>QEPC01014787.1:1338741-1374150 GCA_003113815.1 Sphenodon punctatus
TCTCGCTCTTCCCCCCTCCCTTCCCGTTTCCCTTGTGTGGGCGTTCCCTTGTGTGCCTTGTGGCTTCGTTTGCCCTCAGGCGGCCATGTCTGTGTCCCGCCCCTGCCCGGTGCCTTGTGGGGGTTTAGCGCCCGGCAGGGGTTCGGCTGCATGTCTGTTGTGCTGCCACGGGCTGCGATGGTGCGGCCCGGTTCCGGCCTGTGGTCCCGTTCCCGGCATGTCTGTTTGGGTCGTTTTCCAACCCCCGGGCGTGGTTGCGCTGTTCGCCCCCCCCTGGTGGTTCGCTGTGGTGAACCGGCCACCCGTAACGTCTGAAAGTACCCGTAGAGGGTGGGGGGGTTGGTTTTGGGGGAGATTGGATTATTTTATTTATTTTTATGGTGGTTATTTGATAGAGGTGTTTATTTTGATGTTTACTTTTATGTTGTTTTATGAGGTTTTAATATTGTTAGCCACCCTGAGCTGCCTGAGGCGGGGGGGGGGGGCAGGATATCAAATGTTTTAAATAAATAAATAAATAAATATAGAAATTAAATAAAATCCATTTGAGAGGGCATTCTCAGTGACTGCTCCATGACTATGGAACTCCCTCCCAGTGGAGATTCATCTCTCTCCGAATCTCTCCTCCTTCTGTAAACAATGTAAGACTTGGCTGTTTCATCAGGCATTTGGTAAGGGGACGGACCGTGGGTAGTTTTAAATTTTTTTTCCCTTCTTCTTGTGGGGTAGGGCAATTGATCTTTTTCTCTGACCTCTTTTTTATGGTTTTAAGTAATACTTGATATTGTATTTTTTATGTTATTCACTGCCCCGTGTTGTCATTGGGCAAGAGGGGGCATTATATAAATACTGTAAATAAATAAATTCTGATTTCATGGAAAAGTTAATTGAAATTGGAATGGCTTGTCAAAATTTTGGTTGGAATTCTGACCAAAATACTTTTGGTCAGCATTCCAATTGAACCATTTTGTACAAGCTCGGAAAAGTAGTGGCACTTTTGCACATGTACAAAGGGAATTTTTTGCCATTCAATCTGAATTCTGATTAGACTGAATAAACTGCCAAGTTCTGATAGAACTGGAAGCAGGTGGAAATTTCGTTCTCTTTCTTAGAAGTAAACATATGACTATGATGCCATGTACCACTAATACTCACTCCTCCTTGTCACAAATAGCCATAACCTCTTACTTCCTTGATGTGTGATATGTTCCTTTATGAACACATTAATATTAATTGAGAAATGCATTTAAATTTGATAAAACCACAGTGAAGTACATGTATCGTATCTGTGTTAGGGTTGGGGCTCGCTGGCGGTGGGGCCAAGCCCTCCTCTGAGGTGTAGGCGGGGCCCAGGCTTGCTGGCAGTGGGGTCAGGCCCCTGGAGTTGGAGGCTTGGGCGGTGTTGGCGCGGAGCAGGATCAGGGGCTTGGGACCCCGCCAGCCCTGGTGGGACCCACACAACGGGCAGCTGGGGAGGGTGGCTATGTAAAGACGCCACTGAGACTCAAGCGCTGCTGGAGAACAGCAGCGCTGTGAGACTGGCCCCGAGTGTTTTGAGAGCAAGCAAGTATAATAATCATCATTGAGTGAGAGAGGAGTGAGTGGAAGCATGTAAGGTGAGTGAGTGGCGTAATAGTGTGGGAGTGTGTGTGCAAGGAGCGTGTCTGAGGTAGCGCGTGAACACCATCCCTTTATCCTTCTCCAGTCTGGGCCCCCACCTAAACCCCCCTAGTGTGCGTGAATTGTGAGAACCCTTCCCCCTACCCTGGATACATCTCTCCCCTTCTCCTGCACCTAAACTCCACCTCCATCCGTTCCCCCATTTCTAGCACCGGGCATGTGGGGTGGTAGTGGTGGTGAGTGGAGGTGTGAGTGAAGGGGCTCCACTCGAGATTGCGTTCTCACCTCACCCCTGTGATGATACGGCCTCGTCCCTCTCAGGACACCTAGGGCCAAATGCTATCCTGAGAGGTCGTTTTCCTCTACCTAATTTAGTGGGGCCCGCCGGCTGTCGGGCGTGCGATAGTAGAGAGCTTAGGGGCAAGAGATTTCCTTGCTGTGTCCATGGGTATTCCCCCCTTATCCCCGCCTACCCTAACAATCTGTTGCATCTAGGTTTCTGGGAGTCACTTATAAAAACTGAACGTATATGATAAGGTATGGTAAAAGGAGGCAAGGGCAGATTGGCAAAACATATGTATTCATGTGTGATGTGCGTGCATGGGAATGTGCTTAAGTAACATATGATAAAAACAAATGTGACAGCGGACCAGTTCAGGCCACTGTGGCAACTCTATGCATGGACCTGGCTGTCATTGGCCACCATGGCTGTGTATCCTGGTAGGGGGAGGGGTTCTGGGCGAAACATGGGGGTGGGTCCGACTGACCACACATTCCCCGTTCTCCCTATCCTTGAGCTGTGCGGTCATTGGCCTGGCTGGGTGCATGTTTTCACAACCTGTCCACCCAGACTCTCTGTCCTGGGTCAACCAGGGACGCAGCAGTCTGGCGTCACGTGTGTTTTCACCCATAGAGAGGAAATCTGTGTTTTATAAAAAGTCTGAGACCTGGGTCAATAAATTAAAGAAGCTCTTTATTAGTGTTTTCTCAGGATGTGAATCGCAGCTTACTCTTCTTGTAGGAAAAGTCTATGATTTTTATGAAACTGTGAAATATTGTGAAGGGTGAAATTTTTATCAGTCTGTCCTACCTTGGGACCCATACTCTGAATGTCCCTGGTTTATTTTACTTTGACTTTGTCATTCTGATGCTAACATTCAACATCGGCATCAGTCCAATTAACTTTCCAGCACTAAACAGCTGGATAATCATCTGTTACTTCTCATTCTGTGACTAGTTCAGCAATCCAGAGGAAACTGGATGTTTCATATGCCTTTCAGATGTTCTTCCCATAACCAAATAGTGTTCTGACATAGAATACATGTGAGATACAGATGCCCACTGACATCATCTAGATGGAGGTGCGCTTTTTTCTGTTGTAAGTGGGTCAAAGTTGAATATGACTCTCAATCTACTCATAAGAGACCAGAAGAGAAAATGGAATCTCTTTAATTAAGGATCTAATCTTGCAGGTCAACTTGAATTCATATGATGATGGGGACCATTGTTCTGAAGACAGGATAGTTTTTTTAAATTTATTTTTATTTTTATTTATTTAAAATTTATATCCCACCCCTCCTGCCCACAGAGCAGCCGGGGTGGTAAACAACATTCATTAAAACATTAAAACAATATAAAATTTTAAAACAATATATAATTACAATTTAAAAATACCCCAATATTTGGGGAAAGCCCCCATCCCCACCCCCACCCCACCCCATCTAATAACAATAAAAAAACCTATGGTAAACAACATTCATTAAAACATTAAAACTATATAAAATTTTAAAACAATTTACAATTACAATTTAAAAATACCCCAATATTTGGGGAAAGCCCCCATCCCTCAGCCCACCCCTACCCCTCACCAAAAGTCTGATGGAACAACCAGGTCTTACATATACNATGGGCGGGCAGTGGGGCCAATGCGGCCGCAGTGTCTGTCCGAAATCGCCACGGCCCGGGATCCCGCCAGTGATCCCGGGCCATGGCGCCCGACCAGATGTGATTTTTTTTTGGTCCCCACCGGGGATCACTTTCACCACGCTTCCCAGGAAATTCCCACGGCTAGCCTGGGAAGCATGGTTGAAAATGACCCTGTGTGGGTATTGACCATGGTGAACATCTGGCGGCCGCCAAACAGACATTCGAGGCACAGTGACCACAGGTGGGTATTCACCGTGGTTCACTGTGATCTCATAACATCTGAAAATACCCTTACATATATGCCAAATGATGATGATGAGTTTGGGGTAATGGAGATTACCTTATTACAAGTGGAGGCAAAACTCAAAGTAATTAATGTATTCAAATCAGAAGGATCAGATAATCTGCATCTAAGAATATTGATGGAACTAGCACATGAAACTCCAGGCCTGTTTGCTTTGATATTTAACAAATTCATTATTTTAGGACTGGTAGATAGTGTTTGGAGAATAGAAAATGTTGTACCTATCTTTAAGAAAGGGACTAAAAATTACCCAGATATCTATAGACCTGCTAGTCTAACTTCAGTGGTATGTAAGATTTTGGAAAGAAAGAAAGAAAGAAAGGATAATAACTGGGGGGAAAGGATAGATACCAAAAGAGAGAATAATTAATGAAATGACAGCAAAGGGAAAACATGATGAAATGCCGCATGGTTTCGCAAAGGAAGGATCATGTCAGACCAATCTGATATCCTTTTTTGAGAAAAATAACTGGCTTTTCGGATAGAGGGAATGCAGTGGATTTATTTATTTATTTATTTATTTGTTTATAGACGTTTGCTACCCTGCCTCTCCTGCCACAGGCAGCTTGGGGCAGCTTATAATTTGCAAAACGTTAAAACATTGCAAAACATTAAAACAACAACAATTCAAAAACAACTAAAAGGAGAACAAAAAGAAAAATAACCCCTACCAAACAAACCACCCCCTCACCCATCTTCCCTGCCAAACACCTGCTGGAACAGCTAGGTCTTACAACTTCTCCGAAAAGACGGGAGATCTGGAGCCAAACAGGTCCCCACTGGAAGGGAATTCCACAGCCATGGTGTGGCCACCAAGAACGTCCTCCCCTGCATCGCCCCTTGGAAGACTCAGGGGACCTTGAGCAGGGAGCCCCCAGATGACCGCAGGGGTTGGTCCAGCACCCAGGGAGTGAGGCGGTCCCTAGGCCATTTAGGGCTTTATAGGCTAAAACCAACACCTTGAATTGGACCCATTAAACCACCGGCAGCCAGTGCAGAGAGCAGAGCACTGGTGTAATATGCTCCCAGCGGCCCAGTCCTACCAGAAGACTGGCCGCCGCATTCTACACCAGCTGCAGTTTCCAAGTCGTCACCATGGATAGCCCCACATAGAGTGTGGTACAATAGTCCAATCTGGAGGTGATGAAAGCATGGATAATGATGGCCAGGTCAGAGCCTTAGACAAATGGTCGAAGCCATCGCACCAGATGTAATTGGTGGAAGGTACTCCTCGCCACAGCCTCAGCCTGGGCATCCAGGTGGAGCTGTGCATCAAGGAACACCCCCAGACTCCGTGCCTGGGGGTACCAATGGAGGGCAGACCCCCCCGATAATGGGGGATCACCATGTCCATACCCACCAACATCACCTCCGTCTTATTGGGATTCAGCCTCAGTCAGTTAGTCCTCATCCAGTCCCCCACAACCGTCAAACATGGAGTAAGCACCAAGACTGCAGGGCCTGTGTCTGTTGAACAAGAGAGATACAGCTGGGTGTCATCAGCATGCACACCGAATCTCCTGATCACATCACCCAGTGACTGCATGTATACATTGAATAAGAGAGGGGACAAAATCGAACACTGCGGGACTCCACAAGAGAAGTCTCGGTATGATGAAAAAGACTCCCCAAGAATCACTTGCTGCATTTTACCAGTCAGGAAAGAGCGGAACCATTCAAGAACATTGCTGCCCACCCCTGCACAGTCCCTCAGTGGCGTCACCAACATCCCGTGATCAACTGTATCAAATGCATCTGAAAGATCTAATAGAACTAACAGGATCAAACAACCCTGGTCCATTTCCCAGTGCATATCATCCACCAAAGTCACAAGCGCAGTCTCAGTGTCATACCCTGGACAAAATCCCGACTGAAAGGGGTCCAGATAACTGATGCAGTCAAGATGTTCCTGCAACTGCTGAGCCACTACACATTCAATAACCTTCCCTAAAAAGGGAAGGTTAGAGACAGGCCGATAGTTGACAAGCGAGTAAACTTTGAGCGATGGTTTCTTGAGCAGAGACCGAACCACTGTCTCTTTGAGACAGCCCGGCACTCTGCCCTCCTGAAGACAGGTGTTGAGCACCCCAGGCAGTGTCAGGAAGCGGCCCGGAGGGATCGCTGCGGCGTCGGCTCGGGCTGCTCGTGCAGATCAAGGGGGTGGAGTAGAGCACGACCCAGGACGTTGGTAGGGCCACGCCCCCTTCCGCACGCCGTCAGGCACGCCCAGCATGCCCTGCAGGGGGCGGGGGAGGAGGAGCCTCACATTGATCCAGGAAGTGAGGGGAAGGATAAATAGTGCCGGCGGGGCTTGGCATCCCCTCCGGTAATTGATTTCGAGAGGCTGGCCCCTGGATTCCCTGAAACCTTTGAGAGCTCGACTGTGAGAGTGTGTGACAGAGAGTGAGAGGCTGATTCCATACCCTGATCCTGAGAGAGTGCGGTGAGTGTGCGTTAACCCTGTCTACCCCTGAGAGCAGAGTGGTGTGTTGTGATTTCCTGGGAGGTGACATCTTTCACACGAGCAGGATTTCCCTTAGTGTATCCCTTGCTCCTTGCCCCATACCCTTTGGATTGCAAGCCCCTTCTCCCTGAGTACCCCTTGTCCCTGTTTCCTGCACCCCTTTCCTTGGCCTCTCCCCCTCCCCCACCAGTGGGCACGATCCTGGGCCCGAGCAGTTCCCTGAGAGAGTGTTCCCAGTGTGTACCCTTTCCCTTGGGGCAATTGGCTTGCTCACAGAGTCCCTATGATGAAAAGGGTTGCCTTCCATTAACGAGGGAAAGCCCACCCTACAACCTGAGGGACATTATTACCGGAGGGTGTTACATTAGTGAGAGCAAGCCGCCCTATTGTTCCCTGCGTGAAAGTGGTATTCTCCCTGCCCTGAGGTTTGGCCCCAAGACCTTTTCCACCTTTCACCTAGTGCCAGCGACAGGCAGCAACGGCCCCATTGTCTCCCGGCAAGATTTAATCAGCCAGGACGGACAAGTATCTAATACACAAAATGGGGCCCTAACAGCCCCAAGAACACCATCTGCATTGGCAGGTGTCACCGACTGAAATTGATCCCACAAAACCGGTCAAGACAAGGCTTCCATAACCTCCAGTTCCCCATATGTATTAATTGCGGCATCGAAGTCATAGTGAATCCGAGCAATTTTATCCATAAAATAATCCACAAACATATCACAGTGAGCAGTAGATGACTCCACTCCAAGGCAGAGGGAGGCCGGACTGACATTTGGATTTAAGTAAGGCAATTGATACTGTGTCATATGGAAAACTACTGCTTAAGCTTGAAAATATGGGAATTAACAAAAAGGTAGTTAGGTGGGTTGCAGCTGGTTAACTGGAAGAAAACAAAGGGCTGTGTTGAGAGTTGGAATTCCTAGGTGTGGGGAGGTTGCTAGTGGAGTTCCGCAGAGATCTGTTTGGGGACCTGTTTTGTAAATATAGTTAAACTGACCTTAGTGAGGGAAGTAAGAGTGTGTTTATGAAGTTTGATGATGATACCAAGTTGGGAATAATTCAATTAACAATGCAAAGGAGGATTGGAAAATTATACAGAATGAACTGGATGATCTCATGGAGTGTTAGGAATGGGATGAAATTTCATACCCAAAAGAGCAAGGTTGGGGTTGCTCTTTGGGGTTTAATAATTTGGGGTTTAATAATAAGAATTTTAGTTGCCAGCTGGGAACTCATCAGTTGGAAATAACAGGAGGAAAGAGACTTGGGGGTTATAATTAATCATAAAATGACTTTAGTTTGTCAATATGATGTAGTTGTAAAAAAGGCAAATGCTAATCTGGGATATATTAGACGTGGTATTGCCAACAGGAATAGGGAGGTATTGTTGTCTCTGTATAGGGCTCTGGTAAGACCGCATCTGAAGTACTGTGTTCAGTTCTGGTTACCAATGTTTAAGAATAAGCTTAAACTGGAACAAGTGTAGTGTAGAGCTACCAGGATTTACTCTAGGAGATGAGACTGAAGGAATTTGGCTTATTTAGCCTATCAAAAAGAAGGCTGAGGGGAGATATGATTCCATTGTATAAATATATCAGGGGGTTAATGCAATAGAGAGGGAAGGTTTGTTCAAACTAAAAGGGAGCATGGGTACAAGAACTAATGGATAAAAGCTGGTTATCGATAAGTTTAGACTGGAAATTAGAAGAGGGTTTTTAACAATTAGAGCAGTGAACTACAGGAATAAGCTTCCAGGGGCAATTGTGGGAGCAAAGAATCTTAATAGCTTCAAAATAGAGTCAGATAAATGTATAGCATATATCTTGTGAGGAGTTTTTATTATTTGATGCTGCAGGACGAAGTGACCCCCCCCCCCCCCAGCAATGAATGTTGGGTCTTTCCCCCCTTTCTTCCTTTAGCATCAAAGTTGTCTGTGGCTGGAGATGGGACCGTCATGGCATTCTGAAGCCTAGGTGGTACTATATTGTATATCAGGTGCCTTGCTGGTGGGGCCTGTATCCATGCTCAGGGTCTAACTGATTGCTGTATTTGGGGTCAGGAAAGAATTTTCCCTGTGGGCCGTTTGGTAGTTGACTTTGAAAGTTTTTTCCCTTCCCCTGATGCATGGCTGTGGCTCACCTGTTTGGAACATCTGGATACTCTTTTTCTAAAATTATTTGCTGTTATTTCAGGAATCGGTGTTCTCTGGTTTGTACCAGTCTCTGCTTGTAGCTATTGTTGGTATTTCTCTGTGCGGATGGTTGGGGTGTGGCAGGTCTTGCAGCAGGGCAGGGAACTGGACTAGATGACCCCATATGTACCTTCCAGCCTTGTGACTATGGGTGTTTTCAGATGTTACGCGGTCCCGATTCACCACAGTGGATTCCCCGTGGTGGTGAACCGATCAACCACCCCCTGTGGTCAATAAAAGCCCCGAACAGATGTGACGGGAGAAGGATCATGACAGGGAATCAGGCCACCAGATCATGGGCTGGGGCAGCGCAACAGACGTGACACTGATTCCCGACCATGGTCAAAACACCCTGAAGGCACGGGGGAGGGGAGGGATACAGACATGAACCCCAACAACAGCACAGGCAGCACGGGCACCCCCACACCAACACAGGCAGTCCTGGAACGGGGGGCTCCAGGAGGTCCGGCCAGAGGCACAACAGGAGCCCACACAGCACAGGGAGCGGTCTGGGAATGGGTCAGGAGGCACACACGCACCCCAGGCACCAGCAACGGGGTGATGGAGGGGATCCAGGAGAGCTGGAGAAGTGCAGTGGGTCCAAAGTCACATACCCCCCCCCCGGGAGGAGCCATGGTAGGCCTGTCTGGAGGCCCAAAACCCTGAGGGCACACGGGCACCCATGGGGGGGGCATGGATGCTGAAAGGGTTATAGGTGGATGAGGATGGTCAGCAGCACCGAGGTGAGCCGGGGGGCCAGTCAGGGAGCCGGAGGCGGACAGTGGAGAAGGCAGCCATGGAGGGGAACACTGGGTGCAGAGGCAGCTGGGGGGGTAGGGAGCCTGGAGTCACAGGCAAGGCCAGCAACACCCCGGGAAGCAGGCAGCACAGCAGCATGGCCGGGACATCAAGGAGGGAGCAGGAAGTGGACTACGGAAGCAGGGCAGAGCCAGGACCCCACATGGTGGCCAGCCACCGGGGCCCGGGAGGCACAGGGGGACTCACATCCAGCTACTGGGGGCCACGGAGGGCCACAAAGGGCCTAGGGGCTGGGTGCCCTGCCTTGTGCATGAGGTGGGGCCAATGAAGCATGCTCCGGTGGAACCCGAGCACGGACATGTGGTGGGTGATCAGACAGTATGCCTCGAATGGATCCTGCATGGAGAGACCCAGATGCACATCGGAACGGGTCCACACACCCGACAGTGCTGACAGCTCCGCTGCGGAAGGCTCAGACATGCAGCAGTCAGCAGCAGGGGGCCAAGGAAGCTGACCCAGCTCCAACAGCCGGTGATAGACTGCCCTATGAGAGCTCTGGTACCCACAGGCCCCGTGAAAACAGGCAAAGTAGAACATGGCCAGGGCAGGCTCCCCTCCACAAGACAGACCATGTAGGTGACCAGGCTGCACACAGACAGGGCAGACATGGTCTCCACCGCAGACCATGCCACATGCGAGCACCTCATCTCCAGGATGCACCCATCAGGAAAGGGAACCAGCCCCAGAATCTCAGCATGCAGCCGGCAATCCTGGGCGCTCGCCTCATAGCTGAAGTAACGAAGGACAGAGCTCAGGCTCATATAAGCACCCAACAGACTGTCCGGGCAGCTCAGGAGCAATTGCATGGCCGGGGTATTCCACAGGTAACACAGGGCCATGGTCTCACGGTAGGACCACGGAGCCTGGAGCCTGGTGGAAGCACAGTCAGGGAGAATAGCACCATGGACAGGGTGGCCCAGATACCCTGCATAGGCAGAAGGGGGCTCGGGGGGGCACCAAGGCTGGGCGAGAAAGCCACAGGCCGCAACAATGTATGGCAACAGAGCGAGGCGTGGGGTGCGGACCCAGCACAGCTGCAGGAACAGAGCACACAGACAGGACAGCCGACACACTAATCAGGCTGGCAAGGACACAATATTGCTAACAGGGAGAGGTGGGAGGTGATGACAGGAGACATGCAGCTGCAGCCTGCATGCCCAGGTGAGCGCCAGGCCGTGTGCACGGCTCCTGGCAGGGACAGCAGGTGCACTCAATACCACGCACCCGCCACCCTAGGCTGCCTACCCTGCAGGAGCCGGCACAGGCATCCATGGGGGAGGGCACCACCCGTCCCAGCCTATACTTGGGCCGCCTGAACCCCCCGCTCGGGGTGCACCGCACCATGGAGCAGGACAGGTTGGGTGCTTGCGCGATGCACGTAGCACTCTGTGCCAAGTGGTACCACGCCCACACTGATCATCTCTGCATCCTGGCTGCTGAGGTGCTCCTGGGCACCCGCCTGCGGGTTTCCATGGCCCGGAGTGCAGCAGGGCCCCACAGGGCCCACCATGTCCACAGGCACACCTTAGCCCGGATCAGGACTCAGCAGGTGTCCGGGGTGGACCAGCAGGCCATGGGACGTGGCCAGACCAAGGCTGCGGCGATCTGCGAGGCGGCCGAGCGCCTCCACTGGAGGAGTGAGACCATGTGTTGGGCCGCCCTGCTCGCTATGCCTATTTCCCGGCAGGTATGGGTCACGGAGCAGGCACACGGCTGGTGGTCCCGGGCGCTGGCTCAGTGGGACGAGGCTGACTGGAGAGCACACTTCCGGATGGACAAGCTCACTCTACTGCGGCTCACAGAGCTGCTCACACCCTGGCTGTAGTGGAAGCATACTCCAATGCGGATCCCCATCCCCATGGTTCAGTGGGTGGACATTGGGGTCTGGGCCCTGGCAACACCCGACTCCTGCCGGTCTGTCTCCCAGCACTTCAGTGTCGGGGTGAGCACCATTGCCTGTACTGTGGGATGTCTGTGAGGCTGTGGAGGGCGTTCTCCTGGACAGAGCGATCCAGCGGCTGGATCAGGTTGCCGTGATGGCCAGCTTCGTGGCTGGAGGGTTCCCCAACTGCATGGGCACAGTGGACGGCACCCACATTGAGAACCTCCGCCCATTCGCAGGGGAGGCCACAGAGCATGCCAACAGGCACGGGTACCACTCCCTGCAGCTGCAGGAGGTCGTGGACTACTGGGGGCGATTCATTGACATCTTCACGGGCAACTCTGGGCGCAGCCATGATGTCCGGATCATGACCATCTCCCCCTTCTATGCCCGAATGTACTGCAGGAACTTTGCAGACATGGAGATGTCCCAGATAGAGGGGATGCTGATGCCCCCCTGTATCCTGAGGGACCCAGCCTACCCCCTCATCTGGTGGCTGATGAAGGTGCACCCAGTTGCCCGAAACCCGGTGGAGGCACTGTACAATTCCCACCTGTGTTCCAGCCAGCCAGTGGTCAAGCGGGCGTTCGGGGTCCTCAAGTAGCACTGGAGGAGCCTCACCGGCTGGCTAGACTACACAGTGGAGACCTCGGCCCTGGTGATCAGTGCATGCTTTGTGCTGCACAATGTGTGCGAGACCGATGGTCTGCCCTCGAATACCCCATGCCTACCCGCCCTCCCTGCCCCGTGCCTCTGTACGTGAACTCGGGCAACCCGAGGGAGTACCGTTATGCCAAGCGCATCCATGCCGCCCTAACCAGGCACGTCAGCCGGGAGGCTGAGCCATAAGGTCGCCCACCACCCAGCCCACCCCCGTGGGGTCCCGGGGTGTCCCTGGTCTAGCCCCAATATGGGCGGACCAACTCCAATCTCTTGGCCCATGAACAGACCACAGGAGAAGGAAGTGTACCAAGTGCATTTATTATATCACCCGCAGACATGTGCCCCCACCAGCTCCACCTCACCAGCCCACCTTCTCCCCCCCCCACGGTGCATGGTGCTCCCACCATCAGACCACCCTCCCCCTTCCTCCTCATCCTCCCCATCCCCCGTGTTTCTGGGGGTGCCCCCTCAAACACCCTGTGGGTGCCATGGAGCTCTGGAAGCTGGCCTCCCCCACACTGTCCGTGTCTCCAATGGTGTCCTGTGAGGCCTTGGTGTCCGGAGGGACTGGTGGTGGTGGGAGGGAGGGAGGACCCATGACCCGAGGGGGAGGACCCATGACCCGAGGGGTCCCCCTGGGCAGCTGCTCCCTACGGAGGCCTACAGGGACCGGGAGGTGGATGTGGGGCTCCTGCTGGCATGGAGGCAGCTGGGGTGGGTGGGGAGCCGGTGGGGGTGCCGAGGGGTCCAGCATGGGGCCCTGAGCAGGCAGAGTGCCAGGCAGGGAAGCTGCCATCAAATAGGCACAAATAGTGCCCACATGCAGGAGCAGGGAGGTCCCAATGTCATGGGCCCTATCCATCTTGGCTGAATGCTCTCACACCATCCCTGCAATGGCCTGTTCTAGCCACCCGAATGTGTCAACCTGCCTGCTTTGCTCCTGGCACTCCCAGTGCCGCTCCAGTCGCACCTCTGCTTGAAGCCTCAGGTCCCTGGCCTACGCCTGTTTCAAGGAGGGCTCTATGGCCACCTCCATTCGGTCCACGGCTGCAATCATCCACTCCCCCATCTCCTCCTAGGTCCGGACTATGTCCTCCACCTGGTCCTCCCTCTGGCGCCATACCCATGCCCGGTTCTCCCTTATCTTGTGGGCTGGGGGCACAGGCATAGGTTGCTGTGGCCCCTCTGGATGCCGTGTAGGGTACACAGTGGTTAGTCATTTGCAGGCCCGGCCACCTGCCCCCGGGCCAGGGGGGGATATCCTTCCTCCCCTTGGAGCACAGTACTGACCCCTCATCGTTCCGGCCCTCCCGGGCCCCCCATCCCACCACATGTGTCCCTGGTTCTCCCCCTGGCCTCCCTGCCCCCCCACCCTGCCTGTGTGCCTCACCTTGGTCCTCCAACTGCTGCCTGAGATTCTGTGTGCCGGCCTCCTTGCCTGCCTGCCTCTGGTGCTGGGGCGTTCCGTGGCCTGTGGGGGTATGCGGAGGTGGTTGGTGGGGGGCTGTCAACATGCCCAGGCGGCCCCTGGGCCCCGGCTTCATGTTCTGTGGTGTCGAGGCTGAGTGGGGCCACCCCCTGGCCAGGCCATCCCTAACCCCCCTCCTCATCCCAGGTCCGTCCCATCTGCTTTCTTACCCTTGATGTCTGTCTCCGATCCCTCCAAGGCTGGCCCCTCCATGTTGCTGTGGAGGGGTGTTTAGTTGCTGTTTTGCCCCGGGCCTGCATTCCTCCCCTTCCCTCACCCCACCTGCCAGCCGGCTGGCCAGTCCCCTGCCCTCCCTTGGTGCCCCTGTGCTGCCAGGTCTGCTCCCCTTCAGTCCCCTTTCCCGTTTCTGGGGTGCCTCCTCCACCGGTCCGGTCGATGTCCCCAGGGTGACCTATCCTGGCTGTTGCTGCTGCTGCTGCTGCTGTCCCTCTACCTCCTCCATGTGCAGCACAACCACCTCCTCCTCCTCCTCCTGCACCTCCACCTCCTCCTCCTCCTCTCTTGCTCTCTCACCCTCCCCTCTCCTCTGCCTCCCACCTCGCTCCATCCCGCCATGTCCCCCTGCTGCTGTGTGCCCTTTAAATCTCCATCAGTGGCCTGTGTTGCTGCTGGTTGCCTGGCAGCGATATTGTGTACTTTGTCTGCAGCTGGGAATTATTTTGTTTGATTCCGGTCGGTGGTTGCCGTCCAGCCGTTACTTTTTTTGTTTCCCATTGGGAATCTCTTTGACCATGTTTCGGAGATGGTCCGGGCTGGAGGTCCGGAAGCATGGTTAATTTTGACCCCATGTGGTGAACATCTGGCAGCCGCCGAACAGATGTTCAGGGTGCTTTGGTCCCACCCTGGGATTGAACGTGGTTCAGTGTGGTTGACTGTGATCTCATAATGTCTGAAAATACCCTATGAGTAAATGATTTTCAATCACTTAGTGATGCTTCATCTGAATGGTGCCAACCTTTTTTCAATATCATCAGTGAGGGGCCAGGTTTCCTGCCTTTTTATTTATCAGGGTGTTCAGTTTACAGAAGATAATCTTGATGATCTCCAGGAGATCTCATTTTATTCATGACATTTAGCGATTGTAATTGCAGCCGACAACATCTGTTTGCAACTCTGCCAAGAGCATCAGCATCAGCAGCTACTTCACATTAGCAACAGGAGATAATATGCTCCTGAGTCAGTTTGCCCAGAGCAGAGCTAGCTGCCCATTTGCCTCTGTTCATGATAGCACAGCCTTGAGTCGCCATTTACTTCCTTTTTCTGTCTATTCTGTCTTTTCTGTCTATTTCTGTCTTTTACTGTCTATTCTTTGCTACCATAAAGACCCCATATAACTTGTTGGTCTGTGTGCCATGGCTAGTTTTGTTTTTAACAGAGATTATAGCACTGCTGTTACCCTTCTATCAAAAGTCCCATTCCATTGCCTTTGTTTATGCAATAGCGTTTATTGACCAGGGCAGTCTTTTGGAGTTTCCAATGGCCACCAATATGGATGCTGAAATTCTTTGCTTGTAACTTCATAGTGCTTTCTTCAGTAATAAAGGTTTGACAGGGCACCCTGCCTTGGACAAGTCATTTGGGTCTGGTGTTGGATGGATGCACCCAGTCTCTATTTGGAAATCTTTACATTAACCGCTTGTATTAGGAATGTAGATTCAGTTCTAGGAGTCTGCTATAGCTTCAGGGTAGCAGTCAATTCCTGATGCAAGTCATTTTACATAACTGGTATTGCTTTCCTGGAAAAATGAGTTTTTGATGATGCTTGGTAACGAGATACCACAAGATGCATTAGCTGTTTAAAATCAAATGACCCAAAGGCAGAGGCAGGATAAAGGTTGAATGCTATTACTACAGTTATTTAAAAAATTACATTAGGCACTATGCCTTTTGCATAGTCGACTGTTTTTGAGGGATGGACATAACGGAAGTGGTGGACCAGGCCTCACTTTTATTCCAGCAGAGAAGGTATAAACCAAGCAGCATAAAGGAAATTCTCAGATCAAGGACAGAGTCTGCAGAAAGCTCAGAGCACCATTATTTTGTCTTTTAATATAGCTTGACTGAAGGAAAGCCTTTGTAAAATTTTCCTTTCTTTGTGCCCCTCTGAGAAAAAAATAATTATTCTGTTCTTTGCCTTATGCAGTGTGTGATCCTGGATTGCTTATTAACATGGCTAACCGCTGTGAAGATGCCATCTAACTATCTATCTATCTGTCTCCCTCGCTTTGCTGAGATTTTACAAAGTATACATCTGACCGAACAAATATAATTTGTCTCGATCTGAAAAAGATCATACCACAGAGGCAGCCTTTGCAGCTTTTTGTTCCTTGTACACATACTTTACTGCTCTTACACTAACTGTGCATCACCTCTACCTTCAAATTTCTAAGAAAACTGTCACCAAAGGAGACAGATGTAATTGTTGTTCCTTCTGGCCTTCCCTCTAGCCATCAGTTATTGACACTCTAAACCTAAGTTCCTGGTACATATGTTTTAGCTTTAACCTTTATAGATTGTTATGGAGTGGCGGCAGCCACACCATAGTTAGGGCTATGATGCACTTACCATTATAAAGCATCAATGTTCTATTGCTTATACAATTGGCAGCATTTATCCTATCTGTCTGATATTTGGCAGGGAGGGTCCCATAGTTGTGGGATACAACCTGGTAAAGACTCATGCAAATCAGACCTAAAACAAAAATGTCATAGCAGCTGAAAAACTGGAGAAAAAAATGCTTTTCTTCTTGTTTCGATGCTTTGGGCTGGGGAGAGATCAGTACTTAATGCTGTAATACTACATTCACATTTACTGCTGTTATGTAATTAAGGGGCATTTCCTTGGAGGTTCAGTTTTCTGAATTTTTAAAATCCATCTCTTGGTCTTAAAGTTAGGGAAATCATTGTAGTCAATGTGAGTCTTCATAGCAGCATGCATGCCCAGGGAGGGATAGGGTGCTGTTATGTCCAATGATGAATAGCATGAATGGGGCTTTTTGAACATGACTGGTGGGATGGGGGGGTGGGGTGGGGCAGGAGTTCTATGCACCTGTTTGGGTCTTACAGTCTATGGGAAAGCTGATTTAACGTTGTAAAGTGGCGGGGGGGGGGGGGGGGGGGGGAAACAACCCCATTAGTATTATGGCAGATCAGGAAATAGATTTTTTTTTGTTTGGGGAGTTTTAGAGAGAAATGGAGATGAATTCACTGTGGAAAGAGATTGTGGATCTGACAGGTTCAGATTCACTGTGAAATTGTAACAAAAAGAAAACAGATAAGGAAACCTGGAAACACAGTTTAGGGTCCAACCTTGGGGTTTCACAAAAATTGAAGGTTTAAGTTTTTTATGACCTCCCCCCAGAACACCAGAAAACACTTAAAAGGAATCACGAAGTGAAGTTGTGGCCATTTTGAAAACCAGGGGACCCTGGAGGGAAACAATATTATCATGTGATAGAGGAGATGCCCCCAAACCCAAATATGCTTTTTTCATTGCAATTGTACCCCCCCAGCTGAATTAGGGGCCAAATAAATACCCTAATTTCCCAGGACTCAGAAAATCACCACCCAAGATGTAACTGCCGAAACACACTTCCCGCCACAGCCACTAGCTGAGATTCCAGGCTGAGCCGCAAATTGAGGAGCACACACAGACTCCGTACTTGAGAGACCATGGGAGGGCAAACCCCCCAACAAGAGAAGATCCAACCACCCCCAGGTCCCCCAAGCCCTCGCAGACCAACATCACCTCCGTCTTGTCAGGATTCAATTGCAGATGGGTCATCCAGGTCATCCAAGCCCCCACAGCTGACAGGCACTGGGAGAATAAGGAGACTGCATCATCTGAGTCGCTGGAAAAGGAGAGGTAGAGCTGAGTGTCATCAGCATACTGATGACACTGCATGCCCTGAAACCCCCTCACGATCTCCCCTAATGGCTACATATAGATGTTAAACAAGAGGGGGGACAGAATGGCACCCTGCGGGACTCCACATGTGAGGTCTCGGGCAGAAGACGTACACTCCCCCAAGACCACCCGATTAGTTCTCCCGACCAGGAACGAATGAAAACAGTCCAAGACCGTTCCACCAATACCGGCACGGTCCTGCAGGAGAGTCACCAACACCTCATGATCGACTGTGTCGAATGCAACCGAAAGGTCTAGCAGGACCGGTAAGGTCTGACGACCGTGGTCCAATGCCAGATGGAGATCGTCAACCAAGGCCACTAATGCCATCTCCGTACCATACCCAGGCCAAAACCCAGACTGGGAGGGATCAAGGAAACCGGTGCATTCCAGATGTTCCTGGAGCTGCCGTGCCACAGCCCATTCAATAACCTTCCCTAAAAAGGGAAGGTTAGAGACCGGCCGATAACTGGCAGGAACATCAGCATCAAGAGATGGTTTCTTGAGCAGGGGTCTAACCACAACTTCCTTTAGGCAATCAGGCACCCTTCCCTCCCGAAGGGAGGCACTAGCCACCCCAGCCAGCAACGGCCGTAGCGTCTCTTGGCTAGCTTTCACCAACCAGGATGGGCATGGATCTTGCTTACAAGTAGTGGCACGAACAGATCCCAATGAGGACTCCACATCGGCAGGCACCACCATCTGAAACTGATTCCACAAAACAGGACAGGACAGGGTATCCATAGCCCCAAGATGATCATCTGCAATAACTGTGGTACTGAAATTGTGGCGGATGCGAGTGATCTTATCTACAAAGTACTCAATAAACTGGTCACAGCGATCACTGGATTGCTCCAGGTCCAGGCGGAGACAGGCAGGACTGACCAAACCTTTCACCACTTGGAAAAGCTCTGCTGGACGCAACTTTGCAGATGCAATAAGGGCAGCAAATAACTGCTTCTTTGCTGCCAGCACTGCCACAGCATAGGCCTTTAAACAGCTCTTATGCTGCAATCAATCATACTGGTCATGAGTCCGGTGCCACGGTTGGTCTAACCGCCTGCTCTCCCACTTCAAACACCGCAAGTTCTCAGTAAACCAAGGAGACCTTCGGGAGACTCGGAAGGGCAGCAGACACCTGGGAGCCACTCTGTCAATGGTCTCCGCCAATAAGAGACTGTCCATCAGTACCCCATAGCCTGGAAATCTAACCAGTAAGAAAAGGGAGCATCTGCTTAATGTGCAAAAACAGAAAAGGCAAAGCCATTTGTTGATCCAGTAGACGAAGAGCTTCAGCAACAAGTGCATAAGACACCAGATGTTTAACTTTAAAACAGACACACACAAAGAATAGTGCATTGTTTCTGTATCAGGGTCTAGTGACCCCAGTTATTTTTAAAAGACCTCTGGGATTGTACTCAAAATGAATGTTATATGAATTTAACTGAAAACTTATTTAACTTAAAATTTTATATATAAAGGCACTCTACAAATTATTTATATGCACAACTCAATGCACATTTCAAGAAACTGACTCACAAACTACAGTGACAAATTTAATGTGGGTCTCAGAAACCCAAATGCTATTCAAACACATTTTATTTCAAAATGAAAACCACTACCTGTATGACAACAAGGCAATTCAACCAACCTATCATAATTATTGCAACAAAATAAGAACACCTGNTTACCCCTAAGCTCCCTAACCCACCCACCCCAACCGCCCACCCCAGTCCCTGGAACTCCCCCTCTCACCGGGAGTCCCCTTAACCCATTCCCTCCTGTCTCAACGGGGGGCAGGGCCCATCTCCTCGGGACTCCTCCTCTCACAGGGGGTCCCCACAACCCTCCCCAAGGGCCACCTTCCCTCCTCTCAGTAGATGGGTAGGCCCAATCCACCCTAACTCACTCCTCCTACCCCCCACCCTCAAGCCACACCCACTGCATTCCCCCGCAAACCCCTTAAAACCACACAGTAAAACAAAATAAAATAAAATAAAAGCTGCCCCCTGTAACAGCAATAATATTAGTGGGGCGGTGACAGCAACAGTGAAGATGGGCTGCACAATCGATGGGTGTTTGTCCAAAGGAGGGGCCCCCCGGCCTCCAGGCCTCCCGGCCTCCCGGCCCAGTGAATGGCCCCAGTCAACGGCTGACACCATTTGGGTGTCGCCCTTCAGGCTGGTGCCCACAGGGCCCCACCCTGGCAGTTGTTTCCTGGGGAAAGGGGAGGGAAAAGCATAGTGGCAGCAGCTTCCTCCAATCACCAGAGCCCCAGTCCTCCCAGCACCAAACACACAGCCCCTGCAAGCTTCTCCACAGGGCCCCGCCCTGGCACTTGTTACCTGGGGAAAGGGGAGGGACAAGCAGAGTGGCAGCAGCTTCCTCCAATCACCACAGCCCTAGTCCTCCCAGCACCAAACACACAGCCCCTGCAAGCTTCGCCCTGACAGTTGTTACCTGGGGAAAGAGGATATGGGACAGGTCGGTCAGGGGTAGTAGGAACATGTCCCCTGGCGGCCCCCTACCCATGGTCTGGGATGTCAGGGGTTTCTGGGGGTGACCCCATGGCCGGCCCTTCCCCACTCGGCCCATCCCCTCTGGTGGACACACACACCCTGCTTGCTTACCCTTGATGTCGGTCTCTGAGTCCTCCGAGTCTGGCCCCTCGGTGTTCCTGTGGTTCCCTTGCATCCCCTGGTTATGGGCAACCTGTGTGCTGGCCTCGGATCCTCCCGTGTTGGACATCGGGTGGGGGATCCCATGGTAGGTGCGCGAGGGGGGCCAGCTGCTCCCTGAGGTCCTGGGCTGATCCTCTTGTGGGGCGGGGGCCCTGAAGCTGGTGCCTTCTGTAGGGGTGTTCCTTGGCCCATTCCCTGCCCTGGATCACAGCGCTCCCCACGAGGCGTGGAGCAACAATGGAGCCATTCACGTGGAGCCATTCACGTGGAGCCATTCAATGGAGCCTCCCTGTCCTCCCCCTCTTTCTTCCCTTTCTGCTCAGGATCTTGCCTCCTTCTTCACCTCCAAGATAGACAAGATCCACCTCGACATTGCTTCCCACTCCTCTCTTCCCACTCCCACCCCTCTCCCTCCTCCCCCTCCTTCTCTCATGTCCTCCTTCTCCCCTGCCTCCCTTAAGGAAATCTCCTCTCTGCTCGCCTCCTCCAACCCTTCCACTTGCCCCCTTGATCCCATTCCTTCCCGCCTCCTCACCTCCATTACTCCCACTGTCGCCCCTTCCTTCCTGCACATCATCAACCTCTCCCTCTCTACTGGCTCTTTCCCTTCTGCCTTCAAACATGCCACAGTCTCTCCTATTCTCAAAAAGTCCACTCTTGACCCCTCTGACCCTTCTAGCTATCGTCCTGTCTCACTCCTTCCTTTTGCTTCCAAGCTGCTTGAACGTGTTGTCTACTCCCGCTGCCTTGACTTCCTATCCTCCAACTCCTCCCTTGACCCCCTCCAATCTGGCTTCCGCCCCCTTCATTCTACTGAAACTGCTCTCGCTAAGATCACCAACGATCTTCTGGTGGCTAAATCTAAACGTCTCTATTCCATTCTTGTCCTCCTTGATCTCTCTGCTGCCTTCGATACTGTTGACCACTCACTCTTGCTGGATTCCCTTCACTCCCTTGGCTTTTGTGGCTCTGTCCATAACTGGTTCTCCTCCTACCTCTCTGACCGCTCCTTTAATGTGTCTCTCTCCAACTCCGCCTCCTCCTCCTTCCCCCTCTCAGTTGGTGTTCCTCAAGGCTCTGTTCTTGGCCCTCTCCTCTTCTCGATCTATACCTCATCCTTAGGCAAACTCATTGCCTCCCATGGCTTCCAATACCACCTCTATGCTGATGACACTCAACTCTATCTCTCTACTCCCTCTCTCTCTCCCTCTGTTCAAGCTCGTCTCATCAACTGTCTCTCTGACATCTCTACCTGGATGTCTCAACGTCAACTCAAACTCAACATGGCTAAAACTGAACTCCTTATCTTCCCCCCTCATCCTTCCTCTCCTTCCTCACTGTCAATAACTATTGATGGAGTCACCATCCTGCCTGTCCCCCAAGCCCGTAGCCTAGGCTTCATCTTTGACTCACCCCTTTCTTTTAAACCCTACATTGACTCTGTTGCTAAATCCTGTCGCTTCTCCCTCCATAACATTGCTAAGATTCGCCCTTTTCTCTCTGTCTCGTCTGCCAAAACTCTTGTTCATGCTCTGGTCATCTCTCGCCTCGATTACTGTAACCTCCTTCTCACTGGCCTTCCCCGGTCTCACCTTTCTCCCCTCATCTCTGTCCAAAACTCTGCTGCCAGGGTCATCTACCTCGCCAGTCGCTTCGACCATGTGCAGCCCCTCCTCTCTTCGCTTCACTGGCTTCCCCTTCCTGAACGAATCCTGCACAAGCTCCTAGTCTTCACCTATAAAGCTCTTCACAACCTTGCTCCCCCCTACCTCTCTGCACTTATCGCCCTCCATACTCCAGCCCGTGCACTTCGCTCCTCCTCTGTCCCTTCTCTCACCCTTCCACGCCTTCCCTGCTCCCCTAAGCGCCTTCGTCCCTTCTCACTTGCTGCCCCCCATGCCTGGAACTCCCTCCCTGTCCACATCCGCCTTGCCCCCTCCCTTCATACCTTCAAATCTCTCCTTAAAACTCACCTCTTTCGCTCTGCTCTGTCTGACTCTTTATCCTGCTGAGCCACTATTCCTATACCTACGATCGGTTTACCCTTATCCTTGCAACATGGACCTGCCTGCTGTCATTCTCATCGTAACCAAGCCAAGTACGTGCACTTGAGACCTCGCATCTTCATGAATGTTAGACCCCTTGTCTCTCCCTCTGTTCCCCTTCCTAAGTCTCTCCCCCAGCTCCTGTCTCTCAGATTGTAAGCCCTAGGGGCAGGGACCGTGTCTATTTTATTACTTTGTAAAGTGCCATGTACACTGCTGGCGCTATATAAATGTTTGTTAATAATAATAATAAAAAGGATGCAGTCCAGGGCGTTATAGTAGAGGGTGGTCCGGGTCCCAGACCCGGACCATTGGTTATTGTCCTTGATGGCCTTGTACCCCCACTTGAGCTCCTTGACCTTTGATTGGCACTGGGCCACTGTCCTGTGGTACCCTGCCACCTCCATGTTCTGCACAATCTCCTGGTACACGTGCTCATTCTGCTGGTTCACAGCTAGCTCCAGCTGTTGCTCTGGCGTCCCCCAGATCCTAATAAAATCTTGGGCTTCCCTATGCCCCCATTGCCCCCCTCAGTGGTACGGCCATCTCCCATGTGGGCCCTCCTCCTCCTCCTCCTCCTCCTCCTGCTCCTCCTCCTCCACATACCCTCCACCTGTCTCTTCTGCGGGCTCAGGCTCCCAGTCCCATTTCCATGTCTGTGGGTCAAAAGGGGTGGGCGGTTGGTTGCCGGCTTGCCTCTGGGCCCCCCCTTGCTCCACTCACCCATTTCTGGGGTGCCTCCTTCCCTGGGCTGGTTGTCGGCTCCGGGACAGCCTGTCCCGGCTGCTGCTGCTGCTGCTATTGCTCTCCCTCCACCACCTCCATGTGCAGCATGACCACCTCCTCCACCTGCGCCTCCTCCACCACCTCCTCCATTGCTCACACCTCCTCCTCTCTCCTCTCCCTTCTGCCTCGCTCCATCCCGCCACATTCCCCTGCTGCTGGGTGCCCTTTAAATCTCCCACTCCGGCCTGTCTTGTTGCTCATTACCTGGCAGCAACACTGCGTGCATTGTCCCTGGCTGGGAATCGTTTCGATTGCTTCCGGCTGGTGGTTGTCATTCAGTCATTACGTTTTGTTGTTTCCTGGTGGGAATTGCTTTGAGCACCCTTTCGGAGATGGTCCAGGCAGGAGCTCCAGAAGGGTCATTAATTTTGACCCCTGCTGGGAATTGTCTATGGTGAACATCTGGCAACTGCGAAACAGACGTTCAGGGCCCTTTGGTTGTGTGTGGTTCACTGTGGTTGACTGTGATCTCTAACGTCTGAAAACACCCCTAGTTGTGAGAATGTGAAATCCATCTCAAAGAACCTTCTTTACAAGGCATCAACCATCTGATCACTCATATGGGAAGGAGTTGTTTGTAAACAAACAGCTTTATCTCCCAGTCCGATCTGTGTCCCGTTGTTGCACCAGTACTAGGAGGCAGAGGCAGGTGAGGGATGGGGACCCCACACACACACCTTCAGCCCCCCATGAGCCACCCCTTCATTGGGTGTCTTTAGACATAATGTCAATGGGGTCTGAATGTGTGTTTTGACATTGATATCAACATGGGTTTGGCCCTGTGTTCACCATGTGGCACTGCTTAGACACACAGCCCATCTTGGGGCAAATCGGTGTTTTGCTTGCCACCCAACATTAATACACAAGCGCTGCTGCCTTGTACCCCATGTTGTACCTGCTAACATGCCACGCAATATCATTAGACACAACGTTGGCCACATGTTCAGTTGAAACAAGCAATTTGTCCTTGTGATGCAATGGTGTTCACATCACGTGTTCAAAGGGTGGCCAAATTGGTGTTGGGATTGTTATGGTGCTTACACACAACATCCAAACAGGTGCTTAAGGTTTTTAACAACCGATCTTTTTTATGTCTAAAGACACCCATTGTTTGTAATCACAGAACACATGTGTTTATGAAGGAAAGCTAGAATGGTCCCCAATCTGAAGTTTTTGATCTACTGACTCCCATTGAATGGCATAGGTGCAGTTCAATTAGAGTTTGCTACGGCCTTAACTATAGAGCCATGAATGTATGTGTGTGTGTGTGTGTGTGTGTATGTACACAGTTGTGGCTGTATAGTTAAGGCAGTAGCAAACTCTCATTGAACTGAGCCTAGGCTGTTCAATGGGAGTCAGTAGAGCAAAAATTTCAGGTTGGTGACCATTCTTGCTTTCCTTCAGCAACATATGTGTTATATAATGTATAAATAAAACTAGATATTGTGTTTTTACCAATACCAAAAACAAAATCTTAGTTTGCAATTGGTACCGATACTGATAATGACAATGATAATGAAAAACCACATTTTGTTATTAACAAAAACAAAAATGACATGTTAATAATGAAAACGATAACAAAAAACAACATAGGGCCCTGGTGCACACCCCTAATATTGTGCTTGCTTACAATTTAGGCTCCATGCACGCACACTTTGCCTTTATCTTTCAGCCCCAGCCCTCTTCCTCTACCGGAAGCTGGGGGGCATGAGGACATGAGCTGGTACATCACCCCCTCCTTTCCCTCTATCCTTTCATTTGGGTTGGGGAGACTGGGACAACAGTTCACAACCCTTCATCTTACATACTAATGCCCGCTGCCCTTCCAGAGCACACTAAAGCTGGGTACAATGGTATAAAAATGTTTAATAAAAACTTAAATATTGAAATTAATAAAATGGAATGGCCACTGGTAGGAATGGAGTCAATAGCAATGCCAATTTCTAAATAAATACTATTATCATGCCAACATCCAACTGAGTGACCATTAAGGAAAACAACACAGCTGAACCTTTGGGAGTACCAGAGGAAGCAAAAAGGTTGTGAAATAATGAGAAAGGCACCAGATGCAGTAAGCGGAATGGTTGGAATGACAGAGAAAAATACAAAGAGTGTGCAGGATTAAGTAAGTGCGTGGAATGATGGGGAATAATTAGAAATAGTTACAATAACAAGATTCTGAGTGAAATAACTGAGTCAGAAGACAGATGGGATTCCAGGGGGAGCACTCCTATCATTTCACCCACTTACCATAGCTGATTCCTTATCCTTTGATAGCGATGGGCGAACAGAACTGAATTCGGAAATTCGGTTGAGTTCAGAAATTCGGTTCGGTTCAGTTCAGAAGTTCAGTTTGGTTGACCGAACTATTCGAGTTCGGTCCGAACTCCAAACTTACGAACAAAGTTCGGAAATTCAAACCCCATTAAGCTAAATGAAATATTATCTTTTAGGGATGGGCGAACAGAGCCAAGTTCAGAAATTCGGTTCAGTTTGAAAATCGAGTTCGGTTCGGAAGTTCAATTCGGTCGACTGAACCGGTTGAGTCCAATCGGAACTCTGAACTTCCGAACCGCGTTCGCCCATCCCTATCCTTTGACTCCATATAGCTTCCTTCCCTGTTATTCCACTTACACTCCTGTTTTTTTGTTGTTGTTGTTGTTGTTTGGTCATTCCACACACACCCTTTATCCTGTTCCATATAAGACATACAAATGAACATTGTATTTCCCAGGACTCTTGAGTTCTCTACGAGGAGAGATAGGTCTAGAGAGTTAGAGGGCCTACTTAGACCCAGAATTTCTGGGTTGCCTGTTACAAGGTTGAGAGCAGGTGAGAGCAGACCATGCTGGCTACAAGGACTGTTGGGTTGCCTGTGAAGGGAGTGCAGCCTTCTGGGTTACAGTGGGATTGACGGTCTGGAAGCCAGGAGTCCTGAGTTCTCTGTTAAATGGTTAGAGGGGTGGGGGAGCCAGGGCTTCTAAGTTCTCAGAGAGAGCACTGGGCAGTGGAAACTAGTGGGCAAGAGGGAGGGTTGTGAGCCATTAGTCAGCTGTCCCATTCTCTGCAATCCAAATGAAAGGCTAGAGGGAATGGAGGGGATGTTGGCGCAGCTCATCCTATCCTGTCCCCAGCTTCAGTGTTGACCCAAACCTGAAGAGGAAGAGGCTTGGGGATGAAAGATGAAGACAAAGTGTGGGTGCATGGAGTCTAAGTTATAAGCAAGCACAATATGTGATCCTTTACAACATCATTACTGTTTACATCGCATGGAAGTTAAGGCGGGAGTATGATAAAAAATTTAATGGCCTTAACTCCCTGAAAGTAAAATCTGGTTACTGTATTAGTCTCTTGGGATTAATAATTTATGCAAAGGATTGGTACTCTGGATAACTTTTAAATATTTTGGACTTTCTCACAGCTGTTTTGGGGCTTCTTTTGGGGCTTCTTGATGGGGAAATTCCCCCTGACACCCTCCCTTCTGCTCAGTAATACTGGGACTATACCAATGCTTTTTGTGGACGTCTGAAGATTCAGCTCCATGAACAACTGCTGCTTCAGGGGTTCACTTAGTTTCTTTTTGTCTCTTAGTAATATAGAACATTCAAAAGTGTCTATAATTTTTTAATTTAATCAATGATCATTATCAGTGAGTTAACCAAGAACAGCTGATTAACAATATGACCTACACCAAATCAGCTCAACCTAAGACTGGAGAGTAAGAATTTTCAGTTTTGTATTGCCTGACAAAGAATTTACTATTTAGCAAATCCAGAGGTTCCCTCTACAGGCCGTATTTTATTTTATTTTTTAAAGAATGGTAAAACTTTAGCCTACATGGTAAATAAGTTCACAAAGATTCATCAGTAGCTTAAGCAGCGGAAGCACTGTGTGCACTGTATTCCGTCTGTGTGGTGGGTTGTTTTGTCTCCCTCTGAATGCTGCAGGCTGCACTTCCAAAGGCTTTGTTCTTTTGAAAGTCGGTGTCTTGTGCTTAAACATTTTTTCTTTTGTTCCATGGGTACTCTGAACAACTATTTATGGTGGCATAGAACATGTTGATCAGCATGAGAATACCTCTGAAAATGAAAGCTATTTGAAAGGTAAAGTATCCGTTCCACTATCTAAAATGCTAGCAAAGGATTAAGTCATAGTTATAACTCTCTAATGAAAAAAGACACATACTCTTAACAAAATTACATTCTTAAAAAGAACCAAGGAAAATAAAGGTGCAGAACAGAACTTCTAGGTATTACTAATCTGAGAAACCTTTGAACTGAACCCATCACTGCTCCCCTGAAGAAAGCCAATGCATTTCCCTTTTTGTGGACAATACATCCATTCTGAACACTAGATGGTTTGCTGCTGCTATTAGACCATGAGTGCTTTAGCTCAGCCCTAGGCATGAGACCAAGAGCCACAGGTTTCCTTCTAGTTCCTCTTGCATATTTAGATGCAAAGAAAAAGTCTGCAGTACTCTCCCAATGCATTCAGGACAGGTGTCTCTTTCCCGTAATTGAGGAACAACCAATACGGACTCAAAACTTCACTTAGAGCTAGAACCTGTATGGTCTCTATCCTTCTAGGTTTAAGGCTTGTTCTCACCAGTGCTTTGTTAGAGGCAACTATCTACTTATTCATTTTGGCCCTTTTCACATGAGACACCCCCCCTCGCCCATGTGGTTGACAAAGTGGAAATCCGTGTGACTGCCAGTGTTGGTGGGTGGGGGTTTGTGCACTGATCAAGCAGTTACCATCTCCATCAATCCCCTACGCACAGAGGACAAAAGAGACTGTTTTCACACAAGACACTCTCCCCCCACTCCCCACCCACCCACTATACAAGTTGCAGGGGTGCAGTGTTGCCCTATGGGTGCCCTGTAACATGTATAGTGGGTGGGAGGTGGGTGGGTAGTGGGTGGAGAGTGTCTTGTGTGAAAACACCCTGAGATGCCTCCATGTGTTGAGACTGGTGGAGGTGGGTGGAGATGAGGGTGCATCTGTATAACCAGCTGCCCACGCACAGTTGACCAACCGCAACACACACTTACTCACCCCAAACATCGTGGCTCCTCCCAGCCTGGGTGAAAGGGGTCTTTAACCTTGCCTATATTCACATGAGCACAGGGGCTAAATCAAGGATGGGGTGAGGCAGGAGTGTATGTACATCTCCAAATAAGCAGTACTAAATTAATGTTCACCCCCATGGATTGCTCTTGTATGCCTTTTGTTATATGTTCTTATCCTTCAGGATTCCACGCTCCCTTGTAAGTAAGCTAAGCATGTGAACCTGCAACTTCTCAGCTTCAAGTTTCTATCCTTGTACCTCCCTAAGTTCCTCTCCCCTTTTCTCTACGGCTGAAATGGCAAACCCCCGTGGTAGCCGTTTCTGACAGAAAGTGCTCTTCCACAATGAACAGCACGGTGCGATAGAGACATTTATTCCACTACTTTCATTTCACTACTTCCGCTGGCACTTCCGACATGCAGGCACAGTGCAAAAGCAGTGGAACAATGTTTTTTCCAACACTTTCTGACATTTTCCAATAATTCCTATGTTGCAAAGCAAAGGGCGCAGAATTAATGGAATGCCAGTGGAAAAGCTGCGGAAAGTCACAGGCAATTTTGAAATGGCAGAATGAAATATAGTAGTTGAAAAAGGAGTTGCTGCTTCTGTCCTACTTTTCTCTCCTTGTCCTTCTTAGACCCTTTTTACATATATGCCGCCATGAGTCAGGTCGGTAGAGGTGGGTGGGTGAGCACAACCACCACACACCCACCGGCACTGAGCAAAGAGATTTTCACAAGGAAACCACTGCAGGGGGTTGTGGGAAGTCTGGGGTGGGCCCTACACCCACCCACCCAGGGCCACAACAAGCACAAACCCATACCATTCACAAAGACAGCCCATACACCGAGTGGAGGGGAAACCACATGCAGCTGAGTGACATTACAACATGATCGAGCAAGAACAAACAAAGCCATGGCACATGGCACCGACCGTACACTTCCAGACACCAATCAGGCAGGGAAGGAGGGAGATGTAAGGTCAAGCGATACAAAGAACCAGCCCCGGTCAAGCCCCAAGACACAGGCTAGACAGTTCCCCAATACTCACAACCTTACCAGCAGACCACAGTCCACACAAGTATACAGAGGAACCCAGCAGAGAGAGAGCAGGGGGGACAGAACTGGGGGGGGGGGACAGGACAGAGAACAGTGCCCAGAGCAAACAAGTGAGCCCCATAATGGATGGGGGACAGAACCGGGGGGGGGACAGGACAGAGAACAGTGTCCAGAGCAAACAAGCGAGCCCCATAATGGGTGGGGGACACCCCAGCCCCCCCATCTAGGACCACCACCCATGGCACCTCCCAAACCCAGAAACACCATGCATGGAAAAGGGATGCAGAGGTGACAGTGGCAGCCACCAAAGAGTACGGAGGAGGCAGGATCAGAGGGCACAGAGAAGAAAAGCTCTGGCCAGCAATGATAACCCAGCAGCTATGCTGCAGCAACACACAAAGCATGGGGCAGGGATCCACAGGGCAGAGGCAGAGTCCCACACCATGCCAGGGAAGGGGGAGACCAGTAGGGATGTGTGAACACTGGAGGGTTCGGTGTTCAGTCTGTTTGGGGTTTGCCTCCCCCAAAACCATTTGGGTTCAGGCTGTTCGTTCTGAACCTGTTTGGTTTCACTGAACCTATTGGGGGGGCAGGGGGGGACACAGTTTTACCTCCCCCCTCCAGGCTGTGTGGGTGGAAGGGGCACCATGGCTCACCTCACCGCCCATCCTACCTAGCTTGGCAAAAATAATAATAATAATAATAATAAAAATTTAAAAAAAACCACCCCAGGGATTGATCAACCTGGTGGTACTGGAGCTCTGGCCCTGGGTCCGGCAGCGGAAGTGGTGGTGGGTCTGGCTCTGGCAGTGCTCTGGAGTGATTCAGGCCTCTTCTAGGCCTTCTGGGAACTGAAGGAGGGCTTCCAGCCCCTCATCACTGAAAGGCAGGGGCCGGAAGCCCTCCTTCAGTTCCCGGAAGGCCTATAAGAGGTTTGAAGCACTCCAGAGTGCCTCCAGAGCCGGACCCGCTGCCGCTGCATCCAGCAGTGAGGGGACAGAAGTCCTCCTTCAGTTCCCGGAATGCTTAGAAGAGGCCTGAAGCACTCCGGAGCGCCGCCAGAGCTGGACCTGCTGCTGCTGCTGCCACCGGACCCAGGGCCACATCCCCAGCACCACGAGGTAGGTCAATCGCTGTGGTGGGGTGGGTTGTTTTTTGTTTTTTAAATATTACCAGACTGGGCGAGGGGGGAGGGGGTGGTGAGCCCCGGTTCCCCTTCCACTCAAGCAGCCTGGAGGGGGGAGGGAAAACCAGGTTCCCCCCTGTCCCCCACCCAAACAGGTTAGAAACCCAAACTTCATTCGGCCGGTTCGAATGGGGGCCATTCGTGTTTGGGGTGTTTGCTAATGGCCCGAACACCATGAATTCAGGCTTAACACCGAACCCCTGAACTCTGTTCGCACATCCTTAGAGACCAGAAACACCAAGGTCCTCGAGGAAAGACAGCCACACACACACACAATATGCCCATCCAAACAACAGGGAAGAGGGGACAGAACACCTGGGCCCATGGGGGGGGGCATGGGGTACCATGGAAACAGTGGAGGGGGCCAGACTGAGAGGACAGAGGACAAGGGGACAAGCCACAGAGACCATAGGGGTGGGCACACATCCATGGACCCATGCCTTGCCAGAAAACCACCCCACACCAACCAGGCATGGTCCACACAGAGGGGAACACCAGAGGGAAGGAGAACACAGAGACAAGGGTGGAACAATGCAGAAAATGCTTTAAAAAAAAACAGCAAGAGCAACAGGTTCTAGGAAATGAAAAGATGGAGAAACAGAATAGCAACAGGGTGATGGGGCCGATCTGCACCCTCAGTAGGGCCAGCAACCCCAGCTCCAGCTCCACCAGTCCACCTGGCATGATCCAGCTGGTGCACCCACTGCAGGACATGCAGGACCAGCTGAACCACCATCTCCTGCTCCCTCATTCTCTTCTTAATCATTGTCTGCACTAAAGGAGAGAGGGAGCACACCATAAGGGCAAATGACAAGCCAGAACACCCAGGAAGCCCACACAATTATGGGAAGAGGGAGGGGAACACTCTCAAAGGGGTAACTCACAAATCTCCTGGTACATCCGTGTCCCCACACAAAGCTCAGACGCCGCCTGATGGAAGTGCACGTCCATCTCCCTCAGCCACAGCACAGTCAGGAACAGAAGCACAGAAGCTAGAAGGGAAGAGGAAGCGAGAGGTGGGGATGAGGATCGGGCCATGACAGGAGGGAGCGGGGAGGTCGCCATGCAAAAGCACACAACTTCCCATCCAGTCTCACCAGGGCACTCCCAGATAGTGACAGGAGGGGAAAGCGACCCAGAGGCTGCCCCCAAGGGAGAGCTAAGGGAGATGAATCACACTCAGCAGCACACCCATACTCATGGTCAGGAGAACTCTGATTGTGGAGCCTCTCCATGGCTGCAAAATTAGGAATGGGGAACTGATAGGCAGCGTTAGCCACAATGCATCACAGGGTGGGAACCAGATAGGGATGGGCGAACAGACCACGGTTTGGGCTTGGCCATTTGGTTCGGTCCGGTTCGGTTCGCCTGTTCAGGTCGACTGTTCGGTTCCATCACGGCGTTCGGATTCGGCCGTTCAGTTTGCTCGTGTTCGGTTCAGTTCAGGCATTCGGAAAAAGGCTTTCTGTGCGAGGAATGATGGCCCCAGACCCATGAAGGTGGATCCTGGGGCTAGAGTGGCAGTTTCTGGATCTTGGAAACACTCCTCCCTGCCTGTAACTTGGCCCCAGAACCCTGACAGCAGGTCCTGGGGCTGGAGTGACTGTTTCTTGATATGGTGGAATGATAGCAACACTGTGCGAAGAATGATGGCTCCAGACCCATGACATTGGGTCCTGGGGCTAGAGTGGCAGCTTCTAGATATTGGCCAGCCACAGCCCTTCCTGCCAGTAACGTAGGCCCCAGAAGCCTGACGGTGGGTCCTGGGGCTGGAGTGATTGTTTCTTGCTGCGGTGGAATGACAGCGCCGGGTGCGAGGAATGATGCCCCCAGACCCATGATGGTGGGTCCTGGGGCTAGAGTGCCAGCTTAAACATATTGGCCACAGCTCTACCTGCAGAAACCTGGCCCCAGAACCCTGATAGTGGGTCCTGAGGCTGAAGTGGCTGTTTTTTGTTGCGGTGGAGTGACATTGCCTCTGTGCGAGGAATGATGGCCCCAGTCCCATGATGGTGGGTCCTGGGGCTAGAGTGGCAGATTCTAGATACATATTGGCCACAGCCCTCCCTACCAGTAACGTAGGCCCCAGAACCCTGATGGTGGGTCCTGGGGCTGCAGTGGCTGTTTCTTTTATATATATATATATATATATATATATATATATATATATATATATACACACTAAATCTAACTGCTATTAACTATTCTAAAACCTATTGAACTAAATAGAATATTCTAATAATTAACTACAAAGGCCTTGTCCTACAAACACATTGTATCTCTATCTATCTCGATAACTTAGCTAACTACTAAGTATATCTATCTAGTAACTATCTATCTAATAACTATCTATATATATACAAAATATTACACAGGAGGTAACACAAAGAACACAGGGAGGGGTACAAATCTGAAATGAAAATCAATCTAATAATAATCTTACTCTCAATAAATCGAAAACTTAAAACAGGGGAAGGGAATCAGTGGTGGAATAAGAGGGAGAGGAAAAGGATTCAATGGAAGGGGGCGGGAGAAAGGAAGATTGAACCCAGGGAAGCCAGGGAGGGGTAAAAACAAAAAATAACAGCAAAATCTATCTAATATAATCTAAATAAATGATAATATGGAGGTAAATGGGTTGGATGTGTGAAATAGGAGGAGGATGGCAATGGAATAGGAATAGAAAGGAACAAAAACTGCTGGGAAAGAGGGAGTCTTCTGCAACGCCTGCTGTTCAGGAACAGTGACTAGCTAGAAGGTGTTGGGAAAAGGGGAGGCAATCAGTTTTATTTCTTGCTGCGCCTGTCTCACTGCAAGCCCCATTGGCTCTGTGCAGCCTAGCCCATGGCCAATCGCAGACTGCGAAGCCAGTAGTCTGAGATGAAAAGGGATGATGATTGGACGGGCTGGCTGCTACTCCAAGCCTCTCCACCCCTGGTGCCTGGAAGTCTGATCCTCAACTGACTCACCCTCCCTGTCATGTTTTGCCTTCCAGTGACATGTTTTTGCCACCCAAACTCACCCGCAAGCTCTCCGAACTGACAGAACTGTTCAGTCATTTTGATGTTCAGAATCCAATTCAGTTCGGTCAGTTCATGTTCGGATTCAATTTCGGGTTTGGTTATCTGAACAGGCCGAGTTCGAGCCGAACTCTGAACTTCTGAACTGCGTTCACCCATCCCTAGAACCAGAGCGAGGCCAGGACAACATAAAGGGACAGTAGCACACACAGAAATGATAAGACCATGCCTCAGGGAGAATGCAAAACCAACCAAGAGTGGGGGTTCAGGGAGGCAAGCAGGGATGGAACCCTGTGACAGGAGGCAAACGGGTGATGACAGCGGTTGACCCGCAGCCATGCACAGGCACACAGACCCATCGCGCAGCCAGCTAGGTACATGACTGCAGTGGGAGCCATTGCAACCCTGAAACATGCCACAGGTCTCATAGGGTCAAGGGTACACCGCTACAAAGCAGAACAGATGGGTGGTAAATGTAATCCCTTGGAGGGAGCAACCAGTAGAGAGCCAATAACCCAAAACACATACCTGCCCACCCGAAGGAACCGGAGCGTACCCTATTTGTGCAGGCAAGGGTGCATGCGCCACCCCAAGACACATTCACAGGACCCATCCACAGACCCCAGGGCCCAGGCATCCTGGAGCCCCGAACCCTCAGACACATTTCAGGAGGAGAGAGTTAGGGCCCTGCTGCACAATAACACCCAATGACAATGCACAACGAGCTGCAGGAGTCCGCACGGTGCACAGGCACCGGACATCGCCAGAGCTGGGAGACACCCTCACCCCCATTCCTGAATGGATGGCTGATACCAGGCTGATACCAGGATGCCTAGCATGCTGATGGCAAGGTGCCCGTAGTGGAGCAATCATACCACCCTACCACCACTCAGAGCCCCCCAAGCCCAATGAACCTTTCCAAGACCACCAGCACCATGAGCAACCAGTGCAAAGGACCCACAGACATCGCAGAAGAACACTGGCTGCTAATCAAGGCCATCATTTATTGCCACAGGGACCTGGAAGGTGAACCACCGGCCGAGGGGAGCAGATGCCAGGGACACAGGGGTAGCACCGCTGGGTGTAGGCATGAAGTGGTAAAGCAAAAGGAAGGGGTCTCAAGGATTCCATGCCTGACCTGCCAGGAAAGCCTCTGACATGATCCCCGCAGACCTCTGAGCAGGAGACAGATGGACAGATGAAGGTGCACACAGTGAGGCAGAAGCCTGCAGACTGGCCACAGGGAATCAGCAGCACCAGTCCATTACAGGGAGTGGGGATCTCTGAAGAAGGTGGCTGAAATGGCAATGTCATGGTGTGGGCACCGGTTGCTCAGGGATCATGGGGCCCTGGATAAGGCACCCCCAGGTGAAGAGGCCCTGGTGGTAACCATGGGCATGCATGTGGGAATTCACCATGAAGTGGGGAAGAAGGGAGTCAGTCACCTGTGGCAGCAGCAGCCCTGACATCTGAACAGCTTAGCACAGTTCTCAAGGCATCCATCTCCAGCTCTGTGGGTGTTCCGGTTTGGAAGGGGCCACCAGATGCAGTGGGCAGCTCCTCGAGCTAGGTCTGGCAATCCACTTGAGGGTGAGAGAACATGGACATGTAAGAGGACACTGATATAGTAGCTACCAGCATATGGAACACCAGCCTGGAGGGCCAAACTGAAGTTGTGATGATCGACCACCTGGCGAGCAGCAGCTATCTCCCCGGGTTCCCATAACAGCACAACAGTGGGTAGGGTCCCACAGTCACGGTGGCATTGGGGCACAAAGCCGAGCTCTATAGACCACCTCTGTCACTCAAGACCCCCAAAGGGGTGGCCCATCAGTCACATGTAACAGGACAGGAGATTGAAGCCATTACCCATGGAAAGGGGGTCGCTCACCAACAGCTGGACATCGCTGCTCTGCCAAAGGGTACCCAACAGCATGATGCCACACACTGGCCATTCCTCACTGGCCCAATGGTCAAAGGAATGGCCATATTCATGGCTAGACATGGCCAGTACAGAGGAAGCAAGCAGGAACACACCAGAAGTGGATGGAGAATGGCTGGGAATGAGCTCAGAGGAAGCCAGAGCTGTCAGTACGCAGACGGGTGACCTTGGTCAGCTGATAGTGGCCTGGCATGGTGGGTCCAGGAATCTCTCTCTCTCTCTCTCTCTCTCTCTCTCTCTATCTCTCTCTCACACACACACACACACACACACACACACACACACATACACAAACACACAGACACTGCCTTGAGGCAGTTCCTGAATGTGTTCTTCTCTCTCTCTCTCTCTCT
>QEPC01014787.1:1374533-1420279 GCA_003113815.1 Sphenodon punctatus
GCCTCACCCCCTCCCTTCGTACCTTCAAATCCCTCCTCAAGACCCACCTCTACCACTCTGCCCTCCCTGACTTCTTGCTCCCCTCACCTAACTCCTGCTGATACCCTCCATCCAGTACAGTCTGTTAACTAAGGTTTGTGTACTCATATCCTCACCACATGGACCAACCAGCCATCATTCTTGATGTAACTAAGCCAAGCGCGTGCACCTGGGACCTCGCATCCTCATGAATGTTACACTCCTTGTCTCTCCCCCTGTTCCCCCTCCTTCGTCCCCACCCCCATCTCTCAGATTGTAAGCCCTAGGTCAGGGACCGTGTTTATTCAATTACTTTGTAAAGCGCCAGATACATTGCTGACACTATATAAATGCTTGCTAATAATAATAATAATAATAATAATAATAATAATAATAATAAATGAGACCCCAAACAGGTGTGCATGCCACACCCATATAGCTGAACTAACCGCAGTGGCCCTGTGACAGTTGACCCATCTACATATAGGAGTCAGTTCACCTGCAAGGATGTGGCAAGTTGGTGGTGTTTGTGGAGTGGAGAGAGTTCGAAAAGTGATAGAGGGAGCAGAGAGAGTGATTTGGGGGCATGTTAAACGGGAGAAAGTGCTGTGTGAGTGAGGTTGGGGGTGCATTTGGGGTGCAAGTGTTGCACATGTGCAGTGGTAGTGCGGTGCATTTGTGAGCGATTGGCATGAGAGGCCTGGAGCATATACACAGGGCAATCAAGGTGTGTGAGAGTGTAACACTGTGGGAAGTGCGAGGGAGTGGTGTTGATAGTGTGGTGTGCTGCCTGTGGGTGAGAGGCTGCGTGCAAGGGGTGCAATCACCGGATGGGTTGTTGGCTCAGGGTAACCGTTCACAGGGGGTGTCGGCTGGTTGGGGGCTGGTGAGTGGTCACAGGGTGAGGTGATCAGTGCAGGGGGAGTGGGCACGGTGGTGGGAGCACGATGCCCATTGTAGGCATCCCACAGGTGCGAGCTGCCCTACTTGCCATCCTGGCTGCATGCTTCAACCTCCTGGAGCAGGCGTATGATCTTTTCTTTCTTTCTTTCTTTCTTTCTTTTTCCAAATTTATATCCCGCCCCCTCCTGCAACGCAGCTCGGGGCGGCTCACAACAGTCAGCAATAAAACATTAAAATTCATTTAAAAATATAAATATAAAATATACCATATAAAACAGGGCTAGAAAAATAATACATAAATAAATAAATGGGTGGGGGACTAAAATCATCCCTCCCCACCCTCCCTCCCAAAGGCCTGGGCAAACAGCCAGGTCTTACAGTTCCACCAAAATGTTAAAAGGCTTGGGACCAGGCGAGCTTCCTCCGGAAGGGAGTTCCACAGCCGCGGCCCCACCACCGAGAATGCACGCTCCATCGTGGCCCCCCGCTTAACACGGGGGACCTCCAGGAGGGCACCCCCGGCAGACCGGGGCCACCCTTTGGGCCACCCTGCGGCTCCAAGCCCACTGCTTTAATACCCACATGCCCCACCGCAGACGAGCAGTCAACCTGCACCGAGTGGCAATGCTGCAATGGGCAAGGAGGGTGCAGGCCAGATGCCTAGTGATGGTGGGGACAGCATCATCACATCAAATCTGCCTGATCCTCTCCAGGTTGCCCCTGAACATCTATGGCCATTGGGTGACCCTACCCACATGGAGGCTGGGTTGGGTATGGTCACAGAGCAATGACTGGTGAGAGACCATGCTGGCAACCTGAACCAATGAGAAATGGACGAACCACTTCTGGATGACCCACTGCCTGCTGAGCTGGGTTGCAGAACTCCTTGTCCCCCACCTCCGGAGGCGTGCGACCAATATGTGGAACCTTATACCACCTGGGATGCGGGTGGCGATAGTGGTGTGACGCTTGGCCAACCCCAATTTCTATCTGAGCGTTGCAAAGCAGTTTGTTGTGGGGTCCTCGACCATTAACAGGGCCCTGTATGATCTCTTCAAACTCATTGTCGAGCTGTTTCTTGAGCGGGTCATCCAGCTACAGTACCCGGAGATGATGATCCATGGCTTCGAGGGAATATGTTTCCTTCATTGCATAAGCGCTATAGAAAGCATTCATAACCTGATCTTCCACCCTCCCCACAGCAAGATAGACTACCTCAACACAAAGCGTGTGTTCTTTGTGAACCTTCAGGCTGTCATAGACCACTGTTGTCTATTCACATATGTGTACATGGGCCTCTCAGGGGGGAACCACGATGCTCAGATCCTGCGCTCCAGGGCTTCTATGCCAGGAAGTACGATGGGGAGATAGCCCCTAATCTGTTCAGGGTTATTGAGGGAGTTTCTATGGCTCCGGTTATAATTGGGAATCCAACTTTCCCCCTGACACTATGGCTAATGAGGGTCTATCCCATGCCCTCACACACACACACACACACACACACACGCACACACACACACACACCACCGGGTGCTCTTCAGTGAGCACCCGGCCTCTGCAAGGTGCATGGTGGAGAGGACCTTTGGCCTGCTCAAAATGAGGTAGCGCCTCCTGGTCAACCAGAGCCAGTTTGACCTCCACCACACCCCCATCCTCCTCCTGGCTGCCTGTGTACTATACAACGTTTATGATACTAGTGGGGCTGTCTTGGACAATCCCCCTCTGTGACAGAGAACCAGCCCTGTGCCCCTGTACGAGCATGTGCAGGGTGGGGCCTTCAGGTGGATCTCCAAGGAGAACAGGGGCACCCTATGCAGGTGCAAGTAACCCAACTGGTCAAGAACTGAACACTGCAAGTCAAAGGACCCATTACAACTATCCTGTACAACTTTATACCTTGCTCCAATGCATTTGTGCTTTCTACCCCCCAACTGCCTTTGTGTTGTGAGCTGTGTGTCCGTTGGTTAGTCGGTGGGCGTAGCTTCCAGTTGACTCCCCGATCCCTCATGTGATCCCCATTGCTGCATCCAAGTACCCTGTGCCCTTGCCATTCCATGCAACTAACTTTGTGATTCTACCACTACTGGGCCTCAACAAGTCCTCCTGGTTTTAATGTGCTCCATGACCCCCTGCCATATGCACATCGAGGACATAAATATCGGTCCAGTAGAGCCCCAGGACCTGGGTCAGAGGGCAATGAGTGGTGTTAAGTCTCTGGGATGGCAGCTGCCAGCGTCCACTGCCGTGATATCACCTTTCCATCACCCCCCCACCCCCAGGTTATGGGATGGTAATGGCTGTACTGCTGACATGGGTCATTGACAGCCCAGCAATCTAACACCACTAACCTTCCTCAGAGCCGGGTCCAGGGGCTCTACAGGGTGCCATCCCATCCTCTCCTCCATCCCATCCTGTGCATGGCCTCCTGCTCTGTACCAATGTCCTCTGTACTGGACCCCGTAGCCAGGTTCCTGGGCCACTTGTATCCATACCTGTGATGTCCATATCCTCCTGGAAGTGGGTGTGGACCCCCTGTGGTGTGCTTGCACCCCTCCTTGGCTGTACTGGCAGGGTGACCCTCCTCCCAGATTGAATCCCGGGTCCCAACAGTCACTGGCCATTGGTGGCCTGTGGTCACCTGCAGCTGTCTGTCACCCCTTGCAAAATGGGTGATCCAGCGTAGGGCTGTAGCGGAAAGTTGCAGCAGCAAATATTTCCGCAGGAAACAGCATTTCCGCAATTGGTGGTATAGCGTGGCAGAGGCTTTCATTCCGCTAGTTTCATTCCGCTACTTCTGCAGTTTTGCTAATTTTATTCCGCTACTTCTACAGGCTTCACAAATAGAGGAAACATGCAATTTTTGCTACCTCCGCCATTCCGCCAGTGCCACGAAATAGCGGAACAGCGGTTTTCCATCAGTTTCCGACAATTCCGCAATTTTTCTGATAGTTTCCGAATTTGCAGAATGGTGGCTGAAAAGCCGTGGTGTGGCGCGGGCAATTCTGAAATGGTGGAATGGAATGGTGGCATGGTAACAGCTGTTGCCGCATCAGCCCTAATCCAGCAGCCCTTTGCCGGGACCACCTTGGGTCCTTATCCCTTCCACTGGCCTGTGCCCTCCGGGATCCTACTTTCTGACAGGACACTCATGTGAGCTTGCATGCTGGCCTCCTAGCCACTCTTTGTCACCAGATCCCTGTCATTGACCTTAACAGATTTCCTGCCTGCTCGCTATGTTTCCTTCGATCCCATAGTACAGTCTCCATGACAGCTTATGTGCTATAACATAAATTATTTATTGGGTGTTATTTACAAGGGGTTTGGGTTATTTCATTCAGGGTCTCTTCCCCTCTTCACCACACCATCGGGTGCTGACTGACTTTTTGCTGGCTTTGGTAGCCACAGCCCACTGTGACTGTTGGCTGTCTGGCCAGGGCTCTCCTTCCTCCACCAGCCATTCCACTGTTGGGTCTGGTGGTAGCTCCTGTGGATGACACATGTAGCCTTAGCATTAGCTATCCATTCTCTGTGCCCCAGTTGGTGCACCCATATGACAACTCCCTGTGTCCATTACTGCTTTCTGTGTTACCATACTGCATATTCATGTGCCTGGGATGTGTTGGAGTGGCTGGGGCCCCTGGAGGGGGGATCATGGAGGGTGCTGGAGGGAAAATGGGAGTGGTGCAGACTACACAGGGAATCCCTCTTGGTGTTGCTGGGGGGCTATAGAAGGGAGGGACCCAGCTGGTCTCGGGTAGGATAGGGTAGGATAGGGTTGCTACTGGGGAAACCAGAGATGGCAGATGAGCTGGGGAGGGGTCACGGGAACCTGTGGAAGGGTGTTGTGGTGTTACGGTGCTGCCACCCCTCCTACTGCAGCAGGGGGACCCATGTCATGCTGGGGGAGACACCGCAAAATCTCCAGGGTTTCCTGGATTAGGTGTCGGGTCTTTGTGGTGTCTCTCTCCAGTGAGACATGGGCCCTCTCCCTCTCCTCCCTGTCAAGCTGCTACTCGTGTAGGAGGGTGGAAACTTGGCACCTATCCCACAGGTGCTCTGTGTGGAACCGGTGGAGTATGTCATCCATTTTTTCCTGGTCCCTTCTCCCCTCCCCTACTTGGACCTACCTGTTGAGGGCCTGCTCCTCCCTGTGCTCATCTGACAGCCACCTGATTTCCATCAGGAGTTCCCCAGGTCCTCCCTCCTCCTCCAGTTGTGTGCCCACATCTCCCAATTCCTCACTGCACTCCCAGTGGTGGCAACCCTGGATGGACCAGGTCTCTTGTCTGTGAATGACAAGAGGACTTTTGTTTAGCATGGGGCTGGGGATCAGCTACTGTCTACCTAGTCTGCCACCTGGACCTGCACTGTGGTCTTCCCCCCCACCTCCCGGTTCCTCCTTCATGAGTCTGGGCACTGCTGGCAGTCTCCCTTTGTGCTTCCCTGTCCACATAGGTATGTGGAGGGATGGAGGGGGCCCCATCCTTGCTCTCGTTATCCCTGTGAAAGTGTGCCTCTTGTCCACTTCACATCCCCATCTCCCATTCACTCCTACATGGCTAGGTTCACCCCTGGCCCCTTTGATATCTCCACCCATAGTCTAGTGGTGTTCCTAGTCCCCTTCCTTTCTGTCCCCCTGCATGTCCCTTGGGTGTTATTGGGAAAGGGATATGGCCAAGTGCACTGCTGTGCCCCTGTCTCCTTTGTGTCACCCCTGCCACCTCCCACCACTATGCCCATGTCTGTGCAAACCTACCATTGCTATCCTGGTTGCCAGGCCCCGGGATGGCCTCCAGATCCTCCATGTCCTCCTCCTGGGCCTCCATCTCCTCCTCCTGCACCTCCAGGTCCCCTTGAACTGTGGGGGTAATATTGGTCTGTCAGTTGGCACTTACTTCCCCACTGGGGCCCTGGCTGTCCTTGGTCATGCCCCCCCATCCCTCCCCCATGTTTCATGGGGTCATTCTCTTACCTGGGTCATAATCTTCCTCTTCCTGGGGGGTGTCCCTGGTGTCCAGCTTCTCCCCATGTGCCCCCTGACCCTGTGGGTTTTGGAGGTGCACGAGGAGGGTGATGTTTCCATTGGTAGTTTCCAGGGATGCCTCCTCCACCTCTAGGATGGGGGGGTGTCCTCCTGCTTCCTGACTGGCCTCACCAGGGACAGTGGGATCCCCCTGCTCCTGGGGTTCAGGCAGGGGTGTGTGTTGTCTTCAAACCCTTTCTGCCCCTGGCAAAGGTCAAGCCATGTATGCCGGAGGTCACAATTTCCCCATCCACACAGAGGAAGTGACCCAGCTCCTCTGTGAACTCATGTGTGTGCATGGCAGTGCTGGATTTGAGATTGTTGTCCTTGATATGTTTGTACCTGGACCTCAAGTCCTTTGCCTGCTGGATGCATTGGGCCCCATCTCTATTGAATCCCATGTGCTGTATCTCCTGGGCAATGACTTCATAGACAAGTTTTGTCTTGAAGCAGCACACCAGGTCTGCCTGAACCTTTTCGTCTGCCCACAGGTGTATGAAGTCCAGGGTCTTGTCCCTGGTCCAGGGGTTCCCCTTTTGGGGTCTGCCTGTGGGGGGTCATTCAGCAGGTGCTCTCCTGTTGGGGGAATGCATCAGAATTAGCTGTTGTCCTTGTTGGTGCTATGGGGTGTTCCTTGACTTCCCCACCCCCTGGGGTTACAGCTGTTTTACCTGACTGCCATGGTGGCCCTCCTTGGCTTTCTACCTGGTGGTGCTGTGCTTCAGGATGCAGGTGCTCTCCTGTGGGGGGAAGGGGTGTGTGGAGCTGTCAGCGATCTGTCCGGAGGTACTCCAGTGTGTTCTCAGGGCTTGTCTATGCCCTGCCCCCTCCCCTGTGTTGGTGGGGTTCCCCTGTCTTACCTTGTTTTTGGAGGCACTCTCCTCCCTGGGTGGTGTTGCTGTTGGTGGGGGTGCAACCAGTGCTGCGTCAGAATGGGAGAGCTGTCATTAGGCATCCTGGACCCCCCTCTCCAGTGCTGATGACCTGCGCCCCCCTCGCTCAGCTGGCCCAGGATGCCTCAGCTTAACCTGCCCCTTCTTATGTGTGTTGTGGTGCTGGCTACCTTGGTCTTGTCTGTTGCTTTGCAGCCTGACATGTTGGGAGCCAGTGCACCCATGTCCTTGGTCGCGTCTTCTTTAAGGGATACTGGCCAGGCATTCAGCTTATCTCCCGGTGGGTGTGTCTGCTTGCTGACTCCTGAGGTGCCTCTGTAGCCATGTCGCGTTGGTTTTGATGGACTCTTCCCATGGGTAGTTGTGTGTTCCCTGTTCACATGGACGGCTGGGTGTTCAACACCCATCTCCACCCATCTCCAACCACGGAGTATGCCAGCTCCTTCCTGACTGCTCCATGGGTGTAGATGGGTGTTGATGGGTGGGTCGCAGGAGTGCACATCCACCTGTCCCCTTTCACATAGACTCTCTCCCACCCATCCAATGGGTGGAGATGGATGGAAGGCATTTGTGTAAAAATGGCCTTAGATTGTAAGCCCCTAGGGGCAGGGGCCCTCCTTTGTTTGTTTCTCACTCAGTGTTACTGGCATACTGATTGCTTGTCATTTAGATCCCTTCGTCTTCAAATTCCATTTGACTTTCCAAGAAAGGGGATTAGGTGAGAGAAAGCTCTTTAACCTCTGTTTCCCCCTGCTCAGGGAAACAGAGGTGAATAAAACTAGTTATTCCAGAATAATTCTATTGGAGTAGCTACACTGGATGCTTTTAAATGGATGGCTGCCTGATGCTGTCCATGCCAGGCCACCTCCCCCCCAGGAGGTCCATATGTCTAAAGGCAGCCCCACCAGATGTGCAGGTGGAGCAGTCTGAGTCTGCACTGAGGCAGCCCCACCAGCAGTGCTCCAGGACATCCTGGAGTGCCAGCGGTGGGGCAAGCAGGCCAAACCTGGGGCACTGTCTCAAAATGGAGCAGCGGTCTGTTTTCTCTGCAGAACCACACTAAAGCTCCATTTTTGGCTGGTTGTTGCTCTGGGTAATGATGTAGAGTTGCAGGTGCCAGCCTACAACATTTGGCAATCGTCCACAACTGTGGTGTGGGGGTGTGAGGGGCATGCAAGCAGACCATGTGCTGAGGAACCCGTCAGGTCCATCTAAAGCTGACCCAGGTGGGGCTGCAAGTGGGCAGATGTGGGGGGGGTGGGAATGCGCACCTCTGGTGCAGCTCTAGGAGCAGCTGCTACTGCATCCATCTAAAAGCACCCATTGTTTCAAAGTTCAAAGTTCATTTATTAAGCATAGCCTGAGGTCATTGCAGTACAAATATACAAGTTCATACAATAATCACAAACACAGGGAACAGTGACAAGATTCTTACCTCTAAACAATAAAACAAGTTTGATTTAAAATCAATATGCAGAGTAACAACTAATGACCACGGTACTCTGTGCCCCGGGAGATCCCTTAACTCTCAGTACAACCCATTGACATTTAGCCAGCGTATACCATAAAATGCGTCCTCCAAGATTAACCCTAGCACAATGCAAAGGACCCAACCTTCCCTAGAGCCCCACAGCTCTAATAATAAGACCAGCTAATCATAATCTTAAAAATATCAATCTATAACTGATATATTGTTACAGACATTTAGTTGATCATAAAATCCACATGAGCTATCTCCCCACCCGTCCATCCTCCTTCCCTCTAGAGGGCTAGCTAAGATGGGTTTACTATTCAAAATTTTTTGCCTAGCATGGGCCTGCTGTAATAGAAAACATGCCAGGTGCTTAATGGTATAGGTGTCAACAGAGTTCAGTAATATATCCAGGAGGGTATCCTCCGATCTCCCCGGGTATTTTGCTAGGAGGGAATCCAGGTATTTCCCCCTAGCATCATCGTACATATGGCAGTGAAGAATCATATGTCCTGGTGTTTCCACTGTCAAATTGTCAAATGGGCAGATTCTCTCCCAAAAAGGTATCCCCCTCCTTCTTCCCTCCAAAACCTGTGAGAGCATAGTGTTGAACCTTGCCCAAAAAATCAGGCGCTTTGCCCTCAAGGATATGGGTGCTGTAAGATGAGCAGCCATCTGGCCCATTGGCGGAACCCAATCAGAGTATGCCTTTAGATGGACTGAGCTATGAAGTTTTCCTAATTCCTCCTGATGATAGATGTCCTCTGCTCGGGTTAAAATTTCTTTTCTAAGTACAACCGAGGGTTTATGAGCTAAATAATTCTTTGAAAGTCCCATATTCTGCAGGTGCCCCTCAACCTTTCTGAACCATGGACTAACATGGGGATATTTCAGAAGCTCAATCAGAAGTTCTGATGAATGGCACGTCTTTAACCTAGCCCAAAATTTGAGTGCCATTTCCGTGGTTATCTGCTGCCAACTTCTTTGTCCCAGTTCACATCTAACTGCAGCATGTGGCATACCTACTGGAACTCCCAGAAGGCTTACCAAAAACTTTGATTGAGTTACATTTAATTTTTGCTTTAGATGTGGACCCCATACCTCTTCCCCATACAGCAGTTGGGCTCTAATTTTGGCATTAAAAACTCGAATAGCTGCCTCTGTCGGGGTTTTATTTTGCCGGTTGAAAAGTTTTGTAATAGCTAAAGCAGGGTCTTTAATTGTGGAGATGGCTCTTGAGATATGTACCCTCCATGTCCCTGACTGATGGAAATAAAGTCCTAGATATTTGAAGGTAGATACCTGCTATAACGGCTGCCCTCTAATATCTCATGTTTGGACCCTTCTCTTACTGGTAAAAACAACAATCTTTGACTTATCAAAGTTGAGTGTCAGCCAATTGATCTCACAAAAGCTGGAAAATAAATTCAGCTGCCGCTTGAGTCCAATCCTGGTCTGCGAGAGCAAAACCATATCATCAGCGTAGCATAAGCAGCCAATTGGTCTGGCTGCAAGTTTTGGAGGAAAACAAGATGGGACTGCTACCTCGGAAATAAATTTATTGATATAAACATTAAAAAGTGCCGGAGCAAAAACACATCCCTGTTTTACACCCAGGGATGTTTTCATCAGCTGAGTGACATGACCCTGATGATCAACTTTTATCATAAGCGAGGTATCTGAGTGTAACGCACAGATAAGATAAAGAAGTCTGCTGTCGACAGAGGAATCCCGGAGTTTCTTCCACAGAATCCCCCTGTCGACTGAGTCATAGGCAGCCCGCAGATCCAAAAAGGCAGCATAGAGCTGTCCTTTAGCGGTTTGATACTTGGAAATCAGAAATGAGAGAATAAAACACTGCTCCATTGTTGATCGTCCACTTTGAAATCCTGCCTGCTCTGGGGTGATTATTTTCTGTTGTTACATCCAGACAACCAGCCTATTTAAAAGGTATTTTGCATAAACCTTTCCAATGACACACAAAAGACTGATTGGTCTGTAGTTCGCCAGCTTAGACAGCAGACCTTTTTTTAAAATAGGTACAATTAATGCCCTCCCCAACTCTGGTGGAACCCTGCCAGTGTTGTTAATGGCAGTAAAAAGTGCCATTAAGGGAGGGATCCACCAGCTTTTATCTGCTTTGATGAAGTTTATGTGCAGGAGATCAGGGCCAGAAATCTTGTTACTCCTGAATGAATCAATTAGCAACTCAACATCAGAAGACATGACTGGTGGCCACTCGGGCACCTCCGCTAATAGCGTAGGGGGACAGTTATAAGTCAGAGATTCCTCTACCACATGGTAAAGCCCAGCAAAGTAATTGGCCCAGCTAGCCGGGGTTATTGACAGACTCCAATCTCTCAATACAGGACCAGATGGCTTATTAACCAGCTGCCAGAATCTCCGGGTATCCTTCGACTCCACTGCCTGCAGAAGCTCCACCCATTGATGTTCAACAGATTTCTTCTTTTTCCTCACAATGAGTTGCCTATAAACTGTTCTAAGGGTGGTATATTCTATAAGCAACCCTTGTGAGGGGGTCAGTCTATAGGACCAGAGCGAAGTTTTTAATCTGGCTCGGAGATGACGACAATCTCCATTTTTAAAGTAAAACTAAGTTAGTCTCTCCTATCCGTAGCTGTTGTGTAAAACTCTGGCTTAATTGAACATACCTCTCCACCACCGCTGCACTGTCTGGCGCTTGAAGCATCTGATCCCTTAGCTCATTTATCATTGGCTGCTGAATCATGTCCTCCACTATCAGTTTTTGAGCCCCTTCCCATAGTGGAGCTTTACAAATTTCTAAATGAGTGGAGGGCAAGGCAGGAGCATCAAGAGCTAGTGCCTCTGGAGCATTAATGTGCAGTGATAATACTATTGGAAGGTGGTCTCCGATGAAGCTCACTCCAACACCAAAATCTTTAACCAAAGGCAAAACTGGGGAGGTGACCAAAGCATAATCAACCACACTGGCTCCTAACGGGCCCAGATATGTGTATTCTCCTTTTAAGTCACTAAATCCTGAGCCAGTCAGACAATGTAAGTTACATTCCGCTAGGAAATGGGCACATCTGACCCCTGAGGAGTTGGTTTTAATGTCCCTTGATTTCCTGGGGTTAAGCGGTTCGAGCTGTGGGATAACTGACATATCACAATAGGGAGCGATAGCTTGGTCATTTGGACCAAGCCTTGCATTGAAATCCCCCAGCAGGACTAAAAGTCCCTCTGGATATTTGCACAAAAGTTCCTCAATGAATTGCCGTAATGCATCCCAACTGTCCTCTCTATATGAATGGGTGTTGCTAGGTGGAAAATATATTGTAAGAACAATCCATGTCCAACCTCCTATCTTTGCAACAAAGCCCAATACCAGTTGCTGCAATGAAACAATCAGAAAATCCCTCACAGGGAGGGAGGAATCAATTAAACAACCCAGACCACCGCATGCCCTCCTTTTAGCGCTGAAAGCTACTGCTGGGAGGTTATACGTTACAAACCCCTCTAATTCTAACGGCATCTTGACCCAAGTCTCCTGGATGAGTAAGATATGAAAATTTCTAACGTATACAATGAACTCTGGATCTGTGCTATGTCTAACCCACCCTGAGATATCCCATGAGCAGATGGAAATGGACCCACCCCCTAAATTGGGGGTTAGTCAGGTTTTAAAAGTAGAAGCCAACTTTGATGAAATTATTTCTTCTGCTGAGTTCTGGGTATGATTAATTCAGGGGTACATACTAGTGCCCTGGGATGTTATCATCTGGGGAGAGGAATCCACATTTAATGCTGACAGTTCTAAGTTATTATACGTGTTAACAGAGACCACACAGTTATCCCTGATGTTACCATCCCCACCCGTTCCCTGAGAGCTTTCTAAGGAATTTAATAAACCTTCCTGCTGGCTATCATTTCCTCTGCCTTGAGATTGGAGTGAGTTATCTAACCGTGAGCACTGTGTACTTCTATGGGTTCCAAGGAAAGATTTTGGCTAGTTTCAAGCATCAGGGTACCTATTTCCTTGTAGAGGGCTACCAGCTCCTTTGCTGACCTCACTACTTCCTGCTCCTTGGCCTCAGCAACCCTGGCCTGAGCTGGAGGTCGAGTATTTGTCTGCATAGCCATACTCATAAATCTGTTGTTTAGAGAGGGACGGGTAAGATTAGTAGGTTCCCCCCCTAAACCAGGTGAGTATACCCCAGTCTTTCCACCTACAAGGCTACCAGCACCACCCTGTGATGAACCCCAGGTATTGTCAGCCATTGGAGGAGAGACATCCTGCTCCATGTACTCATAAACTTCCCCCATCTGCACCCCCCAAGAAAAGAAAAGGGGGGTATGGAACAGCAAGTACGGGACCAGTTCGAAGTTGTGAAAGTATACAATTAAACGCTGGGTTCTACCCTGGGATGGTACTGAACGAAATTTGCCAATAGATTTCCTAGGGACAGGCTGAGACAATATAGAGGACAGATGAATCTGGATGTCCTTTTTAGTTCTCCAGGCCGGACAAACACCATTAGGTAGTGGTCTAATATAAAATGAAAGGGCTCTCGGCAACAGCCTCGGGCTCTCATGGATTTGTCCCCTAGGTTTAGATGTTAAAGCCTCTACCGACCTGGTGGGGTGTCTACTAAAGGTCCTTTTAGGTGCAAAATCCTCTGCCTCTAAACACACCTCCCTTTCCTCTAAACTAGAGGAGGGATGTGCGTACTGGTTGACCATTAATTCTGTTCTACCCTCAGTTTTCTCCACCATCTGGCAGGATTCCAGTTTCAAATTTAAAATTTTCATTTCACAAGCAAGTTTGTTTACCATCTCCCACTATAACTCTTGCTCCTTCAGCATATTAATGACGGTAGCCAACTGGGAAGCCACTTCCTTAATCAGGACAGTAGACAGGAGATCTTGTTGGGTTACTGACCCTGGCTGGGGGAGGTCTCTTTGATTTAATAATGATGCACTAATTAGGCCAGACTCTTGGGTACCAATAGGGGGGGGGGGGGGAAACTGGAGATGAGGCAGGGGAGGGGGACCTGACCCCCTGCAAAGAGATTGGCAAGGGGCCGGGAGTAATTTTCTTTTCCTTAACCTTTGTGGTGTCACGCCCCACTGAGACAAAGTCCTCCAGGACCCTTTGCTTGGACCACACCACAAGAGGGCCCTTGCCCTCACCTGTGCACTTCCTTGTTAGCATATGGGTGAAAAGGAGTGCACACACAAAAAACTGATCTCAGTCCCTACTAAGCCACAGTCCCAGTACTTGAACAAAGAGCAAAGAGAAATTGCCCACACCGATGCCTAAAGACTGCACCTGCTCCGGCACCACCAGGGTCCACAAAAGCTTTGATCAAACCACCGGGGATTCCCTGTTCGGGGTGCAGGCACACTTGGGGCTGTTCTTGCTCGGGTGCTACAATGTTCCAGTATCTCAGGGGCTCCCAGGTGACCCAAGGCAGGCTTTACTCTTGTTAATGTGTTTCAGAGCCATTGTGTATGCGAGAGAGAACGTGAGTCAATGTTTGCCGCCACCTCCACTGCCACCGCCGGGCTCCTCCTCGGGCCTGTCTGAGCCTCTGTGCCACCACCGTGCTGAATCCTTCCTCCGACTTCTCCGGGCTCCCTCAGTAGCTCCAGGAGGAGGGGCCTTCAGCTTATTCAGAAGCTCCTGCCAGCTCCGAGAGGCTGCTGCTGTTGCTGTCGCCCACGGTCCGGATCTGCCCGAGCCAGCCCGTGCTACTGAGAAGCTGCCCTGAGCAATGGTCCTGGGAGCACCACCTCAATGCTCGTCTTAAACAGCCAGGATGGGCACATATGGTGGATCTCAATGATCCCATCAGCACATGGACTTCTTCATCATCAACCATGTTGAGGTCAACCAGGGGACTCGGTGGTTCTCCGCATTGAAAGACCCAAGGAGTTCTGTCCAGAGTCCCTCTATTTTCTCTTGATGATCCTATCCTCCTGCTGTAGCCTGTAGATAGGCCTGCACAGATTCCAGAATCCTCAGAGTCCAGTGGCACCAGCACAGTCTCTCCCCCTCTCCTCTCCAAGGCAGCTAGTGTGCAAGTCTCCTCCTAGACAAGACCACAGGCAGGACTTGAACCCAGGATTTCCGGAACCCAGAACAGGACACTTGCGGTTATGCCACTTGGACTCTACCCCATTGTTTCAACAATGCTGTGAGAACAAATTGGAAGGAGAGTCCCTTTCCTTCCTTTAGAAAGTTTTCCTATATGGTTGGTTCTTGGCCTGGCCAGACTAGGGCAAAAAGAAGCAGCACTGTATTTTGGGAGAATAATGGAAATAATTTTTCAGTTTCCCATCTACTTACCTTGCATAGTTTTTCATACAAACACATCAAAAAATAATACCAAAATGGAACATACTAAAATTGTCACAGATTTATTAAACAACAGATTTATTAAACCAGCAAAGGTTCAGACTAGAGGTGAGACAAATAGGACTATTTTATATTATTTCATATTTTGCATATTCATTCCCACAATTGAACTTCTGACTGTCATTGCTGAAAAATTCACAACTTTGTTTCTTTGGTTACTTCATGGCCATTTATTCAATTAGTCAATTTTGTTCATTCAGTTGCTTCAGTATTTTGGTATTGAGGTATTCAGTACTTCATTCACTTTGGTGTATGGATGAAGCTGAATTGGATATTCATCTCAATCCATCCAGTTGTCTGCTTCAGATATTTCAGTTCTTCTTATTTGGTTCAGTTATTTACTTTTCTTATTTATTCTGTTTATTGTGCATGCATAATAGCATTAAATAGTTCCTTCCCAAATACACCAAGTAAGTGAATATATGTGACTATCCAGATATCTGAATAATATTTGTGAATCCAAAACTTCCTCTTTGTTTCACCACTATTGTAATGCTATTATTTAGCAGTAATGATATACTAAATACTGACATACTGAAGTACCAAAATAAATGAACATCAAGGGTAATTTCAGACGTTATGATACCACGGTCAACCACAGTGAACCCCCTGTGGTGACCATGGTACCGTAACATCTGAAAGTACCCATGGTGGTTCCCGTCAGATGTGAACCCCATGGGAACCCCTGGTGTGAATCCCTTTGACCACACTTTCCTACCTCCAACCACCCGAAGGTCCGGAAGCGTGGTTAGATTGGCCACAGGCCGGAATTAATGAAAGGTAATGTCTGTTACCTTCCGCCAATCCCAAGTTGCGTCCCAATCACGGCAGGGGATCGGGTGCAGCAGCCAGATTGGCCGCTGAGCCCGCCTGTCTCCTGGAGGGCGGGTGGCCAGGGGAGCATGGGGGGGGCAGGCGGGGCTGTGTGGCCACACATCGAGCAGTCCCGACCCCTCTCCGACCCCCACAGGGAATCAGGCCAGCATGTTTGAAGGATGGATGGTCTGAACCCTCACCGGGATCCAAAACAGATCCCGGTGGGTGGTTGGATGTGCCCTGTGCACCTCTGAAATCACCCCATGTAACCAAAATGAATATTCAAAACCACAAATGAAAAAGGAAGTAAATACCGCATTGGTAAATGGATATGAATACACTGAATTCAAATTTATTACTTTTGTCAAATATCCATTTTAGCTCTAATTCAGACCAATTTGTTAAGCAAAACCTTTATGTTTATGCAGAAGAGAAAAATCCAGATTTGCCAGCTAGTTTCTACTTTCTATTGAAGCAAGGCTTGAGGCATATAGCAAAGCTAATAGAAACTGAGGTTATTTTCAGACGTGACGGGCCTCTGTTTTGACACGGCCCGTGGTCACGTCTACACCCCTGAGCGGAATCAGGCCGGCCAGGCAACAGACGTGCCGGCCTGATTCCGCTTGGGGATCAGGGAGGGGGCGGGGCTGGGGGGCGCAACGTACAGCCGCACAGCCCTGCCCCCCCATGCTCCCCCAGCTGCCCACCCTCCCGGAGACAATCTGGCCACTGCGCCCGATCCCGACCTGTGGCCGAGACCACGGCTGGGAAGCGGCGGCGGTAACAGACGTTACCAGCCACCAATTCCCGGTTGTGATCAGAGTAACCATGGTTCTGGGGTTGAGGACAGCCTCACCTCCAGAACTGCGGTTGAAGGGATTCTTGCCGGGTGTTCACTGTTGTGAACATCTGGCATGACCCCCTTCAGATGTTACGGACTGTCCGCTACGACGGGTGGTTCACCATGTCAAAACGGAGGCCCGTCACGTCTGAAAATACCCTGAGTTAGGAAGACTGAGCTATAAAGACTTTCCTTTGCTACAATAAGGACACTAATTTGACCAGCAGTTTTGCAGTAATCCTTTTATGTGGCAGTAAACAATCTCATTTCTCATTAACGGAACAGTTAACAATTATGCTGACTGTTTTGCAAACATGTAAATTGCTCTTGCAAGCCACATAGGAAAAGTTTGATAAAAATTTGTTGCCTTTGAACGTTCATGTGGTTTCAACAATTGTCAAATGAATAATCACACAGATACAATAATATAGCCATTTAAATTAGTACACAGAGATTTATAGAAAACCTAATCTGTGTTCTGCTTGTAATTCATCAAGAGAAACAGGCACCCTGGCTTGGGAAAGAAATCAGCATGTGTAGATTTCTACTGACTGTCTTTATATTTAAGAGAACGAAGGGGGGGGTGGCCCCCCTGGTTGGGGGGGGTTCGCCCTCCTGTAGCTCTGCAGGTTCGGAGTCTGGGGGTGATATTGGACGCAGATCTGCGTCTGGAGCGGCAGGTGGAGGCAGTCGCTAAGGCTGCCTTCCGCCAGCTATATCTAGTACATAGGCTGCGTCCGTTTGTCTCCGGCCCGGACCTGGCCTCCCTCATCCATGCCTTCGTCACCTCGAGGCTCGACTACTGCAATGCGCTCTATGCGCTCAAGGCTTCCCTTGTTCTTGGTTCGGAGGCTGCAGCTAGTGCAGAATGTGGCGGCTCGTCTTCTTACGATGACGGGCCGCCGGGAGCATATTACACCGGTGCTCCGAGCTCTGCACTGGCTGCCGATAGCGTGCCGAGCCAAGTTCAAGGTGCTGGTGATGGTTTATAAAGCCCTACACAGTCTTGGCCCCTCATACCTTAGGGACCGCCTCGCCCTCCGTGCCCCAGAGCGGCTCCTGCGGTCCTCCGGGGGTGCCTTCCTAGAGGTCCCTCGTGTTAAGCGGGGGGCCATGATGAAGAGGGCATTCTCGGTAGTGGGGCCGCGGCTGTGGAACTCCCTTCCGGAGGAATCTCACCTGGCCCCTAGCCTGTTAACATTCCGGCAGAACTGTAAGACCTGGCTGTTCGCCCAGGCCTTTGGGAGGGAGGGTGGGTAGGGTGTGGGGTTTTAGTTCCCCCACCTATTTTTGGTTTTTAGATTGGTTTGCTAGCCCTGTTTTTATAATATTTGTGATTATTTTAACTGTTTTTATTGGATTTTAAGATGTTGGAAGCCGCCCCGAGCTGCATGGCAGGAGGGGCGGGGTAGAAGTTTATAAAATAAATAAAATAAATAAATATTGCTCTTTTTCCTGTATTCATTAAGTCCATAATATCTGCTAGAAGGAAGCTTAAATTTAACAGGATAGTGAATTTTGGAAAAAGGTTGTTTTTTGTCTTTCTGTTGTCTTAGCTTGTGTATATCTGACAGAAAAACATAGCTGAGAGAAGCAAAACAAGGTACATGAAGATGACAAACTGACATTTTACAAGCCAACTTGTCTTTTAAAGAGAAGTCTGTTATGAAGAGAGTTGGCTCCAGAATTCCAGAGTAAGGAACAGGCAATAATCTCAGGCCTCAATGTAAAAGCATCTTTTTCTGAAGCAGTAACATTGGGCTTCCAGACTAAGCAGCTTCAAGACTCCATCCTTAACCTACACATGTCAATTTTGCTGATGGGCAGCGAAAGCAGGATATGTTTCATTTAATTTCCCTATAGAGTGTGTAACAGGCTTTGGTGTGCTAAACAAAGAGGTTAACACATGTCCCTGCAGAGCTGATTGGGAAAGGATTAATGTAGTCACCCCCTATGAGACTAAGGAATATATAAGATCACATTACTGAAGGGAAGGAGGAGGAGTCATGGTTTGCTGTCAGGTAGGTAAGGGCAGGAAAAGACAATTGCATTTAAACTTGTATAGATGTTCTTTCTTTGTTACATCTTTGTTATTTGGTTTGGCAATAAAACCTGGTAAAGAATTGTAAGCCCCAAATGGTGACTGCTTACCTCTTAATATTTTGAGCTTTCAAAGAATAGCAAAACCCTACCCACTCAGTCAATAAGCTCCACCTCCTCACACATGTACACACAGACACCTCCCAACATTTCACATGCATAAAGAGAGAAACTCAACTGCTTATTATAGAGGCACGAGAGCACCTCTATAGTTAAGGCAGGTGGGAGTCGCAATGGAATGGACTCCACTGACTTGCATTGGGGTTTTTCAGCAGTTTGCTTCCGGCTGGTGACCGGAGATTTTTCAGGGGGGAGGTGCTCCATGCTGTCTGTGTGGATGAATCTTAAATGATCACAGAAAAATTAAGTAATGGTTGGACTAGGATCGGGGCTACTTTTCAATCAAATTGCTGGTCTGCATACTGGGGATTGGTGGGTGGGAAAATGTTGTTTTGCGCTATGGAGAGAAAGTTAATTTGAGCACTTTATGACATCCGCTGCTGACTGGCTGGGAGTAATTGCCATGGACAGTCTTGCTGGTGGAGGATAAGGGAGATGAAAAGGGAGCTATTCCACCTCTCCCCGGCAATGGCGGTGTGTGGGGGGTGTAGGGAACTAAAAAGGGGTTTACAAAAGTTCCCCCTTGGCAGCAACCTGTATGGAGCGGTGGGGTGGGGAAGAAATAACGCAGCCCTCCCACCCACCTGCCTGCTTGTTATCATCAGGGCCATGATCCCTGCCCTTGCCAGCAGCCTGAGGGGGGGGCAGGGAAGGAACTACTGCTGATACCGCCCCCTAACCTCTGCTAGCTACCTGAAGCTACCACTCCCCCCCAAGGACTCCAGCTGTAGATGCTCCTGCTGCCGCTGCTGCTGCTCCTGTTGCTGCCACTGCTGCCAGAATGTCACAGCCAGCCACCAGCACCAGGGTAGCCCCTCCATCACTGCCAGAACCAGTGTAGTTCCTCCATCACTGCAGCGGGGTTTTAAAAGCCTGTGGCACCACACACATGTGCACAGAGGCTGAAACCAGTGCTGGTGCAGGCACTGTCACTTTCAAATCCCCCCTCCCCCCCACTCTGCTGCTCCTTGCCATGCTGGGGCACACATTCTCAGGCCCAAGCATTTTCTAAATTACCATGGCCACTCCAGCAGCTCCTCTAGTGTTAGAAGTAGTCGCAGCAGCAGCTGCTGCTCCAGCTCCAAAGGCTGGAGCCTCATAGCAATGCTGGAAAGTGAATATGGGGAAGGAGGAGGGTGTGTGGGTATGTGCATGTGCTGGGAGGAGGGTTACATCTGTGCAAGCCCATTGCAAGAATTGGGGCCACATGGGTGTCACTGAAAGGACAATCAACCTGCAGAACCTTTGGTAATGCTGGTGAAGAAGCATAATGTTGATGGAGTCACCATCCTACCTGTCCCCCAAGCCCATAGCCTAGGCTTCATCTTTGACTCAGCCCTTTCTTTTAAACCCTACATTGACTCTGTTGCTAAATCCTGTCGCTTCTCCCTCCATAACATTGCTAAGATTCGCCCTTTTCTCTCTGTCTCCTCTGCCAAAACTCTTGTTCATGCTCTGGTCATCTCTCGCCTCGATTACTGTAACCTCCTTCTCACTGGCCTTCCCCGGTCTCACCTTTCTCCCCTCATCTCTGTCCAAAACTCTGCTGCCAGGGTCATCTACCTCGCCAGTCGCTTCGACCATGTGCAGCCCCTCCTCTCTTCGCTTCACTGGCTTCCCCTTCCTGAACGAATCCTGCACAAGCTCCTAGTCTTCACCTATAAAGCTCTTCACAACCTTGCTCCCCCCTACCTCTCTGCACTTATCGCCCTCCATACTCCAGCCCGTGCACTTCGCTCCTCCTCTGTCCCTTCTCTCACCCTTCCACGCCTTCCCTGCTCCCCTAAGCGCCTTCGTCCCTTCTCACTTGCTGCCCCCCATGCCTGGAACTCCCTCCCTGTCCACATCCGCCTTGCCCCCTCCCTTCATACCTTCAAATCTCTCCTTAAAACTCACCTCTTTCGCTCTGCTCTGTCTGACTCTTTATCCTGCTGAGCCACTATTCCTATACCTACGATCGGTTTACCCTTATCCTTGCAACATGGACCTGCCTGCTGTCATTCTCATCGTAACCAAGCCAAGTACGTGCACTTGAGACCTCGCATCTTCATGAATGTTAGACCCCTTGTCTCTCCCTCTGTTCCCCTTCCTAAGTCTCTCCCCCAGCTCCTGTCTCTCAGATTGTAAGCCCTAGGGGCAGGGACCGTGTCTATTTTATTACTTTGTAAAGTGCCAGGTACACTGCTGGCGCTATATAAATGTTTGTTAATAATAATAATAATAATAATAATAATAATAATAATAATAATAATAATAATAATGTATAAAGAAACTGGCACTGTTTGCACATTACTGGTTTGGCAGGAAGGTAAGAAACACCTTTTCTCTTGAAAATTGAATTCTTTTGATATGGGGATAAGAGCAATATACATACAATGGAATTCTGCAATATCTTTTCACATGCAGATAATTTTCAGAATAAAATGGTTTTTGTCTTTGATGATAAGAACCTGTACATGAGAGGTGTCTTGTGCTTAATGTTGCCAAGATCAGCATTTCACAGTACAACTCAAGCAATATTTTCTCAATCCTGCCTCAAGCAGGAGGACAGCCTAGACTATCCTTGAGGTCCCCTTCCAATTCTAATATATTGTTTCTTTAGGTGTCTTGGTGTAACTATTCTGGGGGCTTGAAAACCAATTTTTTTAAGTGCTCTAGCATGCAAACGTGAATTCCTATCTGTAGAAAATCATAAACTAGAGATACATGACATTTCCTGTGAATTACACGTGTGGCTCATCTAGTATGGAATCCTGCCTGGTAGTGGCTTAAACTTCAGGTTCATTCACACAAGTCTCCTGTCTTGCTTAATTAACTTCCTGTTGGAGACTACTATTGTTCTTTACCGTTCTTCCTACGCTATGAGAAATGCACAGGAGGTCTTTCGCACCTATTTAAAACCTTGGCTTTTGTCCAAGGAGTTGTGGTTTACTTACAAATCACTGTTCTATTCACTCAGGTAAGGACATTGTTGGGGAAAGAGCATGTTTGGGCTTTTCACTTCCTGTGAATGCACCTTTCCCCACATTAGTTCGAAATTGAGCCTTTTCTCTCTCTCCAAATTCTTGCATGGGACATGCAATGGTGTATTTTAACTATTCCCATGCTCTCTCCCTGGCTTTAGAAGTTACCAACCGTATTGCTGTGGTCACTACTGCTGGGTATCTTATGGAGGGTGGGTGGGTGGGGTTGTTTCCTTACAATGCATTTTGGGGTGCCAGGCAGACTGACAGCAGGATTCATCCCTTCACATCTTAAGAAAAATATATGTGATGGAATAAGCATGGTGGTTAAACTTTGATTTCTAAGTCAATTATACCTATGGCATCCTACAACCTACTGTATGTTATCAGTAATCTAAAAAGTTAATGTCAATTTTACAAAAGTATGCAATTTATTATTCATGCTCCCCAGTGATTTATTTTTTAGTAAAGTCTCTGCCAGGCCTTTTGCCAGTAGCACAAAAAACTTTCCCAAAAGTATTTCCCCCAAATCATTCTGCCTGCTTTAAAGTGAATTCAAACGCATCTAAAGAAAATGAAAACATTGCAAGTGTCATAAATCCTCCTCAACATCCTACTTATGGCAATGTTCAGTATCAGATGCTTCAGAGGAAGATGCAAGGGAAGGTGGACTAGGGTCTGGGGTTCTTTTCCACAAAGGAATGCAATGAAGGAATGACAACCGGAATGCTATCCCTGTCTGCCAAATGCTTGGCCAAAAAGAAAGGTCCAGCATGGCTGTTACTTTACATTGCATTCATCTTACATTGTAATCAGGATGTAGGATTGCCTCTTCATGGGATGCAGTAGAAGTTCAACTGCCAAACAAACAGTATTAAATCTCCAAGCAAAGCATCAGTAGCTACAGACAATGCTATTATACTTCATAATGATGACAGTGCTCAGCATTATATTGAGGTAGTAGGAGCAAATTTAGACATTGCATTACCCATCACAAACCTGAGAAATTACTACATTAAAAACCTATTGGTTTAAGACAGAAGTTAAGGCGGCCCAGGGGGGGGGGGGATGGGTGTGCGCCCGTAAAAGCGGGAAAATTGTATGTCAAGCCTCCTGCCTTAATGTCCAAGCTATTCAAGCAGTAGCGACATTGTACTTTTGGGTAGCGGTGCACTTGGAAGCACTCTCTTTTTGCTTATGGCACACTTGGCAGTATTGGAGGTTGTATGTGGGAGGCACATACAACTAGATATGTGATGTGTTGATACGAGCAAAAGTGGTGCTAGATGATCAGTGGGAGATGTATTTTCTTAGCACTATGCTAAGAGTGCTTTGCATGGTATCCTATCAGCATTCAAAATCAATGTCTACAGTATGATCCATGACATTGTACCAGTTTGTCATGGTGTTGCTCCAGTCATTACACTCACTTTCACGGTGTAAAACCACTCACGGTGTTGCATTCAAGAGGATTGGGACAGAAAGACCAAGTGTGGGTTGCATGCAGCATCTCCTGTTTTCCACAAACACCTTCACTCATGCTCCATATGAGACATACATGGCTGTTTGCATTCAAGTACAGTTGCATTGTCCCTGAGGGAAGTGCGTTGTTCATTTTTAACCCATAATGAGCCATCACTAACCTATCGCATTGTCTCCAATCAAAATGAAAGGATAGAGAAGAAGGATGTTGACACCTCCTCATGTCCTCAGCATGAGGGAGTGGACTAGTGAAGAAGGCATACGCATTCACAATATGGGAGGCATTGTCACATCTTACATGACTTGAAAGTTAAGGCGGGACCTTAACAAACAATTTCCATGCTTTTTGATGTTTGGTTGACTTTTCCCCCCACCTTAACTTCTTTCTTAAACAGACATTTTTTTAATGTATTAATCATTCTAATGGTTATTCCATCAACTCATCATTTCATCATTACATCATTCTGCAGCCCCTGTGGTTATCTGGGGATGCCCTCCTAGAAGTCCTGCATTATTGGAAGGTCCAGATGGATAGGAGGGCATTTTCAGTGGCTGTGCCATTGCTTTGAAATGCTCTCCAAGCTGAGGTTCGCCTCAACCCAGATCTTCTGGCATTCCAACGTAGTTGCACGATGTGGCTTTTACACCAGAAATTTTTGGGGGTGTGGGGTGTGGGGTGGGGTAGGGTGGATTTTGTACACAGATCTCTATTTTTGTTTTTGTGGATTTATTGATGTTTTTATGAAATTGTATTTTTGTATTGTTTTATTTTCTAAGCCACCCTGGGACGCCAGTGGCAAGAGGGGCAGGATATTAAGTCTAACTAAACTAAACTAAACTAAAATAACTAACTAAATAAATAAACTCCCTATTGTCCTGTCAAGTGCTTTTCTCAGGAGGCTAAAAGGAAAGAAGAAAATCCAGAGTGTAGGAGTGTGCATGTTGTTTTTGTTATTACAATAATGATAATGAAAATTGTTGTTTTCATTACCATTATTTCAATAACAAAAACAGCAAATAATAATAATAAAAATAGAAATGTTTTTGAAATAAAGGGAAAACACTGAAAAATGTATGTCTGGCTATAACTTTTTTGTTTCTAATTTAATTATGATGAAACTTGGGGATATTGTACCCCCAATGGAGGGAACTAATTATACCAGTTTCTGGAACTATTATATATATTGAACCAATTTTAGAAGCAATTGAATTTTGTGATTTTAAGAAACATTCCATGCACATTCATGGCTACACTTTCTTTATCTTCCATCCAATTTGCATGACACCTACGGATATCAAGTCACTCCACAACTTTAACACACATGCCAATTTTCAGAAAGTTTAGATAAAGGGCCCTGACGGTATAAGACATTAACTTGAAAATACTTTCCAGCTGTAACATTTTTATATTCCATTCTGTTTACAGGACATTTGTCAGGAATGTATCACATACCTTCCCTGTCATATCTGCTAAATTACAGGACAATGTAAGAAAGGGACCCAATTGTATAAGCAACTGAAATTGTCCCCTTGAAGACTATTATTCAGATAAATAGCAGCACATGCAGTGCCAGTCAGAGGCAGTCACCTGCCATGCCGGGGGGTGGGGGACGAGGGGAGACTGGAGGATGGAGGATGAGGAACAACCCAAAGGACTGACAGACACATTCACTAGCCAATTACTGCATGCTTCTAGCTTTACAGGACCAATTGGTAGTGACTTTGATGCAGGCATAGGGGGAAGCCTTCAGGTAGGCATAGAAGGGAAATAACTGGGACTTTGGAGATAGCATTCCAGCAATCAGGAGACATAGTTTATGCATCCAGGATGGACAATTATCATCACAATCACATCCTGCAGCGCTGTGACAGAGGACATAAGATAATCTCTATTGGCTCTTTCCTGAACAGATGCTTCTGACTTCCCAGTAACAAGTGCAGGAGAGATGTTGGGATGGTCACACAGCACAAAATGAGCATATTTGGTTGACATTTCTGCTGACCAATTGGTGTCACAAACTGATCTTATACCACAGTGACGCATAAGAGAATCCCTGGCATAGGCTCCTCCTCTGCATATGCTGTGCAGGCATACACAATTGGGACCTTTTATCAAATCTTTCTGATATTCATCAGAGATGATTGTGAAAGTGTGAAGACATCCCTGACACATTTCATGTACACTGGTTGGACTACAAAGATGTGACAATGAGACATGCATGTATAAGTTAATTGCTTATACCACCATGACCTATTATCCAATCCTTTTGAAAGTTGGCAGAGATAGTGCATATAGAAAGGGGTATACTCATGCCAAGTTTCACCTACATTAAATGTTAGGCAAAGAAGATACAGCTAAGAATGTATATGAAGAGTTTTGCAAAATAATATAATTTCACTGCTTATACAATTGGATTCCTTTATCCAATCTTTTCAGAATTTAGTACACTTAATACATTACATTGGTGGTACAAGCCCTCCAAGTGTCAGCCAAATATAATGGAAAACAAATAAGATACAGCCAAAGATGTATTTTCATTGAAACCAAAGGAAAACAAAAATGAAAGTAAAAACAAAAATTTGATATTTATGAAAATGAAAACGACAGATTTAAATAATGAAAAATAAAAATGAAAACAAAAATGACATGGTCCCCTGGTGCACACCTCTACCAGAGTGCCCTGTGTGTGGACTAGGTGGATGGTGCATAACCATGTGTGGTGCCACTTGTGTGAAGTCCCCTGCCCCAAGCACCCGCCCCACCCAAAAACCTCATACCCCCCCATCAGTCCATATAACGTAAAAACACCCAAAGAGGGACTGCCCTTTCTAAGTAGGGAGTGTTAAGAGGTATGGGACTGTGGTTTGTTGAACCCTAACACCCACCTACTACTTACAAGGTGTCAAAGCATTGTAAATTTTGTTAGCTTCATAGGACCTCATGAGGAAATTGAATACCTTTATCATTCCCATTTCAATATATAGACCACTTTTAGATGAGCAGCTGGATGCAATATGTTGAGGAAAGCACTTCCTGAAAAGTTGTACAGGGTGCGTTAGAAGTAACCAGCTGCCATAGAAATTGTGGGTCGTGCTGTCTTTTTCAAACCACATTTGGAAAACCTCAATATTGGGTTAGGGTTAGGTTTCCAAATGTGGTTTCAAAAAGACCACCATACCTTTTGCCAAGCGCCTTTGCCCCTTTGATGGGGAATGTGTGGAGACCGTCCATCACATTTTATAAAACTGTCATCTATATGACTCTATTCACTAAGAGTTTCTTTCACACTTTCTCCGGAGATTTCCGGGGAGAACTGAGTGGAATCTTCAGCTATTGGCCTTGGCTGATGTGGATCACTCTATTACAAGTGCAGTGCCTCACTATTTGACATTAGCATTCAACTTGCGAAGTTTGTTTGTAAATTTTAGGCAGCCCATTGAATGAGGGTCAGTTTGTTGAACTTTCTCAGATCATTATGTGTTCTCATTGGTAAACATTTTGTAATTCCGAGTACCATATTTGCACAACTACTTTGGCAGTGGACTCGGTCTGTTTGTTTGGTCTGCAGTTCATATAGCTTTGTTTTGTGTTGTGTTGTATGTTTTTCTTCATGGTTTTGACTTCAGCCGCAATAAATTTATTATTTATTTATTTATAAAAGACCGCGCAAGCCACAATTCCTATGGCAATCGGCTACTTCCAGTTTGTCTAAACGCACCCCACACAGCTTTTCAGGAAGTGCTTTCTTCAGCGTGCTATATCTGGCTGCTTGTCTAAAAGTGATCATAGACATTGATACAGAGCAGTGGCAGATTAAACAATTAGCATGGTCAGCAAATGCTGACTGTGGGTCAAAGCAGACATGACATCAACCCACTGTGGCTCACTCTGGCCTAAACCTCACCTGCACCTTTGTGCAGGAGCTGCTAAATGTTGGTCCAGGATTGCCCTGGGGCCTGTTGGCAGCTAGCCCAGCCTCTGACTATGGACCTCCAGGGTCACTGCCTGGGCTAAAGCCTACCTGACCGGGCAAAAACAGGACACAGTGAGCTATCTCATTTGTCTGGGCTGCCAGACAGGAACTGGTTCAGGGACCACCATCGCCGGTCACCATGGCTGACTGTCATTGGCTGCCATGGCTACCTATCATGGCATGGGGGGGAGGGACTGGATGAATCAGGAATGGGGCCACCTGTCCACAAGCACATGTTTATCCCCACCATCCCTATACCCCAGCTGTGGGCACATTTGTTCTGCAGCCTGACCCATCTTCGACCATGTCAGCCGCAGATTCCCACCCCAACTCAGGTCGGGTTGCCACCATGCTGCAGTCATATTTGTTTTTACCCTATGTCTCTCTTGGTCCAGACACCCTGACCCCCATCTACAATGGGTTCCTTCTACACTCACAAATAAATGAGTCACAAGTTATTTGATTCTAGGACCTGTCACAGCCTCAGGGGCCAGAGGTGATGCAACTGCATGGGAAGCATGTGACTGACACTGGCCTCTGTGGACCCTGATCATCAGCCTTCATTTTAAAATGAGGCGACTATTGTGTTTCATGCTTCATGTTTGCTAGGGGTGGGACTATCGGTATCAGATTAATCCGATAATATCGATAATGGCCGGTATCGGATTAATCCAATAATACCGATACTTACTGGTATCAGAATACTGGAGTTTTAACATTGCTGGCTTTACCTGATTTTTTTACATTGCTGCACAGCTGCAATGTAAAAAAAAACGGTAAAAATGGCATTGTTAAAAATCCAGTATTTCGATACCGGTAAATCCAGTATCCGGTAATCCCCATGGAGTCCCACCCCATATGTTTTCTGACGATGCTCTTAACCTCAAATCTTCACCTCAGTGCTGGAGCTACCATGAAGCAAGGGGGCTAATTTTAACCCGGGCCATGGATATGGTGGAGGCCCTTTGCAAGCAGCCTGAGTGCCAATAGGAAATTTTCACAATGGACAGAAAAGGGAGAAAAGTCAACACTCCACCCTGAATATTCTGAACATTTCTTGGTGACGGTCAGGCCATTGACAACAAGGAATTTTCCAGAGTGAATGGTGATGGAGTGCTGGGCCCACTCCTGTCCTCTCTTAAAACTTAATTCCCAGTGGAATTTTTACTATTCTGGGGATCCACTCCGAGTCAGTGTGGCACCATCGCCTTTGTGGGGGAAAGGTTGCCCAGGAGCCTGCTCTCCTTCCTATCAGTTAAGTTTGAAACCAATTTTTTTGAAAATACCTTATTTGACAGATTCACCCGATCTAAACCAGGTCCAGTGAAAAGACATCAACCATGATCTGGTTGCAATTTTGTCAGAGATCCCTGTTGGTACTCTGAGTTCATTTATTTTGGTGTTTCAGTTCAGTCACTTTGTTTAAGATAATCAAAATAATAACTTACTGAATTGACTGTAAGCAGTTGAAATAACTGGAATAACAGGTATGCAGAGATCCATCACAAAAACAAAAACATGCCGCATTTCAGCATGCCATTCTAAAAATGTGGATAATCCATGTGGATATTTCTTTATGTATATATATTTATTTTCCACCCCCTTATGCCCATGACATCTCGGGGCAGCGTACAACATAAAAATAGTAAATAAAACAATAAAACAACACATAAAAACATTTAAAAACCCATCTAAAAACCCCCACTACCCCCCACACATTCCCCCAAACTTTTTATCCCATTTCCCCCTGCCCTGCTCCGAAGGCCTGGGAGAACAGCCAGGTTTTACAAGCCCAGCAGAAGGCCAACAGACTCAGGGCCAGACGGGCTTCCTCTGGGAGGGAATTCCATAGTCGCGGCCCGGCCACTGAGGACGTCCTCTCCATAGTGGCCCCCCGCTTTACACAGGGGACCTCCAGGAAGGCACCCTCGGTGGACCAAAGGGATGCAGCGGGTGAGGCGGTCCCTGAGGTATGAGGGGCCAAGACCGTGTAGGGCTTTATAGGCCAAGACCAACACCTTGAATCTGGCTCGGTACGCTATAGGTAGCCAGTGCAGTGCGCGGAGCATGGGGGTGATGTATTCCCGTCAGTCCGTCCCTGTCAGGAGCCGAGCTGCCATGTTCTGCACCAGCTGCAGCCTCTGATCCAGCATCAAGGGAAGCCCCATGTAGAGCATGTTGCAGTAGTCTAATCTCGAAGTAATGAAGACATGGATGAGGGTGGCCAGGTTGGGTCTGGAAATATATGGACGCAGTCTCTGTACCAGATACAATTTCCCCTGGACCTTGACACCCGCTCGGTCAATGATCTCGTAGCCTTCTGGAACACCTTGTTGACTTAGACCATTGACAGAGTGGCTCCCAGGCATCAGCTGCCCTCCTGAGTCTCCCGCAGGTCTCCTTGGTTTACTGAGGGTCTGCGGTGTTTGAAGCGGGAGAGCAGGCGGTTAGAGCGACGGTGGCGCCGGACTCGCGACCAGTATGATCGATCGCAGCATAAGAGCAGTTTAAAGGCTTATGCTGTGGCGGTGCAGGCAGCAAAGAAGCAGTTCTTTGCTGCTCTTATTGCATCTGCAAAGTCACGTCCAGCGGAGCTTTTCCGGGTGGTGAAAGGCTTGGTCAGTCCTGCCTGTCTCCGCCTGGACCTGGAGCAATCCAGTGACCGCTGTGACCGGTTTATCGAGTACTTTGTAGATAAGATCGCTCGCATCCGCCACGATTTCGGCACCACAGTTATTGCAGAGGATCATCTTGGGGCTATGGATGCCCCGTCCTGTCCTGTTTTGTGGGATCGGTTTCAGATGGTGTCGCCTGCCGATGTGGATTCCTTGTTGGGATCTGTTCGTGCCACTACTTGTGAGCAAGATCCATGCCCGTCCTGGCTGGTGAAAGCCAGCCAGGAGACGTTACGGCCGTTGTTGGCTGGGGTGGTTGGTGCCTCCCTTCGGGAGGGCAGGGTGCCTGACTGCCTAAAAGAGGCTGTGGTTAGACCCCTGCTCAAGAAACCATCTCTTGACGCTGATGCTCCTGCCAGTTATCGGCCGGTCTCTAATCTTCCCTTTTTAGGGAAGATTATTGAACGGGCTGTGGCACGACAGCTCCAGGAGCATCTGGACCACATCGGTTTCCTTGATCCCTCCCAGTCTGGGTTTCGGCCTGGGTATGGTACGGAGACGGCATTGGTGGCCTTGGTTGACGATCTCCGTCTGGCGTTGGACCAGGGTCGTCAGACCTTACTGGTCCTGCTAGACCTTTCGGCTGCATTCGACACAGTCGATCATGAGGTGTTGGTGACTCGCCTGCGGGACCGTGCTGGAATTGGCGGAACGGTCTTGGACTGGTTTCGTTCATTCCTGGCCGGGAGAACTCACCGGGTGGTCTTGGGGGAGTGTACGTCTTCCCCCCGGGACCTCACGTGTGGAGTCCCGCAGGGTGCCATTCTGTCCCCCCTCTTGTTTAACATCTATATGCAGCCGTTAGGGGAGATCGTGAGGGGGTTTCAGGGCATGCAGTGTCATCAGTATGCTGATGACACTCAGCTCTACCTCTCTTTTTCCATTGACCCAAACCATGCAGTCTCCTTATTTTCCCAGTGCCTGTCAGCTGTGTGGGCTTGGATGAGGTCGAGCCATCTGCAATTGAATCCTGACAAGATGGAGGTGATGTTGGTGGGCAAGGGATTGTGGGCCTGGGTGTGGTTGAATCTCCTCTTATTCGGGGGGTTCGCCCCCCCCATGGTCTCTCAAGTGCGGAGTCTGGGTGTGCTCCTTGATTCACGGCTCAGCTTGGAATCTCAGGTTGTGGCCATGGTGGGGAGTGAGTTTTGGCAGTTACATCTTGTCCGGCGGCTTCGGCCGTATCTCTCAGACTCCGACCTCACCACTATCATCCATGCCTTCATCACCTTGAGGCTGGATTACTGCAACACGCATGTGGGGCTGTCCGAGAAGCTGGTCTGGAGGCTGCAGTTGGTACAGAATGCCGTGGCCCGTCTCCTTATGGGGGCGGGTCGCAGGGAGCACATGACACCAATGCTCCGGGCTCTGCACTGGCTGCCTATAAAGCACCGCGCCTGGTTCAAGGTGCTGGTTTTAACCTTTAAAGCCCTTTGCAGCCTGGGCCCTGCTTATCTGCGGGACAGCCTCACTCCCCATGTGCCCATGCAACCCTTGACATCGTCCCTGGGAGCCTTTTTGGAGGTTCCCCAGGCAAGGCGGGTGGCCACCGATGTTAGATCTTTTTCAGTGGCCACCCCTGTGCTGTGGAATTTGCTCCCGGAGGATGTTCGGCTGGCTCCCATTCTCCTGCTGTTTCGGTGTATATGTAAGACCTGGCTATTCCGTCAGGCTTTTGGCGAGGGGTAGGGGTGGGGTGGGGGTGGGGGTTTTCCGCACATATTGCATTTTAAAATTGTTTTAAAATTTTATACTGTTTTAATGAATGTTGTTCGCCGCCCCGGGCTGCCCTGTGGGCAGAAGGGGTGGGATATAAATTTTAAATAAATAAAAATAAAAAATTCAGCTGACAGAAGGCAGCTTTGGCCACCACCTCCACCTGCTGATCTAGGCAGAGATCTGGGTCCAAAAAACCCCCAGACTCTGAACCTGCTGGGCTATGGGAGGGCAGACCCCCTCTATGAGGGGGGCCATCACCTCCCTCTCCCTACCCACTGCCATCACCTCAGTTTTATCAGGATTGAGCTTCAGTCTTCTCTGCCATAACCAATCTGCCATGGTCTCCAAACATTGGGACAGCACCGAGATGGCAGGACCTGGGTCGGTTGAAAAGGAGAGGTAAAGCTGGGTGTCATCAGCATATTGGGGCAACGCACACCAAACCCTCTCACAATCTCTCCCAAGGACTGCATATATACATTAAACAATAGTGGAGACAAGATGGAACCTTGCAGAATGCCACAATCCAGGGCCTAGGGGCTAGAAGACTCAGCCCCCAGGACAACCTGTTGGTTTCTCCCCAAGAGGAATGACTGGAACCATCCAAGGACAGTCCCATCCTGACCCCCCAGGGCTCCCAACCATCTCAGCAGCAGCCCATGGTATCAAAGGTGGCCGAGAGATCTAGCAGGACCAGAAGCGTTGAATGTTCTGCATCCATCTCCCGGCAGAGATCGTCCACCAAGGCCACCAGCGCTGTCTCTGTGCCATAGACAGGGTGGAAACCCGATTGAAATGGGTCAAGGAAACCGATGCTGTCAAGGTGAACCTGGAGCTGCAGTGTCATTGCCCATTCAATAACCATCCCTAAAAAGGGAAGGTTAGAGATAGGTCGGTAACTGGCGAGTGCGTCCACATCCAAAGATGACTTTTCAGCAGGGGGCGCACCATGGCCTCTTTGAGACCAGGGGGGAAAATCCCCTGCCAAAGGGCCGCATTGATTACCCTAGTCAGCACCATCCCCAATGTCTCTCTGGAGGCTTTCACCAACCAGAACAGGCATGGATCTAGTTCACAACTGGTGGCTCTAACAGACCCCCGGACATCCACATCATAGGCTGGTATCACTTCCTGAAAGTCATCCCAAGAAGATGAACCAGACGGGGCCTCCATATCCTTGTGCTCTACCTCCACTGCCCCTAATCCAGTGTTGAAGTTGCTCTGGATCCAAGCAATCTTGTCTGCAAAGTAGGTGGCAAACTCCTCAAAGCGGGCCTTGGACAAGTCCCCATCCAGGTGGAGGTCGGTCAGACTGACCAGCCCCCACACCACCCGGAACAGCTCCACTGGATGCGACTTTGCAGACACTATGAGGGTGGCAAAGAACTCTTTCTTTGCCGTCCTCACAGCCTCAACATAGGACCTCAAATGGGCCCTATGGAAAAGTCGGTCGGATTCAGTGAGAGTCCAATGCCAGCATCGCTCTAGTCGCCTACTTGCCTGCTTCATACACTGCAGCCCTGCAGTAAACCAAGGGGCCATGTAGTGACAAGACAGAGGTAGGAGGCATCTCGGAGTCACCCTGTCAATGGCCTCCCCAAGGAAGATGTTCCAAGCATGGACGAGTTCATTGACAGAGCGGCCGTCAGGATCTAAGGCTAAATTCCCCAGGGCCTCCTGGAACCAATGATGTTCCATCAGCCTTCGGGGGTGGACCAACCTAACTGGCCCATTCTCCTTCTGTAGGTGGTGTGCTGAGAGACTGGCCTGTAGGGGGTAATGATCCATCCATGACAAGGGTGTGACCCTCACATCCCCCACTACCAATATGAGTGGGCAGTCTATTTTGGCCATACTTCCAGTAGCTTAATCTTCATATAATTATAAGAAAAGAAATACAAGTTTTCCAAAAGAAGGGAGGGAGGGGGATGTTAAAAATGATTATTGCTTCCTTCTGAAATGTGGACTTTGGGTTAAAAAACATAGTAGGATCATCCTGGACATACTACATTGTGTCTAGTAGGAATTCTTACTGGTTTATGATTGTAAAAGTGTGCTCAGTGACTGATCTAGACCTCACTCCCAACCATAGTAACATTACCGATCCCCAGGTGTTTAAAAAACACCTCACTTTTTAATGAAACTCACTAACGTAGACTTTTTTTATCTGTAAAATGTTGGCGATAATATAGCATCACCCTGGTACTTTGTTTTGTTTCTCTCCTCTTCAGTCTCTGTCCCCCAATCTACATCATTTCCAGATTTGCACCTGGATTCTGGGTACCCTCTCACAATAGTGCCTCACTTGTCAGCCACATTCTGATTAAAGAGCATGTTGAGCAAGGTGCTTTGGGGAAGTGTTAGGAGGGACACTGATCAGTAGGGGCTCACACCACATTTTTACATAGGGCCCCAGCTTTCCTGGATCTGACACTGTTCCATCTTAGTGATCACAGGCTACAATCTGATGTATAGTTAATTCTACGTAGTTGGGTCTTGCTTCTATTTTACTCCTGAAGTGTTCCCATGAACAGAGTGCTAAACCAAAGTCATTCAGTTATAGATAGAAAAGTGTGTACTCTTCTTTGGTCTGTATTTCAAAGCAACTGGTCATGTGAATACTTTCCAGTGTTAAGGTGGTGATCAGATGGTGACCATCATTATGGGAAAAACAGAGAGATGTGGAGGCAGCCTGCCTGAAGCTGCACCAGGGGTGCACCCCCACGTCCACCCGCTTGCAGTTCCAACACTGTCCATTTTAGACAGACCAGGCGGCTGCCCCAGTCTGTGACCAACACATGCGGCACTCTTGTCCCCCGCACATTAGAGTTGAGAGAAGATCGTCTAATGCTCTAGAATTGGTGCCTGCAACTCTATGATGTTGCCCCTTGGCAACATTTGGCCAGAAGTGGAGCTGCAGCATGATTCTGCCAAATAGATGAACTGCAGCTCTGCCTTGGGTTAGTGCCTCGCGTTTGGCTGTCCTCCTCCTCTGGTGGTACTCTGGGATGTTCCAGAGCACTGCAAGTGGGGCTGGCTGGGAGCACTTCAATATCTGGCAAAGTGCCTTTAGAAAGATGGACTTGGGTTTGGAGGTGGGAAATTGATGTAGCACTACTTTGGTTTTCACAGTTCATCTAACCTACCTCCAAGGGGGAGTAGTTACTTCAATTTAATTAAATCAAAGTAGTTATTTGGTTTGCCTCCGATTGTAAGAATGTGTCCTGACTGTCCTCAGAAGAGAACACAAATTTTGGATGCTCATGGAGGAAGATCAGCAGCCTTCTTCAATATGCGGTCCCTCCATGAATGAGATAATGAATATTAGGCAGAGGAAGGTTAACAAATCTGGATTGTCTGTACCTCTGCTATACCTTCTCTGGGGCCATATTCCTCTCTGATACCCCTAGTGAGCACAACATTTAATTGTACAGTAACCATGTGTGTTCACCAGTTAAGTACATGTTGAATGTACATTATTGCTGTGCTGGTCTCTTGCCACAGCTGGTGGGTTGGGTGACTCATTACAGGCAAGCACACAATACCATTAAGCAAAACATGATTTTTATTCTCCCTGTTCTTTTATGTTCTGTCTCTTTTCTCTCATTTTCATGTTTATTTCTTCATTGACTTTAATGAGGCTCTTGCCAGACTTCTGACCTTGCTTTCTACATTACATGAATCTACAAATCCCTTACAACTTTAATCTGACAACTTTAGAAGAGAAGTTTGCTTTCCAGCTGGGACTTGGAATGACTAGAGTTACATGTATGATTAGCTATAATGTCTGAAATGGTATGTATTACGTGTTGTCAAATTCCAAGGCCATTTTTCTTTGTATCATGGGGTTTGTCAAGCACTTTATCTATGTTTGGTGTTTCTTGTACTGGATAAAAGGACTTAGTTAGCAATATTAATTTTAAAAGCCACATTGAACTGAGAGATGCTAAGGTGTGTTGCACCAGCGGCCTACAAGGGACAAAGATGGACGGCAATGTATGCTATGCCCCAGAGCCTCCCAGCTTAGGTCCAGGGCTACCAGCTTGTATAGAGAGGTGAAATGGGTGAGGGAAATGACCATATTTCTCTATAGGCAGCTCCTTTGGGATTGCTAGCACAGCTAGAATGTAATGCTTCCTTGCATTTTGGAATCTGAAATACCAACCAGCATGAGGTTGGGCCCCCTACATAAATGCTTTCAAGGTATGTTGGCTGGAAAGGGATCTCTGTAACTTCTCCCCCAATGGTTCTCTCTGCTGCTTTTGCATCAGAGCATGAACAGTAACATTCAGTTTAAATAAATGTAAAATGAACCAATGGAACTCATTGCCAGAGGATGTTGTGAAGAATGGGTCTCCGATCTACAGCTGCTACTGTAAGATGCAACGTCATTAAAATGCTGTATTTGGGAGCCAGACCTCACATCATCTTATAACCAAATCTGTACTATAATGAAGGTGCTTTATACACAGGAAGCTATTTATGATGCAACACAATAGGAGCCATGTCTCATATTACGTTATAACTGAATCCAGGCAGCAATGAACTGTGTTACAACAAGGTGGCACTGTAATAAATAATAACTCTGCTCCCTTTTGATGCCAACAGCATAAATGGGTTCAAAAGAGTATTGGATACTTTTGTGGAGGTTAGGTCCATAATCGTTATTAGTGAAAATAGTGAGGAGATGAGACCTCTGGGTAGCAAGGGTGTGGTGGTCCCAGGCTCATGCCCCAGTTATGGGCCACCCTGAAGGCAAGAGGGTAGAGTCTCCCAAAGCAGTGGACCTCTCAACTGGCCTCAGCCTTCCCCCACAAAGGTGGTTTTGCCTCTCTGTCTCCCAGAAAAGTCTCCCAGAGTGTCCGCAACCCCATCAGGAAGGAAATGTAAAGAGTGGGAGGAGATAAGGGCAGCAACCCAGTCCTGCCCACTCTGAAAACTGTCTTCTTTGTGGGGCCCTTTGAAAGCAGCCAGAATGTCACTAAAAAAATTCCAGAGTGGGCAGGGGCAGAAAGTTGCTAGTGGTTCTTGGGCCACTTGCAAAAGGTCACCCTAGAGTCAAGGCTCTGGCTCAGCTGAGGCCTCTCTCTCTCTGGTAGCTGTGTCCGTCTCCCTGTTTCCCAGAGTGACTGAGTAAACAATATGAAATGGATCGTTCCGCTATGAGTTGTAGTTAGAAATTAAATAGATAACCCCTTTGCTACTCAAAGTTAATACCCATAATCTTGGGTAGTGTGTAGGGTGCCTGATTGGTACCAGATCAGGCACCCAGTTACCTGAAATACTGGGTATTACTGCTACCATATTACCAATGTTCCATTTTAGCAATCAATGTAAATAATGGAAAACTGGAAAATCAGTACAAGAGCCAGGACATTGTGAAGGGAAACCAGAAATTGGACACTGGAAGCCAATAAATCAGTACTGGAAGCTAGTAAATCAGTAAAAACATTGGTAACCCAGTAAATTGGGTGACCTGTTGAGCACTAGTTGGCTACCAATTAGTACCTGATGTTACTGAGTCAAATCGAGTGCTGTAATACTTACAGGTATACCAGTTTTTGTGGTTATTTGCTTCAGCTTTAGTCATTGTTCACTTTTCTGAAACAACAGAAGCTGGCTGCAGTTGGTAAGAGGATGCTGAACTAGATGGACCATTGATCTGACCCAGTGGGCACTCCTTTAGTTCTTAATTTAAGAAGTGTCTGAAGTATATTGGTATTCACTGGTGTGCAACACTGCTGTAAACTGTGGGCAGAATACATGGCATTGTGCGTTCTGGAGGACCTGCATGGCATTCAGCTGAAATATGAAAACCAGACCATAAGTAGTTGCTCATCCATATCACTGGGGTGGGGGGGAAGGCCACCCGAGTTGACCTCACACACACACACACAAGACAACCACACTCTCGCTCTTGCTGAAAAATACCTGGGAAACAATGTCCATCAGGATAGAACTGTGGTCTTTCAAGCTAAGCAAGATCAGGTCTCTATTATCATTGGGCGCAGAGCGTTGGTGTGAGAGTATGGCCTTGCACCACACACGTACTCTGTTTCCATTCACACAAATGGAAAGGGGGTTGGGAAGGCTGGTGATGAACAAGTGGGGGTACGGGGACAAGGTGCCAGGGTAGAGAATGGGAAATGGGGCTCACGCTCGTCAGGGAATAGGGGACAATCCTCAGGGAAGGGAAGGTCTTGCACTCCTCTAAATCACCACGCACACTCATACTTGGGCATAGGGCAATAACACAGGGAACACAGTCAATGATACCACAACAAGTATACAATAAACACTAAGAGACAAGAACAACAAAATACACACTTAACTTGCTTTGAGGCTAGTTTCTCCTGCTCTGATTACTGATGCTGTGTGCCTCACAGCATCTGTGTTTTATCCTCTAAGCTCTTCCCCGCTCCCCCCCCCCCAGCGTGTCTGTAGCTGTGCAGAGCGCCACACTGGCTCGTACGTTAACCTCATGGTTCATAAGGTCAACGGCTGGGGATTCATGGACTCAGCGTGGCTGCGGATTGCCTTAGCAACCCACTACTGCGGGGATTCTTCAGGTGCTGTTGCAGCCACTTCTGTGGCTGGTGGCGCAGAATCTTGTCCTGGGGCAGGGGGGAAGGCTCCTCAGAGACCTCTAAGGGCCCACAGCCCCCCTCCACCCCGCCAGTGTCTAAGGCAGGTGGGAGTGACAGTCCAACCACTTCTTAAACCGTCTGTGCAAGACCATTGGCAACAGAACAGATACAAGGTTTCCTTACAATAGTCCCAACATTCAAAAGAGTCAAGACCTTAATATTATAATGGATGTGGCCCGGAGCCTTGGAGGCTGGAGCAGCCACATGGGTGTCCAAAGGAGGAGCTATCTTCTCCCACAGGTTTGGCAGCCTTCGCACAAACAACCCAGAGCGTGCGTAGCAAACACACATTCTCCTAGCCCCAGGAAAGCCCCAGGTCAAGAAAACACAGACAGGCAAAACAACCTTACCCTCCCCCTCCCTCAGCCTGGCCCATGCCATTCACTACCCCACATCCCACCCAGTAGCCTGCCCCTTGCCATGAGCCACCGCTCTGGCAACCATGGCAACAGGATGTGACAACAGCCATTACCCCCTTACTGCCCACAACCCAGGGAGCTGTGCTAGCCCCTGCTGAGCCACACATTTCCCGGGTGGCAGAGCAGGGTGGACAAATGTCAGCACCTGGCCAGCTTCAGTTACCACATGACCAAGGTCCCATGTTCACTGCACAAAAAAATCTTAAATTCTGCAGCCACTAAAGCCAAACTCCGCAAATTCACTGCAAGCATTAATATTTGCATAATGTATTTGATTTGAATAATTATGCAACAATTTATACATGCAAATTTGCTTACCAGCATCCCTTGCCGACGCACCAACGGAGACAGGACACAAGAGCTGGGTTTTAAATGACCACACTCTTTATTAGGTCTCATCATAATTAAAATTAGGTGGGGGAAATTGCCTATTGCAATTAGGGATGTGCGAGCAGAACCGAGTTCGGAGGTTTGGTTCGGTTCAAAAATCGAGTTCGGTTCCAACGTTCGGTTTGACCAAGCTATTTGAGTTCAGTCAAATTCCGAACTTTTGAAGCGAATTAATACTTTCAAAACTGGTTTTTTTGACCTTCCTAACTGGTTCTGATTCGACCGAACAATTCAGTCGAATTCAAGTTCGGTTCAAAAGTTCGGTTCGGTCGACCGAACTATTCGAGTTCGGTCTGAACTCCAAACTTCCAAACTGCATTCATACATCCCTAATTGCAATACGGGTCCAGTACTTGAACTTTGTCAAGCATACAGCAACATACAGCAACTCAGGGGTGGTTTCAATGTACCTTCGATTACCACCCCACTCATGAACACAATGTTTCCCCCTCTGTGGCCCCTGCCATGGGTGAGGGGGACCAAAGTCCTTCAGGACTGAGTAAGGATGAGGGCGCCTGCCGAGGGGGATCATACCGCCCTCACTGGCAACCCCTCCCAGGAAGACTACCCCGCAGCTTGCCATACCCTGCTTTTCCGGCGAGTGGGCCTCCCCATCTCTTAAGGAGATGACTCGTACTTATGGTCATTCTACTCTACTCTAACCTGCAGTACTGGAACCCTGCCACTAAGGGGTTGCCAGAACTACCCAGATGAGCCCGACTCCCACCTCCTACATCTTCTCTCATACCAGTACCAACATATCTCTTAGGGCTGTTAAGTAGCAATCATTGCCCACAGGTGACAGGGGAACTCCATCCTGGTGTTACAGCTCAGGGTGCTTATGCAACAAGGCATAGTTGCCTATGGCTGCTCCATCCAGGCCTGGGAGCCACCTGCCCATGACCCCATTGATGGTTCCCCGGCCCTATCAATCTTTCCTGGGTGAACCCCCTTGCACTATGGTATGCTTGATCAGATTTGTCCATATGATATGGGCAGATGGGAAAAGCTTCTTGATCTCACACACATCCCTCTTGATGCTTCTGATCAGTTGGACACCAGCGAGGCAGGGCATGTCATTCTTGCCCAGATGTAAAATGAGGACATAGGGCGGGGGACCACCTCGATGCTCCTCTGGGACTGGCAGGGGTTGGTGCCACCTCATACCGCTACAGTCTTTTATGTAAATGTAAATTGTTCTCCAAACTAAAGTTTTTTGACCAAAACTCCTGGTGGGAGTTTAAAGTGACCTGTGTATTGGCTGACTGAGTCATTTTTTACATCATAGGACCGGCTCCGAAAGTTGAAGGAATGAAGTTGATCAATACAGAAGAGTTTGTTACAAGCCTCATTCCTCACTTCCTCAGTCTAGAAGAAGTGAGCTGCGCAACAGAGCTCTGTTGGCATAGTTGTTAAAGTCCCCGCTTGCTATACAATTTGTAGCTGTCATTCAACTGGTTCAAATCCCCACTGTTAAATGTAACTTTATTTTATTTATTTTTACTTTTACATTAGGGTTATTGTTTGCTTTGTTACTCATAAAATTATTGCTGTGTGTTTGGCATACTTTGTAATATAAATAATTTTAAAATGCTTATTTATTATATTAACTCAAGACTAACTGATTAGCGCAGCCGAGACAGGCGGCGTGATGAGTGCTATTATGTCCTGCCCTCTAGCGCCATCGGCATTATGCTCACTTGCAGTCGCTGACTGCCATCGCCGATGCCATCACTGACTGCCCTGCCCCCAGTCACCTTCCCTCCCCTGGACACCAGAGTTCTGTAGAGTCTAGATGCGCTGGTGGGTGGCAACCAGCAACAGACAGGGAGAGGGGTGTGTGTGTGGTGCTGGCTGTGCCCGGCCGGTCGGTCTTGCTGGCAGTGACTGGCTGTCTGCTGCTCCTGATCCTGATTCCCGAGTCCAGGCTGGGGGTCGGGGGACACTTTCTTTTTTCACTCACTGACTGACCCATCCACACAACCCACCTGTTAATTGTTTTAATAAATTAACATGAATACATGAATTAAGATGAATACAGGCCTTTGGGGAGGGTGGGGTAAGGGGGGATTTTTCCAGCTGCCATGCCTACCTCTTTGTCATGTTAACAGTTAATACTAACCAGCTAACTGCAGTAAGTAAAGTTGGGACGGGAGGGAGGGAGTGACAGGAGTGAACGTTACATGACCTCCCCCACCCTCTAAGCATTATGAAAGTAGAAGTCCGACTCCCGAGTGACCCCCACTCCCATGCCCTCCCCTGCCTGAGAGTGCTGTTTAAGTTCTGAGTTCCAACTTGTCATGTACCTGGGTTGGTAGCTGCTAACTGGCATAGTTTGACTTTGAAATGTTTGATTGCGGTTAAACTGTGGTTATTGTCATGTCAGAAAACACCCTGTCCCTTAGTGTACTAACTGCGTCTCTGCTTCATCTTTCTCGATTGCAGAAAAAGTAGAGATATACAGGCAGTGAGGGACTGAGAGGAAATAGCATTTTAATCTTATACTTTATCAGAGTCTTTGTATTGTGTAGTTAACAAAGGACAGTGAAATAATGCCCTAAGAGAGAGTGATTGATTTAGACAGGTCCTACTCCCTGCCCAGTGTACTTACAATCAAAGATGCACAAAGATGAGGGGAACACACAGGGAAAGACAGATACACATGTATTCCCATTTTACATATGGGGAACTGAGACTGAAAGGTTTTTACTTCTCCAAGGGCACTCAGTGATTTCCTATTTCAATTAGCCCTGGTCTCCTAGGTCCAAGTCCATCAGCCCCTTATGCATTAGAGTTTTAAAACAGTCCTTCTCGTGTGGCTCAGCATCTCAGCTTTGGAGTGGATGTACAGAAGATTCCACCCTTTTTCTGCTCAAGTCCCTTCTAATCATCTGGCTTATAAAGTAAGTAGGCATACACACACACACACACACACACACACACATGCACTCCCCCATTGAAAAGACAAAATGGGTACTCCTCAGGGATACTGCAGTGTAGTGCATAGCACACACTGGCTAATCCACAAATGGCAGGTTGAATAATGCATATTTGATGGGTATGCCCATTTATTTATTCAAATGCATAGTTCCCATCCCAACTATAGATAAATAGTTTCCCTCTGCACCCCTCCACCAGGCCACACATCCACCCTGATCCCTCTGCAACCATCCAGGCCATACAGCCAGGCCATGCATTTGCCGACCGCCATGAGTGTTGGTCAGATAAATATGTGTGTGTGGCCTGGGTATGTGTGTGTGTGTGTGTGTATATATGTGCATATGTGTATGCCTATGCATATGTGTATGCAGAGGCATACACTTACATATCTTTACTCCTCTGAATATATATATTTGATGTATGTGCATGTTTATAGATGTGCATGTATAGATGTGTATATATACAATATGTGTACATATATGCATGCATAGATGTGTATATACACAAATATACATATATTTACACACATACACACATATATATATATATATCTTTACACACACACACACACACACACACACACATATATTTGTGTATATATATGCATACACAAATTTTCATTGCTGAATGTATTGGAAAAAGAAAAGTGAAAAATATTTTTATTCATTAACAAGTAATTTTTATTTTAATTAAAGATTCACAACCAGGTATAAAACTAAAAAAAAGTTATATAGTAATACAAAATTGACTAACAATAAATATTACTATATAAAGAAATTATTTTCTAAAATAACTGTTTAAAACCAGTAGAAAAATATAACGTTCTAAGAAAATAAATATAATAAACTCTCAATTTTTTCTATTTTTTTTCAATTTTAAATTTTAAAAAAAGAGTTCTCTCTCACTTCCCTGTTTAATCCAGGATCAAAATTATGAAGGGCTCCTGCACTGGGTGCAGTAGGTTGGCTGAACTTGGGAGGGAGTCGGGAGGAACCTAAAGCCTGACTGTTGTCCAGGGTGAACCTTAGAAGCAGAGAATTTGCCCTGAAATTAGAAGCACAAAATCTGCCCACCTTAAGAATAATAATGTATGCTGTAACTGTCTGTATCCCAGTTTAACCACACAGATCCAGCTTCTTCTTCTTATCTAAGCCATGCAGCCAGTCCTCATTCAAGAACCATAGCATCCAATAAATAATGAATAGTATACATTATTTTCAGAGTGTTTTCCAACTTGCCATGCCATTCCAGTGCATTAACTAGGGTTGGGTGAATGTGAAGTTTTTCCCCACCCCCACCTCATTGGGACTTGGGTGGGAAGGACTAGTACTTGTTAATATGCACCAGGTCCTGATTACATTACACATGAAATTCCCCTCCCCCACCTCAAAGAGTTAGAATGGATTGGAAAGGAACTACAATTTACTCAACTACAACGAAAATTTACTCACCCCACCCCACCCCCGCCGAGAGAGTGACTTGATTTAAAACTCTCGCTCCAGTGCAGCAGAGTGAAGTCAGTGCAGTAGGTTGGGAGGGAGTCAGGACTCAGTCAGGAGGACTCGGGAGGGAAGGGAAGTGCATGGAGGGAGATCAATGTAACACAATGAAAGGGAGATTATATTCCCCCCATCCCCCGCCCAGGACTGTTTTACAATTAACGTGAAGCTGAACTTGCCAAGACATCCAGTGCTGCAGTACCATCCCTGATCCCTGCAAAAAGTTAGAAACAACAATTGACTCCCCGCCCCCTCCCCTCAGCCCTGTCCACTCCCCTGACTTGAGTGAATGACTCACAGACACATAAGTCAGCCTAGAAAGGCCGGCCCAGGGGAGTAACCTGGCTACATTGTATGTTATCTTAACAACACATCTCTGGCTTTGAGTGTGTGGGGGAAGGTATGTTTCAGAATGAGAAGTGACCCTCAGTCATTCCTGTGAGTGGAATGGGACGTCATAAGTGTGGCCGTGTGGAGGAATTCAAAGTACTCCACACTCACCTACCTAAGGTGGGCAATCCTCCAGAGAGACCACTTCCAAAATCCATCTCAAAGCTCAACATGTCATTTTTTTTTAGTTTTAGCTTGTTGTAGTAGAATGTCAATGTTAAACTCATTGGTTAGGTTTTTTTTTACTTTTACATTACTGTTCTTGTTTGTTAATCATAAAATTCTTGCCGTGTTGTGTTGCTCATGACATACTTTTTTCTATGCAAAAAATATATGCTTACTTATTACATTAACCAATAGCTAAGATTCACATAGCCAGGGTCGGGACAGAGCACGCAGCATTACTGCTAGGCAACGAGCAACAATGCCAGCCGGGGAGGGAGATTTAAACTGGGTGGGCACACAGCACAGCACCGGGACGTGGCGTGATGGAGTCAGGTGGGAGGGAGAGGAGAGTGGAGGTGGGAAAGAGAGGAATGGAGGTGGAGAATTAGGAGGAGGAGGTGCCGGCAGGCTCAGCACTGACAGCACCACTGGCAGCCTTGTACCCCCGCCTAGACAGGGCGGCGTGGATGCGCTTTGTGGTACCAGTCCCACAGCATTCACATAGAGTGGCACCGAGTCTGACTCTTGCCTGCCCCCGGGCATGTGATGGCACTCAATCAGCTGCATTCCTGCTGTCTGTCTATCATCACCTCTCCCACCCCTCTGTGTTGGCTGCCGGTTGGGTTGGGTGTACTCCCTCACATCACATGTAGCGTCCCTGGTCTGTGTGTTGAATGTCCTCCTGTATGTGTGCTCTGCTCAGTTCCAGCAGCTGTGCTTTCCGTATCCCACACCTCGCTTGTTCTAATTTACAATGTTGTGGCCGCTGGCCAGTGGCCTTATCGCCTGTCCTTGGAGCTGCACCATCCCCTCCCGTCCCTCCAGGGCTTGCGGAGGGGAGCCCCGCTTTCCTTGCAGTTAGTATCAGGTGCGTGCTGCTGCTGGACCAAACATGGCTGGATGCTGCTCTTCACCAGGGCTAGCAGGCATAGCAACCCATAGCTGGAGCTTCCGCGAGACAATGGCCTTGTGTGACCTTTGGCATTCCCCAGCGGTGCAGTTGCTCACCAACTGCCCTGACAGCCGAACAGGTGCCTATGTGAGTCTGAGTTCTGGGCTCAGCTACTTTTAGTATGAGTTGAGCGCCCGCAATTGCCGGCTGCATGCGGAGATGCTGGGTCTCCGTCCCTTTCCCGATGGTCGCATCCCAGAGATCAGTTTCTCTCATGTGGTGTGGTCCGCGGTGGAGACCGTGTCCACTCTGTATGTGTGCAGTCTATCTGCCTTCACTGCCTGTCTGGCGGAGGGGGGCCCTGCCCTGGCCGTGTCTTTCCTTGGATCGGTCCACAGGGCCCGTGGGTACCAGAGTTCGTGTGGTGTGACATATCACTGCCTATTGGAGCTGGGTCACCTTCCTTCGCCCCCAGCTGCCAACTATGGCTTGTCGGAGCCCACCATGGTGGAGCTGATGGCGCTGGCTGGTGTGTGGTCCCAATCCTATGTGCAGTTGGAGCTGGGCATGCCGGATCCCTTCAAGGCATATTACCTAGTCGCACACCACATGTCTGCGCTGGGATACCATCGGGGCATGCTGCAGTGGCCCCACTACATGCACCTGGCGGGCCACCCAGCCCCATGACTCTTCTTGGCCCCATGCAGCTGGCTCTGCCTGTGAGTCCCCCTGTTTCTTCCGTGCCCTGGATGCAGCTGTCCCCACTGTGAGCACCTACCTCTGCCCTGGCCGTGGCTGCCAGCTTCAGATGCTAGTAGGCCTCCCCAGAAGGCCTACAGCATCTGAAGCTGGCAGCCACAGCTGGTGCTGAGGCTGCCGCCACCCGAAGCTCAAGGAACTGGAAGGTAGGATCCCGGTGGGAACTTGTTGGAAGTAGGGTGATCCCTGGGGTAGGGGGGTGTTAACCCCCCCCCCCGGGATCATACAGTACAGGTACTAATAC
>QEPC01014787.1:1435309-1471845 GCA_003113815.1 Sphenodon punctatus
GCCGCCCATGCGGGGCTGATGCTGCACAGCATACCCAGCTGGAACAAGATCCGCCAAAGTTGGACTGGCCAGATCATCCAGCCAGGTCTCCGTGATGCATGCGAGGTCCACGGCCCCATCCAAGATTAAATCATGGATAACTGGGGCCTTGTTGACAATGGACCTCACATAAATGGGGCACCTCTGGCCTTAGGAGTCACATGGAACGTCACCATGGGCACCTCTGTGATCCCAAGGGGGCACGTTCCAAGTGACCACATGAGGAGGTGGCAGTTGTAGAGGTGGTGGGTCATAGTTCCTCATCGGAGGAGGAGCCTCTTCCACTCCCACTACAAGTACTACTGCTGGGCCATCTCGTGACGGTGCCGAAACCACCCCCCGTCCCAAGAAGAGGCAGAGGAAGAGCGCTAGCTGCTCATCCTGGCCCAGTAGTTCCCTGTCATCATCGTCCCAGCAGACTGTAACTGCGCTCTGGGAAAAGAGGCAGCCTTTTGCACCAAGACACCCCCAGGACTTGGCCATCACCAAGGCAATCGTGGAAGTGATTTCCCTAGATGAGCAGCCATTCAGCCTTGTTGAGGGTGTTGGGTTCAAGCGGCTGTTGAATTTGCTAGAGCCCAGCTACAGTGTCCCTTGCTGCAAAACCTTCCGCTTGAAGGTTGTCCCATCTCTGTATGGGAGGGTGAAGTCCCAGCTCCTTGTGGAGTTGTCATGCGCGGAGAGGGCAGTGGTACATTTTACCATGGACCTGTGGACTAGCAGAGTGCAGTCCACGCCTATCTGGCATTGACTGCACACTGGTGGCAGATGTCACCAGTAGCTGTCACCAGCGCAGCGAGGAGCAACAACAGGATACTGGAGGAGTGGTGACCTCTGGCAAGCCACGCTGGGCATTGCTTGATGCCTGTGTGTTTGACAGAGATCACACAGCGAAGGAAATCCTCGGGGTGATTAGATCCATCCTGGGTAGGTGGACCCACTCTGGGGGATCTAGCTTTGAGGTCAGTTACTTTGTAACCGATAATGCCTCGAATATGGTTGCAGCCATGAGTCAGGGTGGCTATACCCATATTCGCTGCAGTGTGCACATTCTGAATCTGGTGGTTCAGAATGTCATCTCTGGGACTGAGGTCATGGCAGAGATCCTTGGAACTGCCAGGAAGATTGCCGGTTTCTTCCACAGGTCAGTTTCAGCCCGCCAGGCACTGCGAGAGAAGCAGGAGGAGTTGGGCTCCCCTCTTCACTGCCTGATTCAGGACATGGTGACACGGTGGAACTCCACCTTTTTTATGCTGCAACGACTTCTGGAGCAGAAGGAGGTTCTGCATGCCCTATGCTTGGTGTGGGGCATTGGGGCACCACCACTGTCCGGGGAGGACTGGACAGTGGTGGAGCAGCTGATGCAGGTTCTGGAGCCATTTCACATTGGCACGGTGGACCTCAGCTCAAAGGATTCCAGTCTGTGCCAAGTGTTACCACTTTTCATGATCCTGCAGTGACGAATGCAGGCATTTCTTTCTCGCGGTGACCTTTGTGAGTCTGTGAGGGCGCTGTCAGTGGAATTGGCCAGAAATTTGGAAAGATGTTTCAAAGTCTTGCTGGACAGTCGGCCACATTTCCTGGCAGTGTTACTCGACCCATGGGTTAAGCAGAAGATGGCTGTGCTCATCGTTTCCTTCACAACCTTCAGGGGCAACCTCGTCAATGAGGTGCCAAGCGCAGTGGCTCCTGCAGCATGAGGCAAGTGCTACTGCTTCTACAGGTATTGCAACTGGGGGCCACTCTGCGATGACTCTTTCATGGCTGGAGAAATGGGTGGAGGAGGATGCAGGACCTCCATGTGAGCCGGAGCAAGAGGATATTGCAAACACTTATGTTTTGCAATATCTTGCTGAGCCCCCATGCCCTGTATCCACCAAACCCATAGACTACTGGTCATTGAAGATCCCCCACTTGCAAAGGTAGCAGTGTGATACATCTCGTGTCCTCCTACGAGTGTGTCCTCGGAGCGGGTGTTCAGTGTGGCAGGAGACATTGTGACCCCACATCACTCGAAATTGGACCCAAAGACAGTGGAAGAGTTGGTCTCTCAAGACTAACCTTCCCCTTCTTGGGTTCATGGAGGGCGAGACCTTTGGCTGGGGAACATGATGTGCTTGCCCAATCCCAGGGGATATCCTCTCTGGCTACCTTCACTCCCCTGCACCTGTGCACATCCTGACAAGACTCAGGCAAATTACATCAGCCTGCAGTTTGGTCAGCGGTGTCATTGATGAGCTCACAGCAGCAGGTGGTCTCAGTTTGCACAGCCAGCATGGCACCCGCAGCAGGGCAATATTCCAAGTCCAAGCACTTCACCAGGGAAAAGTAGTAGGAAATCTACAACTTATTCCCATATATTGCTGGCTCACAAGTTGCCCCCTTTGTTCCCATTCCATCCAGGAGGAAGGGCAAGGAGTGCACTCGTCTGTGCCTTGTCTCAGTCAGTCTCTGCACCTTGTCTATTGTGCACACACACTGGAGTCACACGCCACACCGTCCAGCACAAAGCACACCACAGAAACACACATGCGTGGGGTGGCCGCCCCCACCCCCGGAAGACGCGAAGATGGCTTTGGGAGTCTGACTGTGTCTGTCTAGAAGAGGACTCTTGCAATGAAACTCATTGAGGACAGGAGTGGACACAGCAATGGCAGAAGAATAATTGATTATGTAACACTGCCAGCAGTGCACTGCATGTGCATGACACATTGTTGCCTTATAGCATCATTGTGTGTTCTGCTGATCCTATGAAGTTATTACAAAGCTCTGTGTCTACTCTGTAGCCTTGTCTAATGCCTGCCTGAGTGCTACCATCATGGAAAACAACTCCCCTCCCCACCACCATCACTGCTCCTCCAGACATGGTATGACTTAATTCCCCATGGATTAAAATACAAATAATTCCTGAGGGTTTAGTCCTTCCATGTCAGAGACTCCAGCAGCACCCCAGATATATCACCTCATCTGGAACAGACTATACCACAAAGGCAGAAGATGAATGCCAGCCACCCCCAATGAGTGCATAGCATGACACAACTCGGGTCCTTTGTCCTCAGCGGGTGTTTCTGATGAGCCTCTGAAGAGAAAGGGTCCCTGTGTGTCTCAGTAGCCTAGCCTGAAATAAAAAGCATTCCACACGCTGGAGTCTGACTGGACTGTGTCTGAAAAGAGGACTCTTGTAATGACACTCATTGAGGACAGGACACAGCAATGGCAGAAGAATAATTGATTATATAACACTGCCAGCAGTGCACTGCATGATGCATTGATGCCTTTTAGCCTCATTGTGTGTTCTGCAGATCCTATGATACTATCAGTCAGCTCTGTGTCTGCTCTAGCCTTGCCTAATGCCTGCCTGAGTGCTACCATCATTGAAAACAACTGCCATTCCAGAAGACATTAAACCACGAGCACCAGTAAGTGAGTTATGAGTTGACATTGGGGTTTGGACGTGGTTGGGACAGGGTTACCGCCCATTCCATATGCGATGCATGCACATGCGGCATTGTGTAATGCGTATACAAAATAAACAAACACACACTCACACTCCAAATTTGCCCTCCCCCACCACCCAGTGGACTCAGGCGTGAATGGTGAATGAATAAATTAATGAACCGCTGACCAGGTCTAGGACTAAGCCTTCGGGCTGAACCCTGTGACCCAGTGGACTCAGGCATTAATGGTGAATGAATACATTAATGAACCACTGACCAGGTCTAGGACTAAGCCTTCGAACTGAACCCTGTGACCCAGTGGACTCAGGCGTGAATGGTGAATTAATAAATTAATGAACCGCTGACCAGGTCTAGGACTAAGCCTTTGGACTGAACCCTGTGACACAGTGGACTCAGGCGTGAATGAAAGAACCTTTCCTTTTCCCTTCCATGGAAATGAGCCCTTAATAAATCTTACCTGTGTGAGTGCATCTGTGTGAATTGAGAAATGGGCGGTGGTGAAAGGATATATTCCCATTCCCATCATCACCCCGCAAAAAGGAACCATTAGAAGACTACTGGACTAGTGACCAAGGAGGGAATGAAGATCGAGGATTCAGAGGTTCAGGATAAAGGTAGGCAAAACAAGAAACATGAATATTGTAATCATAAATAATAATAAATTTAAATTTAAAAAATAATAATAAAAAAACCTTTTTGGCCGTGGGGATCTAAAATGGGGGCTGTGGGGCAAACTGTGGTCTGGTGGTACTGGTTGGTTAGTCAGTTAGATTCACTTGTGTTTTTACTTTTTTGTGTGTGCTGGAGGCTGGCAGGTGATACTGGTACTGGCTCTGGTGGTACAGCAGTCACTGGTTGCACTGGTGGTACTGGTTGGGTTAGTAGCAGCTAGATTCACTTGTGTGTGCTGGGGGATGGCTGGGGGCTGTGGCTGGTGGTACTGGTACTGGTTCTGGTGGTACTGGTACTGTTGGAGTTACTAGTAGTAGAGTTAGCAGTTAGATTCATTTGTGTTTTTACTTTGTGTGTGTGTGCTGGGGGCTGGCTGGTGGTACTGGTACTGGTTGTAGTGTTTGTACTGGTTGTACTGGTGGTACTCCATCTGATTCACTTCAAGTTTTATGCTTGAAAGAAGAACTTCAACACAAGGGAGCTAGAGCATACCCATGGATTCGGCATACCTCATTAACAATGAGCAAACTGGGCTTCTCAATCGCCTACCTAAGTACCCAAACCCTTGGAAAAATTAAAACCTGTATACAACAAAGATCTAGTGACATCACAAAACAGGAGGACCTTGCAGCCCTTAAGAGCTGGAAAGTAGCCCCAGAATTTGTACTCAGCAAGATATGCCCTAAAAGGGAAACTTATTTAGATCTTTTGCGGAATCCCAGCTTGAGGAGACAATACACATTGTTCCGCTTTAATCTTATTCCATCTGCATTGGTGGAAGGCAGGTATGCTAAAGTCCCTTACCAAAAACATGTATGCTCATGCTCATTTATGGAAATAGAGTCAGTGGAGCACCAACTTTTTAATTGCCCCTACTATGCGCATCAAAGGGCGAGTTTGCTGGCTCCCCTGCTGGAGGGTAAGGAACTTACCCAATCTCAGTCTTTAAGGTACTTAGCAAATTTATCACATATTAGTGACATCACATTGTTTACAACGTTCCTTACTCTTATGATTAAGAGAAGAAAGGGTATTAGATCTCCGTTACAAATAATGTGAGCAGGTGGAAGCAAGTCACATCTTGTAGGCCGCAATTGTAATCAATGATAAAGGGCAAGTGGAAGTATATGTGCTGGGAAGTGTGGATAGGAGATACACATCAATGACATGACCTCTGTGAAGGATGAGTTATTAAGTTTAAAGTAAGAGGGAGGGGATAAATATATATGTTGGGGGGCCTGGCAGGGGGATCAATGGAACAAGATGTATTTTTCTGCTTATATCTTGGCTGCCCTGCCAGGGGAGAGTGTTGATGTCACAATTTCTGTGAAATTACAACATGCTATTGCAAAATAATAGCATGTTACTGAGTAAAGTGGTTAACTGTTATCTTATGTGAATAAATTATAGCTACAAAGGTATATTATGTCCATGTTATAGTATTTTTGATGTATCAGTATATGGGGTTTTATTACTTATTTATTGTTAATTTTATTGTCAATTTTAATTTTAATTTTAATTTTGGTTGAGCTTGTGTGGCAGAAGTATTGATGTTTTGTTTTTCCCTTCTTGTTCTTCGGATTTTTCTTCTGGCCATGGCAAAAGCTAAAGCCTAATAAAGATTTGATTTGATCTGATCTGATTTGGTGGTACTGGTTGGTTAGTTAACAATGCATAGCAACAGTTAGATTCACTTGTGTTTTTTACTTTTTTGTTTGTGCTGGGGGGTGGCTGGTGGTTGTACTGGTTGGTTAGTTAGCAGTTAGATCCACTTGTGTTTTTACTTTTTTTTGTAATTGAATTGCATTTGCAGGTAATTTCAGTTTTACTTTTCTCTCCCATTCATTTCAATGGGAAAAGTTGCCCATTTATTTCAATGGGAAAAGATCTGGTACAGGTATACGGACTCTAATCTGGTAATCCAGTATTCAGAGATCTGGTATCCGGTAAATCAGGTAACCGGTATTTTCAGGTAAGACGGTAAAGGCAAGTCCTAAATACTCCACAGAGCCAATCAGACCATGGCAGGTGTGGTCACGCCCACCACCAGGTGTACACGGTGAGCAAGGCAAGAGAGAGAGAGGGAGGATGCCACAAACAGGGAGAACCGCCCCCTGCAGCATATTGCAAATAGTGCAGGCTGCAGAGAGCACCTGCCCCAAGGCCAGGAGTTCAAGGCCTAGCCATGACAGTACCCCCCATCCAAGCCCCCCCCATCCCATCCTGGAATGACAGAGGAAAGGGGGTAGAATTCGCAGGAGGGGGTATGGAAACCCCCCCATCCCCGTGGCCTTTTTTAGGCAACCACAGGCCACCAAGGGGATGGGACAAGGGGGGAACAAAAGGGAAAGGGCCCAGAAGCAAGTAGGGCAGGGGGAGGGGAATAGAGTCCTAGGTAAGGCCAATAAGGAAACACACAGCCAAGAGGGTGGTAATATGCTGGAAGGCCGCACCTTGCAATGTTCGCCAGCATTCCATATAGCTTGAAGGGGTGTAAGATTACTTGGCCAGAGGAGGGGAGACGGAAATCCTGGTGTAGGTCAGGGAAGTGGAGGAGGTCCCAACAAGGAGAGAGGGGTTCCAAGGGCAGCAGCAGGAGCTTGGGTTCAAAGGGAAACATGGGGTCCATGAGAGGGATTGCGGGAATTCGAGGTGGTAGCCTTTTGCTGAGGGATGTCGGATACCAGTGGCGGCTCCCCCTTCTGGGGCCCAAGCATGGTAGGTGCACTAGACATCTCTGAAGACCTCATTGGGGGCCTCCCTCTGGGTGACAGAGGAAAAGCTACCAGGTCCAATGAGGTAAACAAAGGGGGGCAACTCTTGGACCATGTCCTGGTGGAGAGCATGACAACCTTATCACCCGAGGGAGGAGGTTGTGGTCTAACAAGCCCCTCACGAGGGGTCTTTTTCTTAGCATCCTTAGGTCAGGTCCTCACAGATGCTGCCGCTGAGTCGCAGGTGTGACATGCCTCTGTCATGGCATCAGGGCTTGTTGGGGTCAACCCGACACCATTGGTGTTATATCCAGGGGGCTTCCTAGCCAACAAGACCATCTTCTTAGAGCAGGCCGGAACCAACAGGGAGGGGGAAGTCAACCCAAGGGGACACTTACTGGTTCTACCAGATATCGGGGCTTCTCCTACCTGCCGGGGTACCCCATCTGGCACAGTTGAGGCTGGGAGAGAGAGATCCGTAACTCACGTATCCAGGGATACCGTCCGTTTCAGAAGGGACTGTTGGTGGGATGTCTGTACCATGATAAGGCGGTCAGCAGTAGGGTCCTCTTCTCCTTCGCCTAGCGGCTCAACAGGAGAAGGTATTAGTGAGAGACAGCGATCGCTGGGCACTCCCACCGAGATGGAACTTGCTTCTAGAGATAACTGTGCCGCAGCTGCAGAGGTGCCCATTGTGTTTGAAGGTCCTTTAGGTATACTACTGCTTGACGCACTGTCAGGAGGCGTCCCCCGCCTTGCGCTTACCAGGGAAAGAGCGTTCGGTGAGCCACGGAGCTCCCAGCGGCAGGGCCACCGCCCTCCCCCGTTCACAAACCAGGAACCGATGCTACAGTTGCCCAGCAACCTCTGCTACAGAAGGCTGGGGAGTTGCCTGCCCCGTGCACTGCAAGGAATGCGGGGGCGGGGCCAGGGACGCTTCACCGCTTGGCGCGGCTTCAGGCACGCCAAGGGGGCGTGGCCGGAACATAAAAGCCGGCGCTGAGAGGCACACAGCGCCGGTGATCTTAGACTGGCCCCTTGGCGTATTGGAGAGAGAGAGAGAGAGAGCTTGCTTCCAGAGAAACCTTGTTCCCTGTTCCTTCCAGTTCCTTTCGCTAACCCTCCTGTGTGGCTGAGGACTCTACGGTGTGCGTGATTGAGTGAGTACCCATCCCATGTGATCCGGTTTCCAGAGAGAGTGTGGGTGAGTGTTGTGTAACTGACTCCCCCCCCTCCCTTTCCTCCTCCTGGGTAAGTAGTACCTTCCCCTGTGATTTTGTGTGCATAGCCTTGCCCTCATTGTATTCCTGGGACCCTGAACCACTGTCCTCACGCTTGGCACCTGTTTTCCCTGCCTCCCTCCTTGTTGGTGATCGAAGGGTGCGTGTGTTGGGGGGTGGTAGAGCAGGGGAACAAGTCCTGCACAGGTTACCTGGTGCCCAATGATGATAGTGGCCTGATCCCTAGTGGATTTAAAGGGCCAACACACTATCCTGATGGGCTTTCTAACCCTCGTTCCCTTGCCTCGTAACTGGAGCTAGGTTGGTTCCTCAAGGAAGGACGCCTGGGGAAGAATGAGTGGCCCACAAACCCTGATACCGCTTCCCTTGACCCCCTCCCCTATGACAGAATCACTGGCACAATAGCCTTTCCTCTTGTGAAGGATAACATGGATGTAGCTGCGCAACTTGCGGAGTTAGTTCGCGCAGTGCAATCCTTAGCCATGGAAATGAGGGATGTAAAATCCAAACAGGCCGTATTAGAAACAGCCATCCTGGCAGACCCTGGGGCCAATGACCCCGCTGGAGGCGCTGCTCCACCTGCGGCCCCGTGGCACTCCCGGAACCTTGGGGGGCGGGGGGCCCCCGAGAACCCAAGGGACCTAAAATTGAAAAATTTGTAGGGGATAGACGAGTGATTCAGGGATTTCTGGCTCTATGCGATCTTACTTTAACCATGCAACCCACCACCTATGCCACTGATGAATTGAAGGTCACTTTCATTATAGGAAATCTTGGGGGGCACTGCCTTGGAATGGGCCACTTCACTATTATGAGAGAAAAGCCCTTTGTTGGCTAACCATGCCAACTTTATTAAAGAATTTGCAACATTATTTGATCATCCCCATCACACTCGAGATGCCCAAGTGTTAATTATGTCCTTGAAACAAGGGCGGGGCCCAGTTCTTGAGTATATTACGCATTTCCAACAGCTCTCCCTTGAGCTACGTTGGCCCCTAAGATGTTTTTATAGTATTGTTTTGTAAAGGGCTGAGTGAAGAGCTAAAGGACCAACTTGCCTTTACCGTCTTACCTGAGACCTGGGGAAAACTTGCTACCTTAACCTTGCAAATCGACGACAGATTGGCTGAGCGTCGAAGGGAACGGCGGCAGGAGTTACGTCCTTTCACCCCCCGCCCTCCCATTGTCCTCAATGTGGGTACGGAGGCCCCCAAGTCTGGAGATCCGGAACCAATGCAATTAGGAGCGGCCCGTGGACCCCTTACCTGAGAGGAACGAGATCGCCGACGAAGGTCACGAGCTTGTTTTTATTGTGGGGATACCTCCCACTTTATTCAGGCTTGTCCTGCCTTGGCCTCGCAGGGTCACCTGTCGGGAAATGCACCCGGCCGGGGGGAACAGGGAGCACCTCGGCCATAAGCATAAGTTCCCTGACTCCCTGGAACAAGTCAACCCACCTCCGAATACCCATGACAATATCTCTACCCCGAGGTCGGTCGCTGGTGGTATGGGCCCTCATCGACTCCGGGGCATCCAGCAATTTTGTAGATATGAACTTAGTTCATACTCAGATTATTCCTACAGAGTTGAAAGCCATGCCTGAGCCCGTGCATACCATTGATGGGTCCCCTCTGGTCTCCGGCCCTATTACGATGCAGACGATACCACTGCAATGTGACATCGGGCAACATCAGGAAACTCTTATATTAGATGTGGGATGTACCCCTTTGTTCATGATGGTCCTAGGCCTTCCGTGGCTTTGTGCTCACGACCCTCAGTTCTCCTGGACCTCAAGGCAACTCCGATTTACCTCGGCTTACTGCCAGCAAACCTGTCTCCGACCTGCCCCTCGACACTTTTTGGCAACCAGCTCTCCGGAGGAACCCAAGCCAGAGCCCGCTCTACTCCCCAATGTTTATCATTTGTTTCTTGATGTTTTCAATAAACAGGCTGCTTCGACTCTTCCACCCCATCGATTATATGATTGTCCCATCAAATTGCAGCCTGGTGCCGAACCCCCATTTGGACGAATCTATGCGCTCTCAGCACCAGAACTTGTGACCCTCAGAGAATATTTGGACGAAGGATTGCGCAACGGCTCGATTGGCCATTCCTCGTCACCTGCTGGAGCACCTATATTTTTTGTGCCCAAAAAGGATGGGGGCCTTCATCCTTGCATCAATTATCGTGGTTTCAATAAAGTAACCATTAAGAATCGCTATTCCTTGTCATTGATCCCTGAACTACTTAACCGCTTGCAAGGAGCACGAGTATTTACAAAGCTTGATCTCCGGGGTGCCTATAACCTTTTGCGACTCCATGAGGGCGATGAATGGAAAACCGCCTTCCGAACTTGTTACGGACACTTTGAGTATTTAGTAATGCCATTCGGCCTAGCTAACGCACCAGCCACATTTCAGCACTTCATAAATGATATCTTTCGGGATCTGCTTGATGTTTTTGTGATCGCCTACCTAGATGATATCCTCATTTACTCTCTCACCCTCAAACAACACATAATACATGTGCGGTGTGTTCTGCAACGACTCCGCACCCACAAGCTGTTCTGCAAATTAGAGAAATGTGCGTTTCACCTCATGTCGGTCAAATTTCTGGGGTTTGTTATTACTCCAACGGGAGTTCAGATGGATTCTCGAAAGGTCCAGGCTATTCGCCAATGACCCCCACCTAAGGCTGTGAAACCTTTACAACGCTTCCTAGGAAGCATAAATTATTACCGTCAGTATGTTCCCGACTATGCTGAGCTTACCACACCACCAACCCGGTTATTGAAGAAAAATCAAGACTTCGTATGGGGTACAGAACAACAAGGCAGTTTTGAGCGGTTAAAAGACGCCTTCATGAAGGCCCCTCTATTACGGCATCCCGATTTTGACAAACCCTTCCAGGTGGAAATAGATGCCTCTAATCAGGCCTTGGGGGTAGTGCTAACCCAGCCTGACAGCCCGGATGCCCCTGCCTTGCCGTGTGCCAACTTACCCTGGCAGAACAAAATTACACGATCTTCAACAGGGAACTCTTAGCAATCAAAGCAGCCTTCAAGACTTGGCGACATTACCTAGAGGGAGCCAAACATCCAGTTTTGGTAGTCACGGATCATAAAAATCTTACCTTCCTTCAGTCAGCTCAAATTTCCAAAGCTCGACATGCGTGCTGGGCCTTGTTCTTTTCCCGATTTAATTTTGTTATTCGTTATAGCCCTGGGAAATTAAATGCACTTGCCGATGCCTTATCCCATTATCATGAAGGGAAGGAGGAAGACCGACCCCACAGGGGCCCGATATTAGATCATAAGGTCTTTGCAGGCATGTACCTGACATACGCACACTTGAAGCAAGCAACGGCACGTGAACTTCTCCCAACAACAGATCCTATGGAAATTGAAGACCAAGGCCTTCTAAGATGACAAGGACGTATCATAGTACCCCCTTCCTGCCAACCTCAACTTCTTTGGGCCCATCACGATGCTCCCCTGGCAGGACACCCCGGTCGGGATCGCACCAACCAGATGATTCAACGCTCTTTCTGGTGGCCATCTCTTGCACAAGACATTCAGCGTTATGTGAGTAATTGCGTAACCTGTGCACGTGCCAAAACCATGAGACAGGCGCCACAGGGACCTTTGCAAATCACAACCCTCCGGAAGGACCCTGGCAACGCGTCGGCATAGACTTTATTGTAGAGCTTCCATCCTCTCGTGGTTATAATACCATGAGGTAGTGGATCATTTCTCAAAAATGGCCCATTTTATCACTGTAAAGGACTGCCCACTGCACACCATACCGCTATGCTGTTCGTCCAACACATCGTTCGCTTACATGGATGGCCTTTGGAGATCATAAGTGACCGGGGATCCCAGTTTGTATCCCATTTTTGGATTGCCCTTTTTAAGGTGCTCCATGTCCAGCTGAGCCCTACGATGGCGTACCACCCACAAGCTAATGGACAGGTGGAGCGCGTCAACCAGGATTTCAAACAATATCTGCGCTGTTACGTGAATTACCTACAGGACAACTGGTATATGTGGCTTCCGCTAGCCGAATTTGCACATAACAATGCTCCTAATGCTTCTTTGGGGAATTCCCCCTTTTTCATATCTTATGGATATCATCCCCAAATTGGAGCTCCAGATCTCTCTACTGTCAATGTACCAGCCACGGGAAGTCTCTTACAACATCTACAACAAGCCCACCATCATGCTAAATGCACATTGAAAGAATAACGACAATGTTATAAAAAGTATGCCGATCAGCATCGACGTCCTGTTATACCTTTACAAATCGGGGACTATGTTTGGATTGATCGATGGCATTATCCCTCTACACGACCTTCAAAAAAACTGGATGATAGGTTTATAGGACCCTATCCTATTGAAAAGCAAATGAATGAGGTCACGTACAGGGTCCAACTTCCTGCTCGCCTTCGCATTCATCCAACATTTCATATCTCCCTCCTCAAAAAAGCTTCCGTGCCTCTGCCCACCATCTCACCGACCCCTACCGTTCCACCCGATCCCGCGCCTGATGTAGAGTATGAAGTCCGCAGCATTTTGGATTCTAAAAAACTGCGGGGGCGGCTATATTATCTAATTGACTGGGTGGGGTTCGGCCCTGATGATCATTCTTGGGAACCAGCGTCATCCGTCACCGCCCCCGACTGCTGCGGCTTTTTCACCAGTGACACCCTGAAAAGCTGGGGCCTCACTGGAACTTTGGAAGGGGGGCTTGAGGGGGGGGTACTGTCAGGAGGCATCCCCCACCTCGCGCTTACCAGGGAAAGAGGGTTCGGCGAGCCACGGAGCCCGCGGCGGCAGGGCCGCCGCCCTCCCCCATTCACAAACCAGGAACCGATGCTACAGTTGCCCAGCAACCAATGCTACAGAAGGATGGGGAGTTGCCCGCCCCACGCGCTGCAAGGAACGTGGGGGCGGGGCCAGGGACGCTTCGCCGCAGCTTCAGGCACGCCAGGGGGGCATGGCCGGAACATAAAAGCTGGCGCTGAGAGGCACACAGTGCCGGTGATCTTAGACTGGCCCCTTGGAGTATTGGAGAGAGAGAGAGAGAGAGAGAGACCTTGTTCCCCGTTCCTTCCAGTTCCTTTCCCTAACCCTCCTGTGTGGATGAGGACTCTACGGTGTGCGTGATTGAGTAAGTACCCGTCCCATGTGATCCGGTTTCCAGAGAGAGTGTGGGTGAGTGTTGTGTAACTGACTTCCCCACCCTTTCCTCCTCCTGCGTTAGTAGTACCTTCCCCTGTGATTTTGTGTGCATAGCCTTGCCTTCATTGTATTCCTGGGACCCTGAACCACTGTCCTCACGCTTGGCACCTATTTTCCCTGCCTCCCTCCTTGTTGGTGATCGAAGGGTGCGTGTGTTGGGGGGTGGTAGAGCAGGGGAACAAGTCCTGCATCGATTACCTGGTGCCCAATGATGATAGTGGTCTGATCCCTAGTGGATTTAAAGGGCCAACACACTATCCTGACGGGCTTTCTAACCCTCGTTCCCTTGCCTCGTAACTGGAGCTAGGTTGGTTCCTCAAGGAAGGATGCCTGGGGAAGAACGAGTGGCCCCACAACCCTGATACCGCTTCCCTTGACCCCCTCCCCTGTGACACGCACCTTCTGGGGTAAGCTGTGCACCACAACCCGCAAATGCAGGAACACGGGTTCGGGAGCACCGGACCAATATCCGCACAGTCTCAAACATCGATGTAGAGGCTGGGTAGTCCTGGGACATGAACCACCCTGCAGAAAGAATTGCTGGTCCAGCTGGCTGGGGCCCAGGTAACATTGCCATTTGTCTTGGTGATGGGGTAGGCATCATGGGCACACCTGCCACAGGAACAGCTGTAGGTGGTAGACTCAGTGCTGTAGGGAGAAGTTCCGGGGATTTCATCATCGGTGCTGAGTTTGTCTGGGAGAACACTGTCTGAGCAGATGGCGCCAGTGAGCATGGGGGTAAAGGCACAGCGGCAGAATCCTCACAAACAGGATGGGTTAAGAGGGCATTTTCCTGGTCCACATACTCACAAACACGACCATAATTGGTCCACATGGCCGGGGTCAGTTCCACTTCTGCCAGGCCCCCAGTCAATACCGCTGCTATCTTGTGAAAGTCCATCCACATTAGGACAGATGGTACCTGGCTGACTGAGGCCTTCCATGGGGAATCACCAGTGGTGGTAGTGGGCATCATGAGGTGGGAGAGCCATACCAAGGTATGCCAGAAAATAGCAAGGGTAAGGAGCAAGAATAGGGGGGAAGGGATTGTTGTGTGGAGCTTACTGTCAGGATCCAGGGGCAGAGCCAGGGGAAGGGGAATGGGTAGACAGGAGGGGGGAACGAGGTGTAGGGAATCTGGGCTGTCCCTTACTACACACGGGGAAGCCTCTCAGCTGCTCTACGATATCAAGGAACTAGGGTGTTCAGCATGGATCCCAGCACTGCTGGTCTAAGAACGCCTACGGCTCATCATTGAAGTTAAGGGACAGGGAAACCAGAAGTGAGGGATCAAGGAACTAGAGGCAGGGTTCAAGGAACCAGAGGCAGGGGAGCGAGGGATCAGGGGTAAGGAACACTGAACCAGGGGAAAGGGAATGAGGGATATGGGGTAAAGAACAAGGAAATAAGGAACCAAAGGCAAGGGAGCAAGGGGTCAGGGGTAAGGAACAAGGAGCCAGGGGAAAGGGAGCAAGGGGACAAGATTAGGGATCGAGAAACCAAGGCTAGGGAGACAAGGGGACAAGGCTAGGGAGCAAGAAACTGAGATTAGGGGGCAAGGGGGACAAGGGGCAAAAACTAGGGAGCAAGAAACCAAGACTAGGGGACAAGGGGACAAGACTAGGGATTGAGAAACCAAAACTAGGGAGCAAGGTAAACCTGAAGCAAGGGGAGGAGAGAGACACCTGAAGCACAGGGGACCCTGGGAGCAAGGAGGGGGGACCAAGGCAAGGGAGCCCTGGGAGCAAGGAGGGGGGACCAAGGCAAGGGAGCCCTGGGAGCAAGGAGGGGGGACCAAGGCGAGGGAGCCCTGGGAGCAAGGAAGGGGGGACCAAGATGAGGGAGCAAAGTGGGGGCCATGGCAGGGGAGCTTTGGGAGAAAATAGGGGGCCAAGGCAGGGGAGCTGTGGGAGCAAGGAGGGAGGAACAAGGCAGGGGAGCTTCTGGGAGCAAGGAGGGGGGAACAAGGCGAGGGAGCCAAGGCAAGGGAGCAAAGAGGGGGCCAAGACGAGGGAGCCCTGGGAGCAAGGGACAAGAATAAGGAAAAGTAGAACACAGAGACACCAGACTACACAGAAACTAGGAAGGAACAGGGAGACAGATACAGCAAACAATAGGGATTACTTACAGTAGGACATTGAGGGAACAACAGGGAGACAGACTGACTAACCTGAAGACAAGGCAGGGTGTGAGGGGGAAACTGTACACAAAACTCACTACCACCAAACACTACTCCCAACAAAGACAAAAGGCAACAAAGTGCATCTAGAGACAGAACAAAGTGAATGGGCCAAACACAAGTCTAAGGGGAAGTGACTCAAATCTCCACACCTGCCACCACCCTCAGCAGTCCTAAATACTCCACAGAGCCAATCAGACCATGGCAGGTGTGGCCACACCCACCACCAGGTTTACACGGTGAGCAAGGCAAGAGAGAGAGAGGGAGAATGCCACAAACAGGGAGAACCGCCCCCTGCAGCATATTGCAAATAGCACAGGCTGCAGAGATTACCGCCCCAAGGCCAGGGGTTCAAGACCTGGCCATGACACCCTTGCCCACAATTTATCTCACAGGGGCCTATTCACCCTCAGGGGTGGTGACCACACCTCCCTGACAGACTGAAACTGCATTAGCAGTTTTAATTTGGGGTCAGGTGACAAGTTTATGTCTGAGCCAGGATTTAAAGATCCCACAGAAAGCTCCCACTGTAATTTCACTGCAATTTCAGCATGGCACTGCGAGGATTAGATGATTCTGTAAAATCACTAAAAACTACAGCAACGCAGTGAACATGGGTCCCTGTCCATGACACTCATGCAATGCCTATGTCTGGAAGCAAAAGGCAGACTTTATTAAGCAGCAAGAATGAACAGGGAAAGGGGAAGGGAGGATGGAAAGGCTCGACTGAAAGGTCTGGAGAGCAGGCATTTCAGGCCAGGAGCTGGCAGGTACTTCTGTTTCTCCATCCCTCCAGGGCTTCTGTGGGTGATGTCCTGCATTCTTCCTGCAGAATAGGGGTCCCCAAGTCATTTTCATTTTTGTTATGATTTTCGTTATTAAAAAATTCATTTTTGTTATCATTATTAACGAACATGTCACTTTCATTATTGTTGTCATTATTGGTATCGGTATCGTTTCAAACTAAGAATTTATTTTTTTTGTATCGGTATCATATTATAACATAATATATATATATATATATATATATATATATATATATATATATATATATATAATGTACAGGGGGGAGAAGGGCAGAGAAAGGGAGAAGTTAAATGTAGGGTATGAGGAAGGAAAGGTATTGGTAATACAATGAAGGCTAGCGAGGATTTTTTGTGTGCAAGCATCACAGTTCTGTAAACAGAACCTGACAAGCAGAGCTCACACAGAATGTAGAGAAAAAGCCTGGCCCTCCCATTATAAAGGGTTTCAGTGTCCTCCCCCAGAGTCCCCCTTGATTAGTTGTGGGAGGCAGCAGGCATTGAGCAATCACAGAGTGCCATGAGACTCCTGGGTCCTGCTTATGCTATTCATTGGCCAGTGACACATCTATCAGATACTGCTGAGCTTCTCGCCCCTCCCAACACAGGCACAGTTCAAGAGTTCAACCCTGTTTAGGGCTCTGAGATGTCTTCTCCGTCCTCCCCTCTCCATATTTTCCCTCCAAAACCCAACTGCCACAGCACTAATAATGACGACGATAACAACATTGTCGTTTTCATTTTTGTTGTCATTATTATCGATTGTCATTTTTGTTATTGCAATAACAATAACTTATTGTTATTGTAATAATGAAAATGACATGCACACCCCTAAATTTCCATGTGGGGCTAATGTGTATCTGAATTTGGCATGTGTTCCTTTAAAGGCCTGGGGTGGGTGGGGGGGTTGCAAGATGACTATTCTTGCTTGGGGAGCTGCTCTGGCCATTTGGTTAGCAGGGGCTGTTCAGATAGCAGCTCTATGTTGCCTGTTGTCCTGGGTTTGGCCGGCTCCATAGGTGTGCTTATAGATATTCTGGAGCACACTGTGAGGGGCTGCCATGAGCACTTCCAGCTTGTTTCATGTTGAACATCTGGTGGGCACTCTTCAGACAGAGTATGAGAAATAAATACTTTCAGACCTTTCCTGGAGTATTGGGTCCAGTTCTAGGCACTGCACTTTAAGGCCATTGAAAAATTGACAAATTGAAACAGATTCAGAGGAGGACAACAAAGATGATCAGGGGTTTGGAAAGCAAGTCCTATGAGGAAAGGTTGAAACAGATGGCTATGTTTAACCTAGAGAAAAGAAGACTAACGGGAGACACATTTGCAGCTTTCCACTCCCTGAAGGGCTGTCACAGAGAGGATGGCGAAGAGTTGTTCTCTTGCTTCTGAGGGCAAGACTAGAAGTAATGGGCTCAAATTACAAGAAAGCAGATTTCAGTTAAACATTAGGAAGAACTTCCCAATGGTAAGAGCTGTTCAACAGTAGAACAAATTGCTGTTCCACGGCAGGTGATGGGCGCTCCTTCATGGAAGGTTTTCATACAGAGGCTAGAGAGCCATCTGTCAGAAATTCTGTAGCTGTGGATTACCTGCATTGAGCAGGCCATTGGACTAAATGACCTCTGAGATCCCTTCCAACTCTATGTTTCTAGGAGACAGGTAAACCCAGAACTAATGGGGGCTTTTATTAGCCATCAGCATTACTTCCCATTTGCATGAGCCAACATGGAGCTGCTGTTTGTCTGTTTACACCAAATGCAAAACCCACCATGAACAGTGAACTTGGAGGTGAAACCAAGGTAAAATCTACTGTATTGTGGACTGATCTGTCCTTTATAATTAAAAACCTGTTTCTTGATAATGTTTAGGTGACAGGTATAATGAAGCCACGGCTGAGCCGATAGGATCTGACCCTAAAGCTCATGCATGTATGCACACACAAGTTGTATGTGGTGGTTCATGCACATTTCATTAGGGATGGGTGAAAGCGGTTCGGTAGTTCGGTGTTCGGCCCGAACTCGGCCTGTTTGAACAACCGAACACGAACACGAACACACCGAACGGACAGAACACCGAACACCGAACAATGAAATGGCGAACACACCGAATGGAACCGAACACTGAACGACGAAAATGGCGAACACACCGAACGGAACCGAACACCGAACGACGAAATGGCCGAACAGTTCGTTCAATTCGAATCGCGTTCAGTTGTGTTCGGGTGGCTAAAACATGGTCTTCTGTTAGGTCACTGGAAGGCCAAATGTAGCAGGGAGGGGGAAGTCATTTGACTCAGCTAGGAGCAGACTTCCAGGCACCAGGGGTGGAGGGTGGAGAGTGGCTTGGAGTAGCAGCCAGCCTGATGAATCACCATCTCTTTTCGCCTCAGACCACTGGCTTGGCAGTCTATGATTGGCCACGGGCTAGGCTGCACGGAGCCAATGGGGCTGATTTGAGGCGGGCGCAGCAAGAAACAAAACTGTCTGCCTCCCCCCTTCCCAATACCTTCTGAGCTAGTCACTGTTCCTGAGCAGCAGGCGTTTCAGAAGGCTCCCTCACCCAGCATTTTCCAGCTCCCCAATCCATTGCCATCCTCCTCCTATTTCACCCATCCAACCCATCTACCCCCATATTCTCATTTATTTACATTAGCTTTGATAGATTTAGTTGTTATTTTTTGTTTTTATCCCTCCCTGTGTTCAATCTTCAATCTTCCTCCTTCCCTCCCCCCTCCATTGAATATTCCCTCCCCATTCCCTTCCCCTGTTTTTTTGATTCATTAGAGTAGTAGTATATTATTAATTTATAGATTGATTTAGGTTTCATTTCAGTTTTGTACCCCTCCTTGTCTTGTTTGTGATTGCCCCCCAACCCCCATCCCATATATTCATAGGTAGATAGATAGGATTAGGTCGATACATTTTTGTTTTGACATAGTAGGAGTAGTTTAGTTTAAGGTTTACTGATAGAGATAGAGTTTACTGTTTTCTGTGATTCAGCTTTAGGGTTTGTTGGAGTTATTCATAGCATTTAGAATACATTTATTAGTTAGGTAGTTAGTTAGTTATTAGTGTAGATATAGAGATATAAATATTTGATAAAAAAATTCAATAAAATTTTTTTAAAAAATTATATATTAAAAAACATTGTTTTTTTCGGGAGAAATGGAGAAGGGAAGGAGAGGCCGATCTGCTGCCCGTAGGGGAGGCAATGGGGCACGTCCCAGAGGCCGTGCACGAGGAGCGGCAGCAGGCAGCAGCAGTAGCCAGAGGCAGAGCGCCTCACCCCCTCCCAAAATCAGGAGGCCTGCTTTAGGGGCCCAGGGTGCTCTGCAACGTCTCCTGGCAGTGCCCTCCACTGACACTCAGGGCACTGGAAGGCCTGCAGGACTTGAGGCTCAGGCTGCTGCATCTGTGTCTGCTGTGCGTGGTGATGGAGCAGGAGCTGGGGCTGCTTCTTCTACCGATGTTCCTCCAGGGCCACCAATGTCCCCCACAGTCGAGGAAATCCCCAGTAGCCCAGAGCTGGTGGATCCCACCCCGGCTGCTAGAGGCAGGGCCCGATCCCCGGGCAATGCCAGTACTAGGGACTGGGAGAGGAGGAGTGGCAGCAGCGGCAGCTGCAGCAGCACTAGCAGCCACAGAGGGGGGCACAGGGAGAGTGCCAGCAGCATGGCGGGCACGGGCAGTCTACCCTCCGGGTCCCAGTACTCCCCTTCTGGGGACATCGCCATGATCGCTGGGGACAGTGAGGAAGAGGCAGCAGTCAGTGACACTAGTGCCGCAGAGGATATCTATGTCCATGAGGCAATGTCTGACCCTCCTCCTCCCAGAGCTGCATCACCACCAGTGCCACAAAGTTCTCCCTCTCCCAGCAGCACTGGCAGCAGCACGTCTGCCGGGGCGGGCAAGAAGGCAGCAGGAGGGGGAAAAAAATCCACTGTCTGGGAGCATTTTAAGCAGGTGAGGGCAGATGATCCCAGAGAGGTGCAGTGCACGCTGTGCCAAAAGGTGGTGAAGCGTGGGCGGGCGCTTGCCAACCTTGGCACAACTGCAATGGCCAGGCACCTGAAGGCATGCCACAGTGCTGTGTTGCTGAGCGGGAAGGCAGGCGAAGTGGATGCCAGCGGGTTCCCGACTCCAGCGGCCAGTCGCCCGGCCCATTCAGCGGGCCAGCGTTCTGCAGCTACTGCTGCTGCCTCTACCAGCAGCAGGAGCATTATGGGGGCAGAAAAACTGCAGGAGCCTCCCCAGCAGCACCGCCAGTCCACCATGGAGGAGATGGGGTGGGGCGATGTGTCGAGGCCATCGGCAGGGCGCCGTGGCACAGGCTTCCAGGAAAAAGGCAAGCGCCTGGTTGCCGAGATGATTGCCCTGGATGGCCAGCCCTTCTCCATTGTGGAGGACAAGGGCTTCCAGCGTCTGCTTGCGTTCCTGGCTCCCAACTTTAAGCTTCCTTCCCGCTCCGCCCTGAGTCGGACTGTGGTCCCACAGTTATATAGGGCTTTGAAGGAGCGGGTGAGGGAGCAGCTTGCAGGGGCTGGGGGGGCAACGGTCCACTTCACCACGGACCTGTGGTCCTCCAGGAACGCCCAGCATGCCTACCTGGCAGTGACTGCACACTGGTGGCAGGACGCAAAGGCAGTGCTTGGCAGTGGCAGGAGGGGACCTGAAGCAGGGTATAGGTGGGCCCTGCTTCAGTCCCAAGTTATGGACAGCTCCCACACCGCAAGGAAGGTAGAGGCAGCCCTGACCACCATGGTGAGGGAGTGGCTCACGCCAGGCGTGGCCTTCACCAAGGGGTGTGTGGTCACGGACAACGCGGCCAATATGCTTAAGGCAGTCCGTGACGGGGGGTTCACGAGTATCCCTTGCGCCGCACACACCCTCCACCTGGTGGTGAAGGACGCTCTGGGCTTGGGTGATAAAGGCATTGGGCCAGGCACCCTTAGCTCCCTGGTCGAGCGGGGGAGGAAGCTGGCGGGCTTCTTCAACCGCAGCGTGAAGGGCAGCGAACTCCTCCGGGAGAAGCAGGCTGAGCAAGGGTCCCCGGTGCACACCCTGATCCAGGATGTCTCCACCCGGTGGAACTCCACCTTCCTGATGCTGGAGCGGCTTCTTGAACAGAAAGCCGCCCTGCATCAGGTGGAACTGGAGACAGACATCGAGTCACCTCCAGGGTACAACAGGGAGGAATGGGATATTATATCCCAAACCGTCTCTGTCCTGAGACCATTCCTGGCCGTCACGGAGACACTGAGCAGCTCCACTGCCACCCTCAGCCAGGTGACCCCGCTGGTGCATAGTCTCCACAGCAGCCTGGATGAGATTCTTGGGGCGGTGGGGCGGGATCGTGGCCCTCAGGGCAGGAGAATGTGCGACGAGGCGATGGAGCTAGCCGACAAGTTGAAGGCGGGCCTGAGCGCTCGCTTTGGTGACCTCCTGCGCCGGGACGAATATGTCCTGGCAACCATGCTGGACCCCAGGATCAAGGGCAGCATGGCACGGGAAAGTGCGCACTATGGCCTCCAGAAGGGGATGCTGGTCGATAAGGTCAGGCAGGCAGAGCGGGCCATGCAGCGGGATGCCCCTGGGGATGGTGGGAGTAGGAGCAGCGACCCTCAGCCATCTGGGTCTATCCCTGCCTCCAGCAGCAGCAGGACCCTTACTGCCAGCAGCTCCTCCTCTGTTCTGTCCACTCAGGGGAGCATGGGGACCAGCAGCACAAAAGGGCAAGCAGCGTGGCTGAGGGCAGTGGGGCAGGTGGTGCCCACCCAGAGCTACCGGAGGGAGTATGATGGCGCCTCAGCAGCAGTGGAGACCTATCTGGAGGAGGAGCCTTGCATAGAACCCGGCAGCGATCCCTTGGCCTACTGGGCCAGCAAGGCCCAAGTGTGGCCGGCCCTGTCCAAAGTGGCCAAGGGATTCCTGTCCTGCCCACCAACCAGTGTCCCCAGCGAGAGGGTGTTCTCCATCGCGGGGGACATATGTTCCCCGCACCGCCTGAGACTGGGGGCCAAGTTGGTGGAGCAGTTGCTCTTTCTCAAGGTGAACCTTCCGCTGCTGGGATTCCCGGAGCTGCCCCTGGACAAAGAGTGATGGTGCAGTGGCACACGCCATCCATCCCATGCCAGGGGCAGTCGTGGGACAGGGCTCCTCCTCCTCCATCCAGGGCTCGGCTGCAATAGTACTGTGCTGCTGAGGTGCTGTCCCTCCATCCCAATGCTTGCACCCACCCTGCCTCTCTCTCTTTGCCTCTCTCTCTCTCTCTCTCTCTGCCTCTCTCTCTCTCTCTCTCTCTTACTAGACGGCCTAGGCCGCCTTATCTGACTGACCTCATGATGCAGGCTGGGCCTAGGAAACCAAACAAACAAACTGTAAGTCTGCCACCCGGCTTATGACTACCCAATTCCTCGTGGGGCAGAAGCTGAATGACAAACCCTCTCCCCTTTCCAGAAAGAAAAAGAACAGCTTTAAATAACATTTAACAATTTAATTAACACTTAAATAACCAACCTTAACTTAACACTATATACTTAACACTATAAAAACAGAACAACAACAAAACAACATTTCAAACAAAAGCAAACATGAAAAGGAAACTTAAAAAACACAAGCTAAGAGTCTCTGTCTCAATGGCCACTGCCACTGGGCCTGTCAGTCTCAGAGTGCCCCCCCCGTGTTTGGGGAAAAGGCAGGATGTCTTCCGGCGGCTGGCAGTCCAGAGGGCAGGCCACCGTGGAGGGGTCGAACCCGCCGTTCTGCACGGCATACTCCAGCGCCGCGGCGACATTGTTGTGCCACCTGGAGAGTGCCTGCTGGTAGCCACGCAGGCATTGCTGCTCGGTGGCCACATACTGGCCGTAGGCCACCACCCGCCGCTTCTCAGAGCGCAGCGCCCGCGTGCGCTCCAACATGCACTTCTCCAGGTTGGCGGTGGAGCGGTCGACCTCCTCCGTGTGGCGCCGTGCCGAGCGACGCAGCTGCTCACTCGCTTCCCTCAGGTCCTCATCCTCCGTGACATCGGGGCTCTCGACGGTGAGGGTAGAGGCGGAGGGAGGGGAAGGGCGTGTATGCCTCCTTTTGCGGGAGGCCTTCCCCCCCCTTTGGCGTGGTGGCTCCACGGCAGGTGCAGCAGCTGCAGTGGCACCGGCAGAGTCCTCATCTTCCACCTCGCCTGCCCGCCTCACCCGGATCTTGTGGGTGCCCTCAATGTGCGTGAGCAGCCCCGATGTTGTGCCCTCCCTCTGCCGCCGGAAGACTTTACTGCAGATCTAGAAAGAGCAGAAAAAGAAAGGAACATTAGCATTATTATTATTATTATTATTATTAGCATTTATATAGCACCAGCGATGTACCTGGTGCTTTACAAAAAACTAAGATAGACACGGTCCCTGCCCCAGAGAGCTTACAATCTAAAGATCTGTCTTTATGGTCTGTCTAAATGGTCTGTCTCTGTCAAGCCCTGCCTGCATTCTGTCTCCACGAGTGGGTGGACTGGGTGGCCATCCAATCTGTCCTTGCAGGGGACTTTCATTCCTAACAGGTCAGAGGGTAATCCTCCATCCAATGGGTGCTGCTGCTGCTGCTCCTACCAATATGCCTCTTTTCAGCTCACTCACTCACTGTTCCACGGGCTCTGTGCACGAGCAATCCAATGGGTGCTACTGGGCGGCCTAGTGAGTCACCACTGGGCAAGGCTCGACCACTTTGCAGAAACTTGTTGCGATCTAGAGAGTATGTTGCAATGAAGCCTGCAGTGAAGCCCCACACGACATACCTTGCATGTGGCGATTCGGTCGTCCTTCGAGAAAAAGCGCCAGACGTCCGAGGACTGGCGCTGGGGAGGCGAAGATGGTGACCTCCGCCTCGGTGTCCTGCGGCGACTTGTCCTCCTCTGCCTCCGGGGGCTGGTGGAAGCAGGGCTGGCCTCGGGAGCAGAGGAGTCCGATTCCTCTCTGAAATGGGAATACATAAAAAACCAAGTTAATATCACGCATTTAATGATGATGCCTCTAATCCTCCCTCCTTCTGGGTGCTAGGGACGGCAACTAAAAATAACATAAAGCACGTGCAAATCCTGCCATCCCAGGGCTGCTAGGGGATGCTGCTGCTAGATGCTAGAGCAACTGAAAAACCACCCCTTGCTGGCACGTGCAAATCCTGCCATCCCGCCCCTGGCTGGCACACTCTAACTCCCGCCCCTGGCTGGCACACTCTAACTCCCGCCCCTGGCTGGCACACTCTAACTCCCGCCCCTGGCTGGCACACTCTAACTCCCGCCCCTGGCTGGCACACTCTAACTCCCGCCCCTGGCTGGCACACTCTAACTCCCGCCCCTGGCTGGCACACTCTAACTCCCGCCCCTGGCTGGCACACTCTAACTCCCGCCCCTGGCTGGCACACTCTAACTCCCGCCCCTGGCTGGCACACTCTAACTCCCGCCCCTGGCTGGCACACTCTAACTCCCGCCCCTGGCTGGCACACTCTAACTCCCGCCCCTGGCTGGCACACTCTAACTCCCGCCCCTGGCTGGCACACTCTAACTCCCGCCCCTGGCTGGCACACTCTAACTCCCGCCCCTGGCTGGCACACTCTAACTCCCGCCCCTGGCTGGCACACTCTAACTCCCGCCCCTGGCTGGCACACTCTAACTCCCGCCCCTGGCTGGCACACTCTAACTCCCGCCCCTGACTGGCACACTCTAACTCCCGCCCCTGGCTGGCTGGCACACTCTAACTAAAAAACTAATACAGCCTTTCTTGCCTTAAAAGTAAAAGAAAGGTTTACAAACCTGGCAGGAATCATTGTTGACGAGCCCCCCGCCTCGTCCGAGACGGAAGGCACAGCGACAGCGGCAGGGGCAGCGGCAGCAGCAGGGGCAGCAGCAGGGGCAGCGGCAGTGGCAGCGGCAGCAGCGGCAGCGGCAGGGGCAGGGGCAGCGGCAGCAGCGGCAGGGGCAGCGGCAGCGGCAGCCGCCTCCTCCTCCGCAGCCAACAACTCCTCTGCCGTCGGGCGTGGCCACACCCGGCAGATTCGGCCCTGAGACCGCTTCATTTTTTGTTTTTTTTTTAATTTCACACAGTCACACACCACAGTCCAACCCACAGGCAACAACAACACACACCAACCCACCCAAACACACAGCACAGCCAAAACAATCACCAAAACACACTACACAAGCAGCCACCGAAACAAACACACACCCTCTCGCCTCACTCACGCACACGAATTTCCGGCGCAACGCCGATTTTACAGCTTCCCGCAATCTCGTGATATTTCTGGCCGAACGGCCGAACGGCCGAACGTGAACGCGCGAATCACCCAAACACCGAACGACCGAACACGAACGCACAACCCGATCACGAACGAACCAAACGCCCGACCACGAACGTACGACCTGCCCGAACAACCGAACACGAATGGCCGAACACGAATGCCACCGAACCGAACGGGCGAACACGAACGCGTGGTACGACCGAACGACCGAACACGAACACACAAACCGAACACGGCCGAACCAAACCGCTGAACACGAACACACGAACCGACCACGGCCGAACCGAACGGACAAACACGAACCGCGATCTGTTCGCCCATGCCTACATTTCATATCCCGATAACAGGGTTGCATACAGATTGCATGCACACTATGCAAATTGCATGTGTGCGGTGCACATAGAGTGCACAGAGCTTAGTACTAGCCACAGTGTTCCTAACTGCCCCCCACTGTTACCTTGTACACCATATCTTTGTCTATATTCATTAATTGCCTCTAAATTTGAAAGGATTGAACTATTACAGAGTAAGAAGTTTGAAGATTTCAGACTAAGATTTATGTTATAAACAAGTGGTCAGAAAAGTTCCCAAGCCAAAGAGCCGCATACAAAAAAAAACGTTAAAAAATTATATCACGGAGAGCCACAAGATGCATTAAATCGATCATGACTTTTCCCAATCCTGGGAATGGGATAGTCTGACTTCATTCACCCCAATTCATCCTCTCCCCCACCCTGCCCATATCACAACTCTGACTCCCAGGCTGTGTTGTGGGTTTGGTTAGCAGCATAGGGCATTCACTCCACCCACCCCTGCTCCCATTGCTCCCAAGAGGCTCTAGCAGCTGAAGTGATGGTTTGTGTTCTCCTCCTGATGGAGCCATGTGGATACACCCCCAGACAGCCACTTCTGGTAAGAGCCTTAGAACAGGTGCCCAAGAGCCACATGTGGCTCCTGAGCTGCCATTTGCCCACATCTGTTATATACAGTTTAGGGAAGGACTTTTCCTCAGCTGTCTGATCACATGGCATCTAGTGATATGGAGCCCTGCCCCTGACCTATTGGTGCTACTATAAAGTCTTACCTCATTATAACGCTGTATTATTACCACATTTTGTATTATTACCAAATTTGTGTTATAACAAGGGTGCTTTGTACATGTAAATCTATTTACGATGTAACACACTGGGAGCCATTCCTCAGACAGTATTCGTCAAAACTCCTGCAGGTGTTAAAGGGTGAAGCGTTATTATTAATTACAGTGCCATCTTGTTATAACATACATTGTTGTAGTGTGGATTGGATCTAAGTAGAATTAATGGAGTCCTAAAATGCCAACCTTCAGGGTTTATAATCAAACACATGACGTGTTGAAGTTGTGCTATTCCACATTCTGACTATCAGTTTACATTTTATTTTTTATTTATATTGAAAAACACACAGAGAGGGAATTGTTTAAGGGACAGCAATTATTGTTCCTCAGTCTTTCACCCTCAAACACTTGAAAATCTTAAGAGTGTTAATAAAACAGTGAGAAGTATACCTATTTCCATCAGTAAAATTGTCTTGAAGATTAGTGATTTCCACAGTTCAAGGTTTGTTGAGAAGGTAATGTAAATCTATTTTCAGAGATTTCTAAGTTTCCCACAAATATTTACTTCAGGCTAAATTCTTGAGACATAAAATCACGGTTTAGAAATTAGAGCTTAATAAATAAATAAATCTTTTAAGAAAGAACTTTGTTCTTTTAAATAATAAATGTTATAAATAATGCATTAATTAAAAGAATAAACAAGTTCCTTATGAGATAGGATGGTTGTTCATTCCATATTTTGCTGATTGGTGGGGATGGGTTTTTTTATTTGGTATTTACTTCTGTTTTATTTTTTTTTACTTTAATGTTTTTTCTGTTTTATTTCTGTTCCATTTCCCATTGAATTAATTGGGAGTTGCCTTTGGTGGGAAGGGTGGGGTAAGAAATATAAATAAATAAATAAATTTACTTAAATAATTTAAATTAAATATAATATGTCCATTGAAGTCAACGGGAGCCTTTCCCCATAGAAGTCAATGGAAAATGATCCATGGAGTTTCTAAAATTGATAAAGTGTTTACTAAAATACAGAGTAGTTTATTTGTCTGGCACCAGTTTGGGGAGTGATGTGGGTGACAATGGTGGTGAAAGCAGACATAACATTTTAACATTTCTTAGGCAATTTGCAGGTATTTATTGATGCCCTATGCAGCCCTGCAACATGAACAAATAAATAAATGTTAAAGCGGTGTTAAAGTGAAGTTAGTGTCATGTCTGTTTTCACCCTGGGTTGGGGGAAGGTGTCTAGGGCTGGGGGCTTTTAGTGGGTGGGGGTGTTTTGGAGGTGACTGTGAGCTTAGAGAGTGCATTGTGGCTCTGGGCTGGGGTGCTGTGGAGTCAAAGGGGGTTGGCTGTCCCTAGTTGAGGGGGAAGAGTTGGGGGGGCTGGCACTGGGTTTGGGGGAGAAATGCCAGGGTCTTGGGGCTTTTCGTGGGTGGGAGGTGCTTTGCTTCAGCATGGCAATTGGCTCTCTAACCCCCTCTGTCTGCCTCCACCTCCCCTGACCCACCCCACAGACACCTCGTCGCACCTGCTCTGCATCTTGAGACCAACTTTGCCTTCTACTTATTCAGCCATCCTCTTCACCTGCAGCTAGGGACAGCCAGAAGCAAAGTTGATCTCAGGATGTAGAGCAGGTGAGATGAGGCAGCTGCAGGGTGATTGGTGGGCCTGAGGCCGGCTGGCCGACCAGGAAAGCCAGCAGTAACCCAGGCTGGAGAGCAGATCTGGGAGACAGAGCAGTGGTGGGAGAACAGCAGCGCTGCCAGAGCCCAGGTGAAATTGACCAGGCTGCAATTAACAAGTGGGGAAAGATGCAGAGTGGTGAATGCAAGCCGAACAGAGCACAGCACATAGCAAATGGCAAAGGCACCTTTTTCAAATTTAAATGCTAAACAGAATTTTAGTATTTGTTGCTTGCCTTAGTATTATTAGTATTAGTGCACTTTAGTATTAATACTAAATTAGCATTCTTATCCCTAGTGATTGGGGTGTGTTCTTTCTAATCTTTAGGCTTCAGGTTTCAAATTGGTGTCCTGTTATACCTGCCAAAATGTCATTCCCATAGCTATACAAACTGTGTATTATACTGTCCCAGAAAACATCTCTAGAAACTGGATAGGCGCCTATGGGGAGAGAAATTAGAGACCCATGCAGCATAGATGAAAATAGGACCAAGGCATGGTTTACAGAAGATACTCTCCTTGGCCGTGAATAACACTGCATTCACTGTATATTTCTCATAGTCACGCATATGGAATTTTGCTTTGAACAAGCAACCTTGGGGTTCTGGGGCAGTAGCCAATACCATAGTGTCACTGCTATTCCTTGAATGTGTTTTGTTGGCCCTCTCTGTGCTGGTCTAGTCTCACCCCACCACAGTCTTGCTCCACACTCCCAGCTTCCTAGTTTTCTGACTGTCATATAAAAGGCAGACCTGCATTCCTGATTCTGTTGCCTGTGTTCTGGGGCCTTGTTTGCTGGCTGTATTCTTATCTCCCTACTTTTGTTCTGCCTGTATTTTGACCAATTCTACTCTTTTCCCTGTTCTGGACCAGCTTCGTCTGTTTCTGTTCTCTTTTTGGACTTTGCCTGTGCCTGCCTGACTCAGTCGAGAACTAGTTCTTATGTCAGCTGCCCTGGAACTTGTATTTCCCTCTCTGTGTTGACTTCATGCCATTCCAGCGTATTGGCTTGCATTTCCCACTCCCCATGGTCCACGTGTCCATTTGCATTTTCCCCAAGTTGACGCAAACACAATCCCCAACATGTTATTGACACCATGTGTGCATCTGGAAGAAATCAGGTGTCCGACACACACACACCCCGCCCATGTGATCTCATGCTGTTACAGCTTCCATTAGGAAGGAGGACCAGTCATAGAGCTATCCACTGGAAGAGGAGAGCCACAGACACAGTGTATGAAGTCAAGTGGGATGGGTCTTTTGGGGAGGTCCGACCCAATCCTACCTTTAAAATATTTTACTTGTGTCCCTGGTCATAGGAGAGGTGTAAACAGAGCAGACAGTATTGCTCTTACACTTAATCACTAGCATGGGATATTGGGAAATCCCCTAGCATAATATTTCAGAACTGGGTGCAATTGATACATTTTTATGGTGGGGTGTTTGATGTGATTTCCTCTGCACATAAAATACCTCCTGCACATTAGGTGCTTTTAGATGGATGGTTGCCCTGGTACTGGCCATATCAGCCCGCTTCACCCCTGGATGTCCTGTCCATCTAAAGTCATCCCCATTAGATGTGCAGGTGGAACAGGCTGTGCCTGTTCTGTGGCAGTCCCACCAGCAGCACTCCAGAACATCCCAGAGCACCACCTATGGAGCAGGCCGGCCAAACCCACAGTACCAGTCCAAGGAAGAGCAGCTGTCCATTTGCTCAGCAGAGCCACGCTGCAGCTCTACTTTCAGCTGGCCATTGACCCAGGCAACACCATAGAGCTATGGGCACTAGCCTAGAGTGTCATGTGATTGTCCACAACTTTATGGACAATGGACGGGCTCCTTGACCAGCTATCAGCCAGTCTCTAACCTTCCCTTTTTAGGGAAGGTTACTTAATGGATGGTAGCTCAGCAGCTTTAGGGGCATCTAGAGCGGGTCAATTTTTTTGATCCCTCACAGTTTGACTTTTGTCTAGGGTTTGCATGGAAACTGTGTTTGTGGCTTTGGTTGATGACCTATGCCATTAATTAGATCGGGGCAGATCATCTATTTTAATTTTATTAGATCTGTCAGCTTCATTTGATACCGTTGACCACGAGATGTTGGTGGCTCAGCTGCGGCACTGGGCTGGGGTGGGTGGAATTATTTTAGAATGGTTCTGCTTGTTCCTGGACAGGAGAACTGACCATGTGGTTCTCAGGGAATGTAAGTCATCTCCTTGGGACCTTACGTGTGGAGTCCCACAGGGTTCTCTTCTGTCCCCCCTCCTGTTCAACGTGTATAGGCAGCTTTTGGGCAAGGTCGTGAGAGGGTTCAGTATGCGTTGTCATCAGTATGCCGATGATACACAACTCTACCTCTCCTTTTCTGCAGACCCAGGCCTGACAGTCTCAGTGCTTACCCAGTGCCTGGTGACTGTGGGGGACTGGATAAGGGTGAGTCATCTGAAGTTGAATCCCGACAAGATGGAGGTGATGTTGGTGGGTAGGACTGGGTTGTGTGTGTGTTTCCCATTCACTTTAACACCATTTTAGCATTTCTTAGGCAAGTTGCAGGGCTTTATTGGTGCCCTAGGCAGCCCTGTGTTATGTCCCCCTCCCTGCAGGCAGCACCGGGGGGGGGGGGGACGTGTTTGTTTGGGCCGGACTGGGACACTGTAGTATGAGTATAAATCTTTATTTCTCACAACCATTTGGTTGGTGCAAAGAGAGAAAAAACAATGAAAATAATAATAATAATAATAATAATAATAATAATAATAATAATAATAATAATAATAATAATAATAATACATAAAACAATCAAAGTATTACAGCAGTCAAAAGACATACAGTTAAAAACTTGATCTTACCACATGAATTACCATTCAAACAGCAAAAACAGAAAAACAAACAAACAAACCAGGTCATTAATTCCAAAGACAAGTCTACACATGAGAAAACTCCATTTGACATACTGGTAAATCCAATCGCCTCCTTTTAGCCAACAGAAGAAGGTAATTGGCTATCCTGTATCTTACCCTTTCATTTGAGTTAGCCAAAATATACCCAAGTGTTTGATCCTGCTGTGGCCCTAAAACCTCAGGATGATACAATACTCTATATCTATGACAAATGTCAGCCATTAATGGACAGTCAAAGAGGTAGTGATTTAAATCCTCAACATGCTGTTTACAATCGCATAGTCTCTGAGAATAAGGGGTTCCTGTCAAACGGACCTCTAAAAGTTTTGAGGGCATTAACTGGAACCGGGCCAATGTAAGGGCCTTTCTGAGAGCAAAATTTGATATGCTAACAAGATATGGTTCCAATTGATGTATGGTTTTTAACTTCCCGTAAAAGGGAGAAACCGCTGACTCAGCAGCTTTGGCCATATCCTGTTGTTTATGGATCTTGGTTAGACGAACTCTTAGAAGGCTTTTCAATAGACGAGATGGGTATCCCTCAAGAATTTTTAAGGAGAAGCCAATTTTATTCAATAAATGAGTGATACCTTTTGCCAAGTATTCTTATAATTGAAGTCCTCTTGCTCTACCCAGCAAGCATAAGGTATGCTGTCTCTGGGAATATTCATTAATCTTGCAGAGAAATTACAGATAGTCACTTGAGCTCTATGCTCAACTGAGAGAGTACCTGTTTCTGTCCTTAAGAGAATCACAGGCATATAGCAAGCAACCTCCATAATTGTTCTCAAAATTTTATTTTGGAGCACTTCCAAAGAGTGGACATCAAAACCCCACAGTTCAGCTCCGTACAATACCTGGGGCATATGCTTTTGTGTTAATGGCTGAAGGATTGGTTTGACCAACCTGCCACCCCTAGTGGCCCAGAACCTAATGATGCCCCCTATTGTCTGTTGAGCTTTCAATTTGGATGCTGCTACCTGGTGAACCCAGGAACTTGTGGCAGCAAATACCATTCCAAAGTACCTAAAGCGAGGGACCGGCTCTATCTTGACTCTGTCAAGTTCTCATCTACGGGTATGCACCCTTTCTGAGAATTCCACTATCTTAGTTTTACTGTAATTAATCTTTAGTTTTTCTCTAGAGCAATAGTTACCCAGGACCGAAAGCATCCTTCTCAAGCCACTTTCCGCTACAGAGAGCACCACCATATTGTCTGCATATAGGAGAATGGGAAGTGCTCTCCTACCAATACGAGGTGGTAAAGTCTGCTCATTTCTATAAGTGTCCACTATGTTATTAACGTGAAATATGAAAAGAAAAGGGACCAGCGCGCACCCCTGTTTTACACCTTGATAAACAGGAAAAGGGTCAAGAGACAAACGCACCCTCATAGAAGTAAACATATGCAACCCTTGAACTAAAAATGAAAGATGCCTGTCAAGGTTGGTAGATGCCAGGTTTGCCCAAAGATGGTCTCGCTTTATAACATCAAAAGCTGATTTTAAATCAACGAAAGCGGCAAAGAGATTTCCATTCCTAATTTGCATATACTTATTTACCAGGTGCTGCATTATAAAGCAATGGTCTATAGTGGCATGGCCTGCTTGGAACCCAGCCTGCTCCTCATGGAATATATGTTCTTTCTTTGCCCATGATTCCAATTTTTCAGAAGATAATTCCCATATAATTTTGCCACAACGTCTATCAAACGAATAGGTCTGTAATTAGCTGGGTTTTCTGTTGAACCTTTTTTGTAAATGGGTAGGACAATACTGATATTCCATCCAGTGGGAAATATCCCAGTAACATTTATGCTATCAAAAAGTTTAGCAATAATAGGTGTCCACCACTCTATATTCTCTTTTAACAATTCACCTGGGATCCTATCTTCTCCCGAAGCCTTCTTCAAGGGTATAGTCACTATTAACTCGCGGATTTCCAACCCATCAACAGATTGCCATTCAGGACAGTCCGCTAAACACAACTCAGTTCTAGGGGTGGAATTCTCACCTTCTACCTCTGCACTATAATATTTTTGCCACAACTGGGGAGATATCCCAGAGTTCCCAAAATGAAACACTTCAGAAAAACCCAAATGTAGTACCATCCTTTTGTTCAACTGCTTCCCCCAATTTTACCCATTGTTCCAAGTAATAAAACCTTTTTCTTTTGCCTAATCTTTTCCTTAAATATGGCTCTTACTAACCTCAACTCACTTAAGTTACCTGTATCTGAATTTTGTTCTGCCTTTCGGGCTGCTTGATTTACCTTCCGATTGAGGCTGCTACATTCCTTATTGAACCATGAAGCTATTTTGAGCCTGGGCCTCTCCTGTGGTGTGTAATCCACACTATCCCGAATAATTGAAATAAGAGAGTTAAACAAAACTGGAATCCTAGCAACATTAGTTTGGGAGTTTTGTATTTGAGCCTTTAGGTTCCAACATAATCTATCTTGCAATATCCACATTACTTGAGTAGCAACTTTATAGTTCCATCTAATGATATTTTCCCCATGTAATTTAGACTGAGCCATGGTAGAAAAATCAGACCCTTCGAACGCAAGCGGCCTTACTTTAGACTCCCTTCTAGGGATGGGCGAACGCGGTTTGGTAGTTCGGTGTTCGGCCCGAACTTGGACTGCTCGGACAACCGAACACGAACACGAACACGAACACGAACGCACCGAACAGACCGAACACCGAACACCGAAATGGCGAACACACCGAACCGAACCGAACTGAACACCGAACTACGAAATGGCTGAACACACCGAACAGAACCGAACACCGAACTACGAAATGGCCGAACAGTTCGTTCAATTCGAATCGCGTTCGGTTGTGTTCGGGTGGCTAAAACATGGTCTTCTGTCAGGTCACTGGAAGGCCAAATGTAGCAGGGAGGGGGAAGTCATTTGACTCAGCTAGGAGCAGACTTCCAGGCACCAGGGGTGGAGGGTGGAGAGTGGCTTGGAGTAGCAGCCAGCCTGATGAATCACCATCTCTTTTCGCCTCAGACCACTGGCTTGGCAGTCTATGATTGGCCACGGGCTAGGCTGCACGGAGCCAATGGGGCTGATTTGAGGCGGGCGCAGCAAGAAACAAAACTGTCTGCCTCCCCCCTTCCCAATACCTTCTGAGCTAGTCACTGTTCCTGAGCAGCAGGCGTTTCAGAAGGCTCCCTCACCCAGCATTTTCCAGCTCCCCAATCCATTGCCATCCTCCTCCTATTTCACCCATCCAACCCATCTACCCCCATATTCTCATTTATTTACATTAGCTTTGATAGATTTAGTTGTTATTTTTTGTTTTTATCCCTCCCTGTGTTCAATCTTCAATCTTCCTCCTTCCCTCCCCCCTCCATTGAATATTCCCTCCCCATTCCCTTCCCCTGTTTTTTTGATTCATTAGAGTAGTAGTATATTATTAATTTATAGATTGATTTAGGTTTCATTTCAGTTTTGTACCCCTCCTTGTCTTGTTTGTGATTGCCCCCCAACCCCCATCCCATATATTCATAGGTAGATAGATAGGATTAGGTCGATACATTTTTGTTTGAGTAGTTTAGTTTAAGGTTTACTGATAGAGTTTACTGTTTTCTGTGATTCAGCTTTAGGGTTTGTTGGAGTTATTCATAGCATTTAGAATACATTTATTAGTTAGGTAGTTAGTTAGTTATTAGTGTAGATATAGAGATATAAATATTTGATAAAAAAATTCAATAAAATTTTTTTAAAAAATTATATATTAAAAAACATTGTTTTTTTCGGGCCGAACGGCCGAACGCGAACGCGCGAACCACCCGAACACCGAACGACCGAACACGAACGCACAACCCGATGGCGAACGAACCGAACGGCCGAACACGAACGTACGACCTGCCCGAACAACCGAACACGAACGGCCAACACACGAACGGCCGAACCGAACGGGCGAACACGAACGCGAGGTACGACCGAACAACCGAACACGAACACACGAACCGAACGCGGCCGAACCGAACGGCCGAACGCGAACGCACGAACCGATCGCGGCCGAACCGAACGGCCGAACACGAACCGCGATCTGTTCGCCCATGCCTACTCCCTTCCTATTTTAACCGCAATGGGATGGTGATCACTTGCCCCAGTTGGAATAACCGTAAATCCAGAAACATTTTCTAGATATATCAAAGGGATGCAAATATAATCACTAACACGGACACCTGTTTCCCCTATATAGGTAAAGGCACCATGTTTGTCTGTTTCATCCCTCCCATTTAGGGTACACCAGTTTAGTTTATAAAGACATTTTAAAAAAATAAATAAATACTTATTTTATTGGTTAATCATCTATATTACATACCTTAACCCCTGACCCTTACAAACATCAAAGAACATTTTTCACTCGTCAGGGTTGGGTCAGGGTTGGGTCAGGAAATACAGAATTAAACAAAACCAACTAGCAATTAGGTGTAGGCATGGAACAGAGAGACCATAACTTATGTTACGCATTTAAGTCTCAGCTTTTTCCCTTCTCAGTAGTAAGGCCTACAATTGATAAACAAAAAGGGTTTGAAGGTCCAGGTTGTTCATCTTTGATCTTTCCATTGCTTCTATGATTGGAGACCATAAAGCTTTAAAGGCAGATAGTTTATCTTGTAGACGTGCATGTAACTTTTCCATCATAAATGTAAGCCAAATCCTATTTGTCCATTCCTCAAATGAAAGTTCCTCTTCAGATTTCCAATGCTTGGCTATGATATTCAAAGCTGCTCGAAAAAGTATTTTGCATGACTCTTGACGTCTTTGGAGGCTCTTTGACTCTGGGTATCCCAATAAGGCTATCTCTGGTTTATACAGGATCACGAGCCCAGCAACCTTGTTTGCTATCTGCCAGATATTTCGCCATAGGGCTTGAACTTTGCAGCAGCCCCACCAGCAATGTTTGTAATCCCCCACCTCACCACACCCCTTCTAACAGAAAGCCGTTCCCCCTGGGTTACAGTGTTTCAAACTTGAGGGCGTCAGGTAGTACCTGGTAGTTACCTTAATCTGGATTTCTCTAACCTCTAGGGAGGAGGCACAGCTATGCATGTGGCACCATACCGTTTGTTTTTTCTTATTATCAAAACATATTTTCAGATCTACACCCCACTTTTCTATATAGGAGGCAGGTTTTGCGTAAAATAATTTTTTTTAACTCTTTATAAATCCTGCCCATTCTACCAGCACACTTGCTGCGAT
>QEPC01014787.1:1471945-1489941 GCA_003113815.1 Sphenodon punctatus
CTGCATATAGATGTTAAACAAGAGGGGGGACAGAATGGCACCCTGCGGGACTCCACACGTGAGGTCCCGGGGGGAAGACATTTTAAGATTATGTAACTTTGATTGGCTATTAAAACCATTCTATGTAACCTACTGATATTTTCTATTTATATTTAAGTAAACTTTGCATATATTTTTATAATTCAAAAGTCTCATGTTCCCTTATTTATAAATATATTGTCTATTACAATACTTTCTTTGCTAGCCAGACTTCAAAGTAAGTGTAAAACTCAATTTGTATATTTAGGAGAAAAAGGTTCAATCCAATTTGTCTAGTTCAGCTGGGAAACCTAACCTTTTCCCCTATTTATAAAAAGAGTGACAGAAATGTGACAAATGTACATAATTACCCTTGAACCCCATCTCTTCTAACGTTGAAAATAAACATTTTGGCTCAATAAAATCAAAAGCCTTCTCAGCATTAGCCGAGATTATCAAGGCAGGTGCACCACTTATATTGAGGGTATGGATAATATTGGTCACCTTGCGAATATTGTCCTTCCCCTGTCTACCAGGAATGAAACCCATTTGGTTTTTATGTATGATCTCTCCTATAACTGCCCACAATCTGGTGGCCAGAATTTTTGCAAATAATTTTAAATCAGCATTTTATAGGGATATTGGCCTGTAGTTACCACATGGCTCTGGTGATCTTCCATTCTTGGGGATCAGGGTTACTGTAGCAGTATAAAAGGACTGAGGCATAACTTTCTCCTTTAATATATTGTTAAAAGTTTTAGCAAGATGAGGCACTGGTGTTTTTGCAAAGGTTTTGAAAAATTCATTAGGGAAGCCATCAGGGCCACATGCTCTATTATTATTTTTTTGAGGCATCTATTGCCTCTTTCACCTCTTGCTCTGAAATCTCTGTATTCAAAAAATCTGCCTGTTCCTCATTCAGGCTAGGCAATTTTACAGCCTTCAAGAATTCTAATATTTTAAGTTTTTCCAGGTTCTATGAGGTATAAATTTTTTAATAAAAATTTAAAAAGGACTTTTGTATGTGTTCTAAATCATTTGATCTAACTCCTTCTTCATCTTGAATTAGGGCTATGTGGGCTTTCCTTTGTTTAGCCTTAACTAATCGTGCTAGGGTTCTGCCTGCCTTATTGTTATGCTCATAGAAGTGGAGTCTAATTTTTTGAAGCTGTTTCTTAGTTTTTTCCAGCTCCAAAACATTTATAGACTCTCTTGTTTTATTGATCTCTTGCCTTAAATGATTTGATGGGGCAGCTTTGTTCTGAGCCTCCAGCCTTTGCAGGGTTGCGTATCTACCTTTAACTAGCTGTCTTTTTATGTTAGCAAGTTGGGCTTGTAAGGCTATACATTTCCCTCTGATGACAGCCTTTGCTGCCTCCCATAGTGTTGCATGTGAAGTTACTGAGTGCTCGTTTAAATCATAAAATTCCTCTATATCCTCCAGGATCTGCTTCCTATTAAGATCACTCTTTTAAATGCTCCGGTTTAGCTGCCAACTCCTATTGAATCCCCTCCCTTGTCCCTGTTTCTTGAAGTTAGATACTACTGCATTGTGATCTGTGAGGACTGTAGGGTATATGTAGCAAACCTGACATCTATGCAATTCCATCTTAGCTGTCAATACATAGTCTATATGTGCGTAAATGTTGTGGACATTAGAGAAGAATGTGTACTCTCTCCTATTACCGTTCATATCCCTCCATACATCCATCAGCCCATAGGACTCCAGCAGCTGTGCTATTTTCTTTTGCTCAGCTTTTATTTGTCCTTTCCTAGAGTGATCTAGATCAGACAATGTAATGTTAAAATCACCTTGGATAATTATCCACCCTTTTGCACTCTCTGCTTTCTGTGATATCTATTTCTTATAAAAGGCCAGCTTCCCTTCGTTAGGGGCATATACATTTGCAAGGGTGAGCTGTTGCTCCCCCATGCTTCCTATAATACAAAGAAATCTGCCGTCATTGTCTTTCAGAACCTTTTCTGCAGTGAAAGAATTGTGCTTGCTAAAACTGATCATTACCCCAGCTTTTTTTTTGTTGCAGCAGGAGCAGAACAACTCACTTATATTATTGTTGGCAAATCTATAAGTATCCTTTGCCAACAGATGCGTCTCCTGTAAGAAATAAATATCAGTACCTAAGTCCTCTACTAAATTTCTAACTCTTTTCCTTTTCTGTGGGGTATTGAGTCCCCTTACATTTAAAGTAATTGTTTTAAACTCACTCATAACAGGGTTTGCGTTACTTCAGTAAACTATCCCAATCTAGAGCCACTCTCTTGCTTTCCATCATTTTCAATTCAAAGGCCCTTTTGTGTCTACTTTTCATATTAGCCCTTTCCCCTCCACTGAATCCAGCCATGCTATTCTCTTAAACTTCTCAGACTTTGTCATGCTTACACACCTGTCTCTTATACACATCTAGATGTGTATAAGAGACAGGTACAAGCCCTCTTACTCAATCCCTTTATACATTCAATACTCAATGTGCAGGAAAGTGAATGTAACATAAACCTCTATCTCAAATAGTTAAGCAGCATCCAGTAGTTATACATTGCAAGTCTTTATAAAACTTTTCCCAATAAACCCATTGTAATAGAAACTGTTGCAGTGACTTATCATCAAACCCTGTTTAGCCTTCCCCAAGATTTTTCACTGCTGCCCTTAAAATCAATCAAGTAATCATTTACAAGAAGTCCTTGTAAACCTTTTAATCCTTTCCCAGTAGACTCTTATAGTAAAGTCTGGTGCATTGGGTGAACTTTCAAACCTCTTTAGCCAGCCCCTGAGCCTGGTACTGCTGCTTGTGAAACTAGAAAAGATTCCAGATCCTCCATGCAGTTGAAAAACTTCTTTTTACCCTTAAACTCAATCAGCATTTGTGCAGGGAAGATTAGCCTGGGTTTCAGGTTTCTCTCATTCAATTCTCTGAAGAATTTGCTCCACTTCATTCTCCTTTTGATAATCTCCGCTGCATAATCAGGATATATCCTGACTGTCTGCTGCTGATAGGTCAGTTTCCTCTTGATTCTTGCCTTCTTAAGCAGCTCTTCTTTTGCTCGGAAGTTTGAGAATTTTGCGATGATTGTTCGGGGGGGATCAAAGTCTTTCTGCCTTGGGCGCCCGAATCTATGAGCCCTGTCAATGCCTGTGTTGTGAAGCCGAGCCTCCTCTGGGAAGTTTTCTCTTATAATTGCCAGGACAGTCTCACTCTCATCACCCCCCTCCATTGTCTCTTTCACTCCAGTTAAACGCAGATTAGCTCTGTGTGATCTGTTCTCTAAATCTTCACACTTTGTTTGCAAAAAGCTGCATCCCCTTTCAACTTATTTAACTCCTCGTTCACACTTAGAGATTGATCTTCTAAAGCGGAGACCCTTTCCTCTGTTGCCTCAATTCTTTTGACGATGCCTTCTATTTTTTTATTTCCCTCATCTACTGATATTTTGATCTTCTGCATTTCTTTTTTAAGCTCCCTTTTCATTTGTATCATGAGGGACCACACTGACCTTTCCTCTGCTTCTCCATCCTCAGATTCTGAAGTGCCTTGCTCTGCTTCTGTTTCTGGCACCGCCTCAGTCAATTTCCCGCTGGCTCCTCCATTTTCTGAGCTTTTGGGCCCTGTGGTATCTTTCTTATGGCAAAAGCGGTCTAGAGCATTTGCTTTTGAAATCCTTTGTTTGGGCTTACTTCTCCCCATCATACTGCTACTATTTTTTGAGGTTTTCTCCAAACCACTCTTTAATTAGGGGCTTGTAATTAAGCTGGAGGAGCGGAGCTATGGCTTCTCCCAACTAGCTGCACTGATGAATGCGCAGATCCCCCGTTTATAAAGACATTTTAAGAATGGTAATCTCTTTTTATTAAAAATCAAGTCCCTTGAAATTTGTTTACTAATTATAAAGTCATAGTCTAGTTCAAAACTAACCTTTCCCTAATCCAGGTGTCGGAATTTCCTATTCTCACATTCACATTCCCCGCCAAGATGGAGATGTGGTTAGAATATCTTTCACAACAATCCTCAATAAAATTTCCCAAATCATACCAGACGGGGGATCTCTCATTTGTGCTCTTGGAACAGGGGATATATATATTAATTATTATTACACCTTCCCCAGTCACCCCAGTAAGTTTAATAGCCATGATATATTTTGGAGGGTTACAAAGTACCTCTGCTTTCATCCCCAAATTCGATCTAACAAAAATAACCAATCCCCCTGCCGCTCTACCATATTTAGTATCTCTAGTAGCTGGGAAGGCCCAAACTCTATACCCGGGGATTTCTAGCCGCACAATATCCTCCACCCATGTTTCCTGAGCACAGATAATATCATAATTTAACAACAAACTCCAACTCCCATTGTCACAGCACATCTTCCACCCATGTACATTCCAAGACACTAGCTCTATGCCACAAAAGTGGACATTCTGTCATTTAGGGAAATCCTCACTAACCTCCTTATGGCCAGCCACCGTTTCATTCTGTCTGGAAGACCTGTGAACTTCAACAGAAATGGATGGATCACCAGATTTCCCAGCAGGAATATTCATTATATTTCTTCCATCGTCTGTCTTCATATTTCCTGAACAATGAACCAATTCCTCAAACAGACTGGTTTTTGGGGATGGCGTAGAGCAACGGACCCACTCATAAAATGAGTCTGTCTTAATAATTGCAGTCTGTTTATTACCATTACCTGAACTTACTAGGCTCTCTTCTGAATTCCTAGACCCTCTCAATTCAAGAATCGTTTTTGTAGAGGAGGTATGGAGCGCAACAGAGTCTCTGACTGGAGCATCATACAGTGATCTATTAAAGTGCTCCTGTTCAAGTAAGGCTAGATCATCACAGCCAACCAATTTCCCCTTTGGAAACCCCTGGGTTGCTAGTATTGTTGAGTGTAAATCATTAGGTGGTTCTGGAGGTTGGAATGTGTGGAATCAATCACTCTGTGTCTCGTAGCTTTGGGCCTATTTATATGCTGGTTTAATGAGTTAGCCACACTTAATTTTCCTACTTGGGAGTGTAATACCTCTATGCACTCCAAAATCTCTCTCTGTCCAACTAGACCAGAGGGGTTGAATGCATGAAGCAAAGGGTGGTCATTTCTAGTGGAATTAACTTTTTTCCTAATCCCCTCAGCTGTTTCCATCTCCATGTCCTCCCCTTTTTCCAGGTCAATTAAATTTCCTTCTTTATTTTGTGCTAACTCCTGGGGGTGAACCCTTCCTAGAGATCCCATACTGGGATCTCTTACAACCATTGAGGGAATCCTAGACCTTAATGAGTTGGGATCTTCTATAGTTTGTATTCTAGTTTCGGTGGGCCGAACCATGTTTATTTTTTCAAATTCATCTCGAAATACCCTGGCAATAAAGATTACTTTTACTTTTAATATATCCTCCTTTTAAAAAATAAGGTCAATCAACTGAGAAGAACTAAAGGCAGCATTTACCAGCCAACACCCCTTAGTGTGGCACAAAAGTTCAAGAGAACATATATTTTTACTGGTTACAGGAACCTTCAACAAAACCCTTAAATGTTCAGCTACATCAAGGGGAGTGTTCCAAAAAGACAGTCGCCCCATAGGTAAGGAAAGTACTGTGAAAATAACATTGTTGGGAGGGGGCAATTTTCCAATCACCCAGACACATGGCTCCTGGGGCTTAAAGTATTGTGTAATCCCCAAAGTTGACTTTTCCCTTCCCGTGGGAGATACAAAATGTTTATCGGGATCCACCTTATGCAAACATTGAGAGGAATTTCCCCTCCCGTGGGAAGAGACAGAATATTGTCTAGATATAAGACTCCCAAGTTCACCCATCTTTTGATCATGATGGTTTATCTGCACAAACATAAATCAAATAGTATGGGAAGTCAGGGCTATATGTTCAGTCAGGAAGGGCAAAAACTTTATATCATCAGTATCTAATGGTGAACAGTCAACAACAGATATAACAGAATTACCCCTCATAGTCCTTAGGAGCTTCTTGGGCAGCCATCAAAGCTGATACATCAGCTTCTTGCATATCAGCTAATACTGCAAAATGATTGCTAATGGGGATAGTAGGTGTTCTAATATTTCCTTTAGAATTGGTCCCTCCAGAAAAGTAGCATTCTATTTTCCTCTGTTTAGACAATTTAACCCCCGGTGGAGAAAGGGAGGCCACTTCAGCATGAGTAAGCTTTAGATTTGACATTTTATCCAGGTTTATAATATATATGGTAAGGCAATTACAATTTGCAGTACCTCACAACAGCCTATAAAGCAACAAAGGCAACAAAGCAGACTATAAAGCAGCAAAGGCAACAAAGACAAAGTTGAACAAACCAAAACAATTTCTTACCCCCCAGGTGATTCCAGGTCGACTCAAGGTCAACTCTCAAGGGCGAACCCTTGAGCGTGCAACCCTTCGGTGCGGCCATAGGCTCAACTGTTGCTTTTATGTCCCTCAAGGTGCTGCGCTCTGCCCCTCAAGACTCCAGCAAACAGGTAGGTAGCATTCAAACTGGCAATGGCTCCCTCTCGTGGCCCCGCTCTCCGCTGCTCCACAAACGCAGCCGTAGGTTCAACTGTTGTTTTTATGTCCTTCCAGGTGCTGCACTCCACCCCCTGAGACTCTAGAAAACAGTTAGGTAGCGTGCAAAACCGGAAATGGCTCCCTATCACGGCCCCGCTCTCTGATGCTCCACAAATGCGGCCATAGGTTCAACTGTTGCTTTTATGTCCCTCAAGGTGCTGCACCCCCCGAGACTCAAGGAAATAGATAGGTAGCTTGCAAAACCGGCAATGGCTTCCTCTCGTGGCCCCGCTCTCTGCTGCTCCACAAATGTGGCTGTGGGCTCAATTGTTGCTTTTATGTCCCTCCAGGTGCTGCGCTCCACCCTCCAAGACTCCAGCAAACAGGCAGGTAGCATGCAAAACTAGCAATGGATCCTTCTCGCGGCCCCACTCTCCACTGCTCCACAAACGTGGGCATAGGCTCAACTGTTGCTTTTATGTCCCGCCAGGTGCTGCACTCTGCCCCCTGAGACTCCAGCAAACAGGTAGGTAGCATGCAAAACTGGCAACGGCTCCCTATTGTGGCCCCACTCGCCACTGCTCCACAAACGCAGCTGTAGTCTCAATTGTTGCTTTTATGTCCCTCCAGGTGCTGTGCTCCACCCCCTGAGACGCCATCAAACAGGTAGGTAGTGTGCAAAACTGGCAACGGCTCCCTCTCGCAGCCCCGCTCTCTGCTGCTCCACATGACTGAGACACTGCCTCCACCCCCCCAGGCTCACCTGGACTCACGTTGCCAGCCCCACCCCTGCCGTTGGCGTGGGACACCACCCCCCATTGTGCTCAGGCCCTTCGACTGTGCAGCAGTCTTGGGATGCAGGTGCAGACTCTTCCGACACAGGGAGCATGGCCATGCCCATGGTATATCGCTCTGCATGCCTGCAGACCCACACGGGGGGTGGGGCTCCTGGGATAAGTACCAGCGCCAAGAAGCACTCAGCACTGGTGATTCAGATGGAGAAACCAGCCACGAGACAATGTTAAGTAGTGGACTGCTTGTGCATACTGTGAAGCCTTTGATATATTGTGATTGTGACCCTATAGAGTGTAATTGTTTTTGTTCTTTGCTTCTTCCCTGTGTGTGATTGAGAGTGTGTGGGTGAGAGAGTGTGTAGAGTAAGTGTTGTCAAGTGAGTGCCCTTTCCCCTTCCTTGGACTCTCGACCCTTCCCCTCTCCTGGAGTGTAAGCCCTCCCCTGGAACCCCATAGCCCTTGGGCCCCCTTCCCCCTGCCTTCCTCCATGGCCCACACATATCCTTCCCCACCCTCGTCCAGAGTGTGGGTTCTGCGTGTTGTGAGTGTGGGTGTGACCCAAGGCACCTTTCAACACTTGGTGCCCTATGATGATAGGGACCTGGCCTCTGTAAGGCCAAGAGATCCACAATCTATCCTGATGGGCGGTACTATCTTGAGAGACTCCTCCAGCATATCGAGCCAGGGTGTTTGCGAGGGTAATGGGTGTGTGTGAGTGTTGTTGATCCTGTTCCCTTCCCTCTTTCCCCCTAGTCTAACACTCCCCTGTGACACCCTGCAAAATGAAAACATAAATAAATGTTACAGCGGTGTTAAAGTTAAGTTAGTGTCATGTCTGTTTTCATCTTGGGTTGTGGGGGATGTCAGGGGCTGGAGGATTTTAGTGGGTGGGGGTGCTTTGGAGGTGACTGTGGGCTCAGAGAGTGCATTGTGGCTCTGGGCTGGGGTGCGCTGGGCTGTGGAGTGAAAAGGGGCCTGGCTGTGCCTAATTGAGGGGGAAGAGTGTGTGGCTCCTCAACTGCCAGCTATGCCTGGATATCCAGGTAGAGCTTATGATGAGGGCAGCATTCCACTAGTTACATCTGGTACGACGGCTGCAGCTGTATGTTTTGAACTCGGATCTGTCCACCATCATCCATGCCTTTATTACCTCTAGATTGGACTATTGTAACACACTCTACATGGGTCTACCCTTGGGGATGGTCCAGAGGTTGCAACTGGTTCAGAATGTGGCAGCCGGTCTCTTAATGGGGACTGGTCACCATGAGCACAGTACACCAGTGCTTCGTTCTCTTCACTGGCTGCCTATTATCTTCCAGGCCAAATTCAAGGTGTTGGTACTGACCTACAAAGGATTAAATGCCTGGAACTGGCTTACCTGTGGGACTGCCTCAGGCCTCAAATTGTATTGTGGCCCCTGGCAGTTGGCTGGGGATGCCCGACTCGAAGTTTCTCAGGTGGCGATGATGGGTAGGGCATTCTCGGTGGCCACTCCCAGGCTGTGTAATTCCCTCCTGATGGAGGCCCACCAGGCCCTGGATCTCCCCCTTTCTGAAGACAGTGTAAGACCTAGCTGTTCCACTGGACCTTTGGAGAGGGAGCTAGGTAGGGTGGGGTGGAGGTCCCTGTCCTTTTAGTATATTTACAGTATATTTTTAGCTTTTAATGAATTTTTAGATTGTATATTGTGTGTTTTTTATCATTGTTGTTGATTGTATGTTTTGTGAGCCACCCCAAGATGCTCTGTGAGTAGGAGGGTGCGGGGTAAAAAAAATTGTGAAATAAATAATAAACAAATTATGGTGGGAGGTGTGTGCCGCACAGGTGGACCGCAGGCCAGGGAACCTCCTGGGTCCATCTGAAGCTGACCCAGGTGGGGCTACAAGCAGGTAGAGTTGGGGGTACACCCCTGGAGCAACGCCGGGGGCAGCTGCCTCTGAATTCATATAAAAGCAGCTATTGTTATTAGGCATAATTTGATCTCTGTTCATAGAGCTGCCCCTTACTGAGGGAAGAATACAAATGCAACTCACCTTCTACTCTGACCACCCAATTCCAAAACCTCTTTAATGTTAAAATGATGTCATATTAACCTTCTTTTGTAAAAGTCTAACACTGTTACAAGTATGACAACAAATGTTTGTGTAGCTCTCCTTGCATAACTATTTTCCCAACATAATTGCTCATTCTGCAGTTAAATAACCATGAATGTTTGAAAGGAAGTAACCTCATTTTAAAAAGAACGTAAGAGGAGTTCAAGACTGTACCAGATCAAAAGGACATCTAAAACTCATTACAGATACCCACAGAATATTTGGGATTTATTTATTTTTTAAACTGTCAATATATTGGTGTGGTGCTAAGCTATTAAAATGAATGCCCTTACAATTGTTCATTACTGTTTGTAAGTACTGTAGTTCAGGCAAGTAAAATCAAAACAATTTAAACTGAAAATCAAAACATTATTGCAGAGCATGAGACTGTGAAGCGGGGGAAATTACCATAGAGACAATAAACAAGATTGCATTAGATTGTTTCTGCCATATGAGTTTTCTCTAATTTCTTGGGCTAACGAACAATCCCATCTAATTACAACACCATACGTCTTGATGAGGATTGGCTAGTCCCTGTTCACTTCTAGATACACTTTTTAAGTTGATAAACCATGAATGGTTGATTGTGTCAAGAATACAGATAATGGTGTTGCATTAAGTAAAGGGAAAATATATTCAAGATGCAGTTCAGCAGCAGTTATTTGTGTATTTAAATGGAATGAAATATCACAGATCACAGCTACATGGGAAGCCATACCCCTTCATGAGCTAAGTTGGCCTACCATGGAATACTGCTAAATAGAAAAGTACTTCATATTCCAAACTTTCAGATTCACTCAAATTTAAAATCCTCACCTGAGGCCATGAACTGATCTTCAAAGGCTAGAAGGTTGTTCCACTCTGGCTATGAACAGGTGGGACTGATGGACTTACCAGATGTCCTTAATGGAATACAGAGTGGAGAAGCCAAAAGTGGAATCAATATGGAGACTACATTGCTTTCCCATACTATAGAGTTCTAAAATGTAGTGGCAGTAGGCTTCAATTTTGAGTGCATTTAATAGAACAGAATCCCCCCTCTGTGTTAACCGCAGCAGGGGTTTGGCGCCGCCGGCCCCCCCCACTTCCCTGAACGGGGAAAGACGGGACACGGCAGGGTTGTTTCAGCCGCCCAGGCTGGAAAGGAAGGAGGGGCCCCCTCATTGCGGAGCAACGGGGGCAGCAAGAAACGCGCCCGGGAGTCTCGCGAGACCAGCGAGATCCCAGGTGCCATTTTAGACCCCCTGCTCTGGTGCAGCATTGCATGTGGCCAGAGCAGGGGAGAAGACATGCAGCATGAGTGGGCAACCTGTTCCAGGCTGCGCAGATCGTGCTCAAAGAAGAGGCCGTGTTTGTTTTTTTTGGCAGGGTTTGGAGTGGGGCAAGAGCTAAGGGCAGTGGCTGGGGCTGCCATCAACTGGGGATTTTCACTGGACGCCCCCCCATAGGGAGGGGGAGAAGCCGTGTGGACCCAGTGGGTCCCAGGTGGTCAGAGAAGAGCCTGTGGCTGTTGAAGGTCCAACAGGGGCCTGGGGGCAGTGAGGTCTGATGGGGCCAGGGACTGGAGGTGCCCATCTGGGACAGGGGCTGCCAGGGTCCAACAGGGCCAGTGTTCGGAGCAAGGCCTGTGGTGATAAGGGGTCCAACAGGGCCTGGGGCAGTGGGGTCTGGTAGGGCCGGGACTGCAGGGACCCAACGGGGACGGGGCTGCAGGGGGTCCAACAGGGCTGGTAGTGGTGATGTGCTCATCCGGGCCTGTGGTTGTGGTAGGCCCGGTGGGACCTCGGGCTGAGTGTAGGCCCAACAGGGCCTGAGGCTGAGTAGAGGCCCCACAGGGCCTGAGACTGGGTGTAGGCCCCACAGGACCTGAGGCTGAGTAGAGGCCCCACAGGGCCTGAGGCTGAGTAAAGGCCCAATAGGGCCTGAGGCTGAGAAAAGGCCCAAAAGGGCAGGTGATCGTGTAAAGGCCCAATAGGGCCTGTGGTTGCACAGAGGCCCAACAGGGCTGTGACTCGAGTAGCTGCACAACAGGGGCTTTTTAGAGGGGGGCCAGGAGAGGAGTGGGTTGGCAAAAGGTTTTCTGCCCGGCCCATCTTTGGCTATATAGGATTCGCCTCACACACACACACCCTCCGATCATCCCGTCTCCTTGGTCCCCCCCCCCCTCGCTCCCCCAGCATAACAAATGAGGCAGGTGCAGAAAAAGAGGGCATGCCACCCAAAAAACGAGGGGCAAAAAAGACCCCCCCAGAAAAGAAAAAGGGGGGGCCTGCACAAAAGGGAACAGGACAGAGGGGCAAAGGAGGAGATGGGGCTCAGCAGGCAGAAGTCCTGCGAGCAATGCAGGAGCAGTTGGCGGGTTACCAGTCACGGATAAAGGAGCTGGATTGTGCACAGGAGAGAAGGGGAATGACTGAGTATTACACCGAGGTCAATGCGGGATTGGGAGACTCCTCTGGGGGGAGGGGCAATAGCTCTATGTCAGCAAGGGGATCTATCCACATGGGGAGGCACTGCCCAGTTCCATCTCATTATAGGGAAGATGAACCAGGACTCAGAAGGAGGAGAGAGGACTCGTCGCCCATACCCCAAACATGGGGCGACCCCCTGCGGGAAGGAAGGCAGGTGGCAGAGGGAAGGTTGGAATGGGCGCACCATACTCACGGTGGTTCCGGAAGCTACATCGGCAAACAGAGGTTCAGGGGGGATCTGGACCTGAGGGCAGGTGAGGAATGGGGCAACCCATGGGGGGAGGAAGGGAATGGGCAGCGGAACAATGAGTGTTATTGATCCCCCCACTAGATTCCACTGTTGAAAAGGGTGCACAGGAATGGGGGTGCCGGGGCCAGAGATGGCAGGGGGTGGGTGGCAACCCACCGACACCCGGGCAATTGCATCCAGTCCACTGGGGGCGGTGCTCGGGTGGCACAGATTGGGTTTACATGGCGGCGGCTCACATTTGGGGAGCCCCCCAGTGCTGTGGATGCACAATGACCCACTGCTGTGCGAGTAGGGGGGAGGTGCTCCCCCTGTCGGGTGGGCACATGGATGTGTCTGCCCCCCTGGGGGAGCATCTCCTTCAGGCTACCAAGGAGAGGGTTTGGAGTGGCGAATATATAGACATATTTGCCCTTCATTTCAGTGACCCGATCCCGGACCCCAACGACAAGGAGGAAAAGAAGGAAAAAGAAAGTTTTAAGAGGCCAAAAGCAGAGAGGTTGTGGTCCAATTGGATGGCGGCCTACACAATTTATATGGGAGTTACATTGATTAAATTTCCAGACTGGGTACTCTGATATAGTGAGAAAGGCATTTGATACAGGGGGCCCCGGTGCGTGGCTGCGCTACGACAAGTCTTTTCGGCGGAGGACAGCCAACAACCCTAGAATAAGGTGGGATGTGCACGCCCCAAACATTTGGCTGGAGTGCATCAATTGCACCAGGTACACACCACGGTCGGATTGTGGGCATGTCCTTACCAGACCGGGGAACACGCAGGTGGGGTCACCGGTCGGCCGAGCACAACAGTCCCCAGTGGGACCGACGTTCTGGAACTTTAACGATGGGGGGGCGGTGTTTTCGTGCCCAGTGCAGGTTCAAGCATGCATGCACGCAGTGCAGCAGGGATCATTCTGCCTCAGCATGCTCCCGTTTCTGGCAATATGGAAACAGGATGCGAGGGCGGGCAAACACCAGGCAGGGTGCTTCAGGACAAGGTGGGCCCTCAGCGACGGTGGGCAAGGGCCCCAACCCCAGTTTGTCATGAGGTATTGGAGGCCGCCATCCAAGATTACCCTGATAGAGTAACTGCAGAGTATGTTGTGGAGGGATTTCAACGGGGTTTCAGGATCCCGACGGTGGGCCCACGGTATCATATGGGGGCAAGGAATTTGAAATCCATTGTGGGAAAAGGGGATTGTGCAGCAAAAAATCGCCAAAGAGGTAAACGAGGGTAGAAGTCAAGGCCCCTTTGAATCCTTGCCTATTCCAACTCTGCAGATATCCCCCCTGGATATCATGCCAAAAAAGGCCCCAGGTGAATTCTGCATGATTCACCACTTGTCCTATCCCAAGGGTGAGTCGGTGAATGACGCAATACCTTTTGAACTTTGTTCGGTGCGGTATGCATCATTTGACTCAGCGGTCAAAATGGTGTGTGCTTGTGGAACATCTGCCCTCCTCGCGAAGTGTGACCTCAAATCAGCATTCTGCCTCCTACCTGTACATCCCAACAACTTCGAGCTGTTGGGCATGGAGTTCAGGGGTCAATTTTACTTCGACAAGGCAATGCCCATGGGATGTTCAATCTCATGCGCGGCCTTTGAGAAGTTCAATACAGTATTGGAGTGGATCACGCGTCGTCGCGCAAGTGGCGGATGGATCACGCATTTTCTTGATGATTTCCTCTTCGCGGGAAGGGTGGGCACCACCGACTGCGAGCAGGCAATGCTGGCATTTCAAGAGGTGGCAAGGGAAATAGGGGTATGTTAGCACAGGAAAAGACTGAAGGCCCAACAACTAAACTAACCTATTTGGGCATAGAGCTTGACATGGAACTATCCCTTTCAAGGCTCCCGGAGGATAAATTACGGCTGCTGGGGGAGGTGGTATGCAGAGTGGGAGGAGCAAAAAAGGTGACAGTTCGTGAATTGCAGTCACTCCTAGGAAGCCTTAATTTCGCCTGCCGGGTCATTGCCCCAGGGCGATCACGGCTTTGGAGTTTATTTCAGGGGATAGTGGTGCGCGGCCCCCTGGCCAACCACATGGGTGGAACAAGGGATAACCTGGGACCTCATATTCCTGGAATTCTTTCCCATTGTGGTGGTGGTAGAATTGTGGGTAGCCGAATTCACCAACAGAAGGGTCTGATTTTGGTGTGATAACATGGCGGTCATCCATGTTATCAACAAGCTGTCTTCCAAATCGCAGAGGGTCATGCGGCTGGTGTGGGCATTTGTCCTCAAGTGTTTGACAGAAAATATCTTATTCATCACCAGGCATGTGACAGGGATTTCAAATGGCATCGCCGATGCCCTTTCTCGATTTCAGGCAGACCGCTTCCACCAGCTGGCTCCCGAGGCGAACAAGAAACCCAATCCGTTCCCAAGGGACATGTGGAGCCTTGGATTGTAGAACTTTACCAGGCAGTGCAGGGATCCCTCGTGCCCAGAACCAGATGGGCATATGAAAAGGCGTTCAGCGAATTCCAGGAATTCAGGTGTCAAAAAGGGTGGGACATAGGTTTCCCTATAGCAGAGGAGTGTCTATTACAGTATGCTATGCAGTTGTGGGTGAACAGACTGGCCCCGGGCATGATTGCAGGGAGAATATCTGCCATCTCATTTATGAGCCATCTGGCCGGACACCCCTCCCCTGATAACGGTTTCTTCATGAACCGTTTGAAGGAGAGTTGGGCCCGCCAAGTCCCCCCCATGTGGGATACCCGGGCTCCAATCACGCTGCCAATATTGATGGCCCTGACTGAGGCGCTTGGAAAGATCTGTTTCTCCAGTAGGGAATGTGACCTTTTTACCATGGTTTTCCGTATTGCTTTGTTTGGAGCCTTCTGGATCAGTGAGATGGTAGCCGACTCTCAAAGGGACAGGTCAGGTCGAGCGTTACAGTTAGGGGACATTTCATGGCATGGAGATACCCTCATCCTCCATCTGAGAAGGTCCAAGACCGATCAGAGGGGAAGAGGATGGTGGGTTAGACTTCGCCCAACCGGGGACCCCCATATCTGCCCCGTCAGGGTAATGAGGAGATATTTGGGTTCACGCCCAAGGGTTGTGGGTTCACTTTTCATTCATGATGATGGTTCCCCACTGACACGGTTTCAGTTTGGGGCAGTACTGAGCAGATGTGTGAGATTGACGGGGCTTGACCAGGGTAGCTACAGTGCTCATTCATTTAGGATAGGGGCTGCATCGGTTGCAGCAGACATGGGTTTATCGGGTGAATGAATTCAGGCAATAGGGAGGTGGCGCTCGACTGCCTACCGATCATATATAAGAGAAACCAGACCATGTGTCAGTCGATCTGGCCTAGCAACGCAACGAGTTATTGACCCCCGTTATATCTTTTACAGAAGCACCAGTGAGACAAGAATGGTGTGTTGTGTGGATTACCGGACACAGCATCATCCACTGGGCAGGGAAGAAGGCTGCATGCAGCGGGTGGGGTACCCAGCTGGGCCTAGGTGATCGAGAAAGCATTTTCTGGGTTGGTAGGAGGGGGATGCTATGGGAGCAACTCCTGCCGACGTTAACAGGGGCGCGGGAAACCTTCCCGGCGCCAGAGGTGCTGGTGATCCACCTCGGGGAAAACAACCTCCCCAGAGTAACGGGGCTGGGCCTGACAAAACAGGTAAAGTTGGACTTGAAGGTGGTACAGGACAGGTTCCTGGCATGCACGATTGTCTGGTCAGATATGCTCCCAAGGAGGATATGGGCCACAGAGGAGTGCCCAGGTCGGGTCGACCGGGCCAGACGGAGAGCCAATGTCGAAATTGGGAATTGTCTACAGCTGAGGTGAGGTCAGGTTATCAACCATGTGGATATGCGGTACGATAGGGATGAACACTTTAGAGGTGATGGGGTTCACCTATCAGATGTGGGATGCGATTTGTACCTTGGGGTCCTGAAACAACATTTGAGGAGGATAATTGGTGGTTTGGGTGTGGCGGCAAACCAGCCAAGCGAAGCTGGCGGTTTTGGTGGCGATGGGCAAAGGTAAGCCCAAGGTTTAAAGTTACAAGGTTTGAAGTTATAAGTTAGAATAGCATGGGTATCAGCATCTCCTTTAGAGATGGGAAGGTCCAGGGCATAGTTGCCACAGCATGGCCCACTGTATGGCCAACCCAAAGGGAGAGACGGCCGGCCGCACCTGCTGGGAGGAGCATCTGCCAAATAGTGGGTAACGGTGTTCTCAACCTTTGCTGAAATTAACCCCAGAGATGGGGCAGGCATGAACAACCCGCCCGGCCTGGGGAAACCCAGGGGACGAGGGAATAAGTTAATAGTAAAGAAGGAACAGGAGGTTACCCTCTCGATTTAATTAATGGTTAAGAGCTACGCACAGAGTGCGGGGACTGAGAGGGGAGGAGAGGGAACCTCCTAAAAGGGGTTGTTAATTAGTAGTTAGTAAGGTTAGTAGAAATAAGGACCCCAGTTCAGGAAGGGGGGAGGTGGGAGGTGTGCCCCCCCTTCCCGTTTATTAATATTCAATAAAGAGTGCGGACGTTTTATCCCAGTGAACGTGTCCTTGTCTTTATTTGGGGGGTGCGCCGACAAACGTATTTGGCAACTTTCACTGATTTGCCAGTTGTGAGTTCATGTATGAAATTCATGCACTTTTAAAAATAAAAATCATGGGGAATATTATATAAGAGAAGTGAACACATAGCTAAGTAGAAAAAGGAGGAATAATTGGAGATAGAAATAGAGATAATGGGAGGGAAAGTAGAGAAGAAAGTAGGAAACAATAGAGTAAAACAGAGGAAGTAGAAAAGAAAGGGGATGAGAAAAGCAAGAAATGGACAACAGAGAGAAAGAGGAAATGATGAGATCTAGAAAAAGAATGAATTAGAGAAAGAAGGGGGATAACAGAAGAGGAAGTTGAGATGAGGGGGAATGCGCCTTTTGTAATCAAAAGGTCTAATGTCTCAATTTTACAAGGCTAAACTCCTTTCAGTGTCTGACATGTACTACAGAGGCCTTTTGGCTTTATTATAATAGCATCTTTCTGGAGAGAATAATTTCCTTTTTTCTCTGGAGAGGGTTACTCTCATTCTAGTGTTTTCTGATCTGCTGTTCTTTCCTTATTCTCCCCTTGCACCTTGTTTTAGAATTGTGTCTGTTATTGCTTCTTCTGCTCTCTGCTGTCATTTCTTACTTCTCTTTCTGCTTCCCTCCTCCTGCATTCTTTACTCCTTGTGTAGGTATACTGCCTATTTATACTGCAATGTATGACTTTGTTAAGAGAAAGTCAACTAAGTCAAAACTTCATGCAGATATTCAAGGTTAAGTATTCATGCATTATTCAAGGTTAAGTCACAGGAAGCTAATAGCTGAATTTGATTTGAAAGTATGGAAAGTAGGGGTGTGCATGAAATTTTTGTTTTTCATTTTAGTTTTCGCTATTCAAAAATGTCATTTTCATTATCATTATTAACGACAATGTCGTTTTCATTTTTGTTATCATTTTTGGTATAGTTTTTGATATAATTTTTGTTATTGGTATCGATATCGGTATTGGTATCATTTTTGTTATCAGTATCAATATTCGTTGTTATTATTGATATCGTTATTTATATCGGTACCATTTCAAACAAAGATTTTATTTTTGGTATCAGTATCATTATTGATTCCTATGCATAACTAATATATATCTAAATCTAAGGGAGACAGGGGAAGGGGAAAGGAAAACTATCTATTATCTAATCAATTACTGGAGAGGGTCCAGGGAGGAGTTGGCAGAGAGGAGGTTCAGGCAGCGGGAGTAGACGACATGTTCCAGGAGCTTCGAAGCAAAGGGAAGGAGGGAGACTGGCCGGTAACTAGAGGGATC
>QEPC01014787.1:1500086-1515142 GCA_003113815.1 Sphenodon punctatus
GGAAATGCTAAGGGACACAACACCAAGTTGGGGGAATTCACCAAGGTCTTTTCACAACTCACCCACAAACACTCCAGGGGAATCAAAATGGCCACACCCACTCACCACGCACTCCAGGCACCACGGTTAGGACTCACTCGCTTCCTTTCTCTCTCTCGCTCGCTCTCTCTCGCTCTCAAACTGCAACTCTCTGTCAAAGGGATTCAAGGGAAATCCAGGGGCCAGCTTCTCGAGGACTCGATTACCGGCGGGGAGGCCAGGCCCCGCCGGCACTATTTATCCCTCTCCCAGCTCTCTGGGCACATGTGAGTCAGATAGGCCACGCCCCCTTACAGGGCGTGCCTGGCGTGCCTAATCATATGCGCAACGGGGCGGGACTCCAGCCCCGTCGCACGCCGTGCGTTGCTCCACCCCTTCCAGCCTCCCGCGTGTCCCCAGGCCGCCGCCGCAGCGATCCTGCCGGGGCGCCGCCTAACACCAAACTCAGCAGGCTTGATTTAGGGCAAAAGGCTTCAATGGCTCAGCATCACCTCCTGGCAGTGCCCTCTTCCACTGCCACGCAGGGCACTGGAAGGCTGCAGGACTTGAGGCTGCATCTGTCTCTGTTCCTGGTGGTGCTGGAGCAGGTGCTGGTGCTGCTTCTGATGTTCCTTCAGGGCCACCAATGTCCCCTACTGTTGAGGCGATCCCCAGCAGTCCAGAGCTGGTGGATCTCACCCCGGCTGCTAGAGGCAGGGCCAGATCCACGGGCAATGCCAGTAGGGAGAGGAGCAGCAGCAGCAGCACTAGCAGCTACAGAGGGGGGCACAGGAAGAGTGCCAGAAGCATGGCGGGCACAGGCAGTCTAGTCTCAGGGCCCCAGTACTCCCCGTCATGGGACATCAGGGTGATTGCGGACAGTGAGGAAGAGACAGACACTAGTGCCGCAGAGGTGATGTCTGTACCCGAGGCGATGTCTGACTCTCCTCCCAGAGCTGAGTTGCCAGTGCTACAAAGTTCTCCCCCTCCCAGCAGTGGTGGCAGCAGAGTGTCCGCTGAGCAGGCAAGAAGCGGGGGTGGGGGAATCCTCAGTCTGGGATCATTTTAAGCAGGTGAGGGCAAATGATCCCAGAGAGGTGCAGTGCACGCCGTGCAATAAGGTGGTGAAGCATGGGCAGGTGTTCACCAACCTTGGCACAACTTCAATGGCGAGGCACCTCAAGGCATGCCACAGAGCTCTCTTGCTCAGCTGGAAGAGAGGGGAAGTGGATGCCAGTGGGTTCCCGATTGCAGCGGCCAGTCGCCCGGCTCCTTCAGTGGGTCAGTGTCCTGCACCAACTGCTGCTGCCTCTAGCAGCAGGAGCAGTATGGGGGCAGAACAGCAGCAGGAGCCTCCCCAGCAGCGCCGTCTGTCCACCCTGGAGGAGATGGGGTGGGGGAATGTGTCAAGGCCATCATCAGAGCGACGTGGCACTGGCTTCCAAGGGAAAGCGAAGTGCCTGTTGGCAGAAATGATTGCCCTGGATGGCCAGCCCTTGTCAATTGTGGAGGACAACAGCTTCCAGTGGCTGATTGGGTTCCTGGCCCCCAACTTTAAGATGTCTTTCAGCTCCACCCTGAGTTGGACCGTGGTGCCACAGCTATACAGGGCTTTGAAGGAGTGGGTGAGTGAGCTTCTGGAAGGGGCTGGGGGCCCACGGTCCACTTCACCACCAACCTGTGGTCTGCCAGAAATGCCCAGCACGCCTACTTGGCAGTGACTGCACCCTGGTGGCAGGACCCAGAGGCAGTGCTTGGCAGTGGCAGGAGGGGACCTGAAGCAGGGTATAGGTGGGCCCTGCATCAGGCCCAAGTCATGGACAGTTTCCATACCTTGAGGAACCTTGAAGAAGCCCTGGCCACCATGGTGAGGTAGTGGGTCATGCCAGGCATGGCTTCCACCAAGGGGTGTGTGGTCACAGATAATGTGGCCAATATACTAAAGGCAGTCCGTGACAGGGTCTTCACAAGCATCCCTTGCACTGCACACACACTCCATCACATGGTGAAGGATGCTCTGGGCTCGGGGGAGAAGGGAATTCAGCCAGGCACCCTTAGCTCCCTGGTCGAGCAGGGGAAGGAAGCTTGCGGGCTTCTTCAACTGCAGCGTGAAGGGCAGCTAGCTTCTCTGGAAGAAGCAGACCGAGCAGGGGTCCCAGGTGCACACACTGGCATAGGATGTCTCCACCGGGTGGAATTTCACGTTCCTGATGCTCGAGCGGCTTCTTAAACAGAAAGCCTCCCTGCATCAGGTAGAACTGGATACAGACATTGAGGCACCTCCAGGGTACAACAGGGAGGAATGGGAGATGATTGCTCACACGATCTTCATCCTGAGACCATTCCAGGCCGTGACGGAGACCATGAGAAGCTCCACTGCCACCCTTAGCCAGGTGACCCCGCTGGTCCATAGTCTCAAGAGGAGCCTGGACGAGATTCTCAGGGGGCGGGATCTTGGTCCTCTGGTCAGGAAGCTCTGCGATGAGGTGCTTGACCTGGCACAGAAGCTGAAGGCGGGGCTGAGTGCACACTTTGATGAGCCAGGAGCAATATGTCCTGGCAACCATGCTGGATCACAGGATCAAGGGCAGAATCACATGGGAGACAGCAGTCTATGGCCTCCAGAAGGGCATGCTGGCGCAGAAGGTCTGGCAGGCAGACAGGGCCATGAAGCAGGACGGCCCTGGAGATGGTGGGAGTGGGAGCAGTGACCCCCTTCCAGCCATCTGCGTCTATTCCTTCTCCCAGCTCTAGTGGTAGCAGCAGCACCAGCAGGAGGATGAGCTGCAGCAGCAGCAGGACCCCTACTTCCAGCAGCTCCACCTCTGTGAAGGCCACTCTGGAGAGCATGGGGCCCAGCACAAAAGGGCAAGCAGTGTGGCTGAGGGCAGTGGGGCAGGTTGTGCCCACCCACAGCTATCAGAGGGAGTATGATGGCACCTCAGCAGCAGTGGAGACCTACCTGGAGGAGGAGCAATGCATTGATCCCAGCAGCGATCCCTTGACCTACTGGGTCAGCAAGGCCAATGTGTGGCCGGCCCTGTCCAAAGTGACCAAGGGTATCCTGTCCTGCCCATCAACCAGCATCCCCAGCAAGAGGGTGTTCTCCATCATGGGGGACATTTGCACACCGCACTGCCTGAGACTGGGGGCCAAGTTGGTAGAACAGTTGCTGTTCCTGAAGGTGAACCTTCCGCTGCTGGGATTCCCCGAGCTGCTCCTGGACAACGAGTGATGGTGCAGTGGCACACGCCATCGCTAGCCAGGGGCAGTCTTGGGATGGGGCTCCTCCTCCTCCTCCAACTTGGCTAGGCTACTGCTCCTGTGCTGCTGAGGGGCTGTCCCTCCTTCCCAATGCCTGGCACCCACCCTGCCTCTCTCTCCCCCCCCACCTCTCTCTCTCTCATACTAGATGGCCTCGGCCATCTTATTTGACTGACATCATGATGCAGGGTCACATTGGAAAACAAACTGCAAGCCTGTGAGCCGGCCTATGGGTACACTATCTCGACCCACCTATAGGACACTGACTGGCTCTCGCTCTCTCGCACTGCACAGTCTTTGCTAGCCTATCTGAGTGCCCTGGTGCCAATGTCCCAGCCTGACTGCCCTACTACCTCTGATGCCACACTGCCTGTCTGCCCACCCAGCTTGCTGCCAAGCTCAAAGCATGCATCAGTCCTGCCTGCCATGCCAAGCTGCCTGTCTGCCCACCAAGGTTCCCTAGCTCAAAGCCTGCCTAAGGCTACCTGCCCTACTGCCTCCCATGCCACGCTGCTTGTCTGCCTGCCCAGCTTGGCACCAAGCTCAAAGCATGCCTCAGTCATCCATCCTGCCTCCCATGCCATGCTGCCTGTCTGCCCAGGTTGCAATGCTCGAACCCAGCCTCAGTCTCCCTGACTGCCGCTCATGCCACACCACCTGACTGCCTTCCCCATCAACCAATGTCTGCTGCTGCTAGTGCCAATGGCCCCCAGGCCAGGCCTATATGTCATCTGTGGCAAGGGTTCTGAATCTGTACCCTGGCAACCAATGTCTGCTGGTTCCAATGGTCCCCAGACCAGGCCTACATGCCATCTGTGGCAAGGGTTCTGTACCATGGCAACCAATGTCTGCTGGTGCTAGTGCCAATGCTGCCCATGCTGTCTGTGCCACAGGTTCTGGGGCCTGTCATTCCTCGCACAGAGGTGATGTCATTCCAGCGCATCAAGAAACAGCCACTCCAGCCCCAGGCCCTGCTGCTAGGGTTCTGGGGCCAAGTTACAATATGGGAGTGCTGTGGCCAATATCCAGAAGCTGCCACTCTAGCCCCAGGACTTACCGTGATGGGTCTGGGGCACATTCCAATGTCATTCCAACGCATGCCAAGAAGCAGCCACTGCAGCCCCAGGACCTGCCACCAGGGTTCTTGGGCTAAGTTACAGGCAGGGAGGACTGTGGCCAAGATCCAAAAGCTGCCACTCTAGCCCCAGCACCTACTGTGATGGGTCTGGGGCCATCATTCCTCACACATTCTGATGTCATTCCAATGCACCAAGAAACAGCCACTTCAGCCGTTGGACCCACTATCAGGGTCCTGGGGCCTAAGTTGATTACTGTCAGGGAGGGCTGTGGCCAATATCTACAAGCTGCCCCTCCAGCCCCAGGACCCACCGTGATGGGTCTGGGGCCATCATTCCTCACAAATTCCGATGTCATTCCAATTCCAATGCACCAAGAAACAGCCACTCCAGCCCTTTGACCCACCGTCAGGGTTCTGGGGCCTATATTACTTACTGGCAGGGAGGGCTGTGGCCAATATCTACAAGTTGCCACTGTCAAGCACAGTTAAACTTCTCAGGGTGCTGCCTGGGAAATTGAGCTACTCCACAACAAAACCCCACTCCCAAGTCCCCTGGATAATCATCATCATCATCATCATCATGGCCCCATTATTATTATTATTATTATTATTATTATTATTATTATTATTTTATTGCGCGGCCATAGCCATTGCAAGGAGACTTAGCATCTCATATTAATTACACAGCCATCAAAAGGAGCAAGACAAAAAACATACATAAAATTTTCATAGCACATATAATTTGGCCAGCTTTAAATGCGGTCCTCGACGGCTACCTTAAGGCTATGACAGTTTAACCTATAGGAATTCCTATGGTTCTAGGTAGCCTTTAAAGATAGCTGGAATTGGAACATTAGGAGCAGGGCAATACCACAGAATCCCCTAGGCCCTCTAGCCCACAAACAGAGAGTTATCTCTCGCCTTCTCAAGGCCTCCCAGATCCTGTAATCAGGACCCTGGACTGGGAGAATCCCTCCAAGAATCTTTGTCTCAGGGCTATTGCCCAATGTGCAAATTCTGCTACTTGGCTTGTTACAGCAGAATCAACAGGGCTCAACAGCTTCCACGGTATTTTAGATTTGGGGGCCTCCTGGGCCCCTGCCAAGAATTTGGATATTAGCTTGGCAAAAAAGGGGCAAGATAATAAGATATGAGGAACCGTATCAGCAGTCCCTCTATCACATAAGACACAGAATCTCTAGTCCTGGGGAGTTCCCTTAAATCTTCCTTCAAGATAGGATGAAGGAAAGGAGTTGCATCGAAGCCTAGTAAATGCCACCCTCCTAGAAGCATCCAGCCAACTAAATAAATAACTTAAGCTGGGCTGTGGGGGGTTATGGAGTATATATTCGGGGGCTACTTTCTGCCAATCTAACAAAGTCTGTTCCGTTTGGAGAGCCTGACCTCTCAGTCTCTTCTGAGTTAATTTTTTTGAATAGATCTGCTCCTACATTATTGAGCACCTCAGTAGAGAAGCTAATTTTACAAATTTCAAAACCAGCCGCCACCAGCCATGGAGCCAAAAGGCCTGCCTTGCGAGCCATACATAGCAAGGAACCTTCTCTCTCCTGGAGTAGCACAAGCTTGGAAGTCCCCTAGATAAGCAACCCCAACTATTTTGTCACATAAGGAGCAATGCATCTTGCTGTGGAAGATATTCTCCTGGAGATCCCTTGGGGTATTGTGATAAACTTTCCAATCAAGTACTGCAAGGAAGAGAAACTCAGACAGCTCTTCCTCCAGTTATGTGATGTATCTTTCATTATCTGTGAGGGCCTTGAAGACAGAATGGTGCTTGCCTATCTATTAGGATCGACTGACACATGTTCAACTGATGTTCACATGGAACCCTTCTCCACTTCGGCCTTCAAAGTTGTCCAGTCCCAGGACCTACCATCAGGGTGCTGGGACCTACATTACAGGCATGGAGGACTGTCTATCCACTGTATCTAGAAGCTGCCACTCTAGCCTCAGTACCCACCATCAGGGTACTTGGGCCCGTCATTCCACTCACAGAGAGCCATCTTTCTATCCACTGTCTATCCAGCTTTCTATCCACTGTATCTAGAAGCTTGCCTTTGGACAATTTGGAGCTGTCCCAGGAGGCTCCTGTACCCAAGTACCTTTTGATCGACTGTGGGAAACGGAGGCTATCGGTGATCGCCCGTCCCTTCGCAACAACGCTCACCTATCTCTTAGGATCGACTGTCCGTGTTCGCACATCCCTACAGATGACATTCCGAATCCTCTCCACTTCGCAGATTTGACCGATGGCGCATGCATATCCGGTTGTGCAACCTGCATTCAATGCTGAGTTCCTTGAGGATTTACGCAGTGATGACATATGTTTGCCTTCTGACGATTTGGAGCTCGCTTCAGATGATCTCAATCCTAAAAGAATCTTAAACTTCTCTGACAGTCCAGGATCCTTGTTCTGTGGCTTTGCCATGGGTAACCCCAAAAGTGCAAGGGAACTTCAACCCTCTCCAGTCAGCAGGCACCTGCCCCTGCTCAGCCCTCTTACCCCTGTCCCCTCATGAAATGGAGGCTATTGGTGATTGCCCTTCCCTTCGCAACAACGCTCGCCCATCTCTTAGGATCAACTGTCTAAGAGATCCTTGGCCTATATGCTATCTGTGCCATGGGTTTTGTACCATGGCCACCAATGTCTGCTTCTTCCTGTGCCAATGGCCCCCAGGCCAGGCCTATATGCTGTCTGTGCCATGATGCCATGGCATAAAGAAACAGCTGCTGCTGCCAGGCTTATATGCTGTCTGTGCCAAGGGTTCTGTACCCCAGGTTGCCGCAAAGCTCAAAGCATGCTTCAGCCCGCCTTCCTGCCTCTCATTCCAAGGTGCCTGTCTGCACGCCCAGGTTTCTTCCAAGAGAGAGAGAGAGAGAGAGAAATAGAGAGAGAGAGAGAGAGAGAAAGTCCACCCAGTGCTTGAAGGAGAGACAGACATGATCCCACCCATGCTGTCACATGCATTATATGGCCAGAGAGAGAGAGAGAGAGAGAGGTTCCCAGCTAGAACGAGGGAGATGGGGGTAAAGGGGGAGAGGTAGGTATATCCTCTGGTTGCCACCTGCCAGAACCAGGAAGAACTTCCATCTGTGCTCATGCACCCAATGCCCATTGCCCACATCCAGCACACAGCAAACCTACCATAATGAGATGGAATATAACACACAGCATTTTATATGTGCCTGCCTGTGTGCGTTCCTATACCTGCTGCTACCACCAACTTCAGTACATAGGGTTAAAAGATTGGTCATGTTACACTAAGCTCTTAAAAAGAAATACAACAACTTTTATTAAAACTATTTACATAACAATAAAACAACAACAACAACATTCTAAAAAACAAAAGCAAACATTCAAAGGAAACTTATAAATGAAACTAAGAGTCTCTGGGCCTGTCCCCCAGGACTTGGTGGAAAGGCAACAGCCATTGGGGTACAGCATGGGGCTGAGGGCCAGCCACCCAGGACTCTGGCAGCTCGTAGCCATGGGAGACAACAAAGTTCAGGACCCCTTCCATGTCCCGATGCCATCTGGAGTAAGTAAGTAAGTAAGTAATTTATTGTGTAGCCCAAGGCCATTACAAAGTTTTTAAAAACAGAAGCAAAACCAATTTTTTTTATAAAATGACATACATTAACATAAATCACATAGAACAAAGAAACATGAAATTTCTTTGCTACGTCACAACAGAAAGGCACAATTTTCATATAACCACACCTCTCGAACTTACTACCTGTCTCCTAAGAGATCCTTTCGAATACGTATTGCTGCCTCACAATAGGCTGCCATGTTCATGGATCTTGCAGAGTTAATAGGACTAAGTAATTTCAAGAGTAGCATAGATGGGGGAACCAAAACCACATCCCCCAGAAAAGGAGCCACGTATTTGTTCCTGGCTGGGAGAGGCATAGGCAGGGCATTCCAGGAACACATGGGTGATAGATTCCACAACTGAAAGATCACAAATAGGGCAGAACCTTTCCCAAGGGGTACTTCTATACAGACCTTCTAGAACAGCAGATGGAAACACATTGCAATGGAATTTTTTAAAGGCTATTTGACGATTGTAGGATAGCCAGGCAGATAAATAACTCTCGTTTTGACAGGGATTGGTCATTTTGGGATACAGAGGGGCAACCTATTGAGATTCCAATAAATAAGACTCTGTTTGTGGCTCCTGGTCAGCAATCCATTGCTTGAGCAGAGCAATCGCACCCTTCAACCCACTGGTTTCCAAAGACTGCAGGGATAATCCCAAATTTCAAACCTCAGCACCCACTGCCAATTCCAATTCCGAAAAGATGCCGCTGGATAAAGCCATCTTCAGCAAAGAAGACTCCTGGTTTGTGAAAACCATATTTTAAACCCAAAATTTAATTAAGCTAAACAGGCCACATGATCTAAGTGGGGAATCCCCCAACTCCTGACCCAGAATTTCTTGCAGTGTGCCTGGAGGTAAGCCCAAAATGGAGTGAAGGAACCCATTCTGTAATACCTCAAGTTTCCCCAGAAATCCCAAACCCCAGACCAGATAAGCGTAAAGAAGCTGACCAGTAGGGATGGGCGAACAGATCGCGGTTTGTGTTTGGCCGTTCAGTTCGGCCGCGTTCGGTTCAGGTGTTTGTGTTCGGCTGTTCAGGTGGATCGCCGAGTTCGCGTTCGGCCATTCGGTTCGGCCACGTTCGGTTCGTATGTTCAGGTTCGGCCATTCGCCATTAAGGTGGATTGTCGAGATCGCGTTCGGCATTCGGCATTTGGCCTAAAAATATCATGAGCGCACGGGAAGCTGTAAATCGCACCAGAAACTGGAAATTCATGTGCGTGTGGAGCTGTGAGGTGATTGGGAGTGTGTTTGAGTCGGTGGCTCCTTGGTTCGTGTGTTTTGGCTGATTGTGTTCGGTTTGGATGTGCTGTGTGTTTGGGTGGGTTGGTGTGTGTTGTGGGTGACTGTTGGTTTGTGCTGTGTGGGGTTTTTGAAATAAATCAATAAAATAAAATGAAGAAGGCTGCTCACATCCTCTGGCTGGAGGCACATTTGCCGGTGGAGGAGTAGGAGGAGGAACCGGTGGACGCCGCTGCCCCTGCTACACCTCCCATGGCACCGGTGGCACTGGCTTCCTCTTCAGAAAAGGAGGAAGCAGTGGGCTCTACTGTGATTCCTGCCAGGTTTGTAAACCTTTTTTTTACTTTTAAGACAAGAAAGACTTTATCAGTTAGAGAGAGCTCAGCTCACTGGCATGCGGGTGGGTGCGTGGGTGCTGGGCATAAGTCAGGCACAAACAGTAGCCAACAGTGGGTGTCAGCAGATGTCTGCCACACAGAGAGAGGGTACTCTAGTGTGGGGGACTCTTCCAGCAGTCAGGCATGAGCAATCCCCCACCCAAACATGTGCCAGGCTATCAAGGGTCTCCACTCTCCAGTTGCCATCCCATTCCCTACGCACCCCCAAATAAGGGCAGTCTCATTCCTCCAGCCAGGGTCACATCTCGCGTCGCCATCCCTAGCACCCCAAGGAGGGCAGCAGGATTTGCACGTGCCAGCCAGGGGCTTTCTAGTTGCAATATCTAGCATCCCCTAGCACCCCTGGGAGGGCAGGATTTGCACGTGCTTTATGGGTTTTTTTAGTTGCCGTCCCTAGCACCCACAAGGAGGGAGAATTAGAGGCATCATCATAAATGCATGATATTTACTTGGTGTTCTTATGTGTTCCCATTTCAGAGAGGAATCAGATGATTCTGGCCCCTCCAGGCCCAGGAAGCCCTGCTTCCAGGCCCAGGAAATCGCCGGACCCCGAGGCGGAGCTCGCCAGCTTCACCCCCAGACATTCGGCGCCAGTCGTCGGATGTCTGGCGGTTTTACATCCAGGGCGACAGAACCGCCACATGCAAGGTATGTCACGGGGACTGGAACAACAGGGAATGAATTACCCTCTGACCTGTTAGGAATGGAAGTCCCCTGCAGAGAGAGATTGGATGGCCACCCAGTCCACCCACTCGTGGAGACAGAATGCAGGCAGGGCTTGACAGACCATTGGTCAGACACAGTATGGCACTTCTAATGTTCCTTTCTTTTCCTGCTCTTTCTAGATCTGCAAAAAAGTGTTCTGCCAGCAGAGGGAGGGGACAACATTGGGACTTCTCAGCCACATTGAGCAGACCCATGAAATGCCGGTGAGGTGGGCGCGTGAGGAGGACTCCACTGCAGCTGCATTCGTGGAGCTGCAGCACATGCAAAGGGGCGGGGGCGAAGGCCACCAGGAAAAGGAGGCATATAGCCCTTCCCCTCGCCCTGCCTCAAGCCTCACCGTGGAGACCCCCGGGATCCCAAAGGACTCCACGATCAAGGCCCTTAGGGCCAGGTTGCATAGCTGCACCCAGGGCCACGTGGAGGAGGTCCGGCACTCCTCTGCCGACCTGGAGAAGTGCCTGGTGGCAGAGATGCAGGCGGTGCAGGTGGAACGACAGCAGGTGGTGGCATACGGCCAGTACGTGTTCGCCGAGCTGCGCCGCGTGCAGGTCTACCACCAGGCACTCTCCAGGTGGCATAACGATCTGTAAGAGGTGGTGGAATATGAGGTGGACAATGGTGTGGTGGACCCCTCCACGGTGGCCTGCCCTCTGGAATGTGAGCCACCCCAAGGCCTGTTGCCTTTCACCCAAATACGGGGGGACAGGTCCAGTGGCATAGACACTGACTCTTAGGTTGTTTGTAAGTTTCCTTTACATGTTTGCTTTTGTTTCATTAAATGTCATTGCTGTTGTTGCTGTTGTTTTTGTTGTTTTCCTGTATTGAATTTGTAAATAGGTTTAAGTAAAGTTTTCAAATTTATTGTTATGAGGTTTGTTTTACATGTCCTCTCTTTTATCCCTCCCTATGTGCTGAAGTTCAAGCTGGCAGGTGGCAGAATCTCATACAGCTACTAGATCCCTTCCAGCAGCACATGCCACCTCAAGTAGCGTAGTAACCCAAATATGTGTGGTACCAGCAGCAGGGTCTCAACTAGCAGAAAGCCCCCAGGAGGTGCAGGGCTGGTGTTTGTGTGGGTGGGTGTGACAGAGAGAAAGAGAGACAGGCTCCTTGGCAGCGGGCAGCCGGGAAGGAGGCAGCGGGAGCTGGTGGTCGGAGGGGCTTTTAGTTTCAGCAGCCAGTTTCAGCGGGCATCCGCGGTTGAGCGCAGAGGAGTAGGATTTTAGGGAGGGGGGCAGGCTGGTATGCGGGCACCGACCTTCTGGACGCAATGGAATGGAATGCAGCCCCCAGTGACTGGAATGATGGTCCCATAATCTTGTTGATGGTCCGTGGGACGGGCGGGCAGGCATTGGGGATAGTGGAATGACAGCCTAAAGCCTATGGGGCACACTTCATTTGATCAGGCGCGCCGCACTAGGTGGTAGCAGGGCAGCAGTTAAGGACGCACACATGCAGGCACAGGCAGGCAGGCAGGCACATATAATATGTTGTGGGTTTATTCCATCTCATTTCAGTAGGATTACTGTGTGCTTGATGTGGGCTATGGGCATTAATGGGCGCATCACAGATGGGAGTTCTTCCAGGTTCTGGCTGGTGGCAGCTAGGATATATCTAGCTGAGCTCTCCCCCTCTAACTCCCATATCCCTAGTTCTTGCTGGGAATGGGAATCTCTCTGTCACTCTCTCTCTCAGGCCATATAGTGCCGGTGACAGCATGGGTGGAATCGTGTCTGTCTTTCCTTCAAACACTGGGTGGGCTTTCTCTCTCTCTCTCTTTCTTGGCAGCAACCTGGTGGGGCAGACAGGCACCTTCACATGAGAGGCAGGAAGGTGGGCTAAGGTAATAGAGGCGTGCTTTCATTGCTTTGAGCTTGGCAGCCACCCGGGGTACAGGACACTGGGCAAAGACAGCATATAGGCCTGGTCTGGAGGCCATTTTGGCACGTGAAAAAACAGACATTGGTAGCCAAGGTACAGAACACTTGCTGCGAATAGTGTGTAGCCCAAGGATATCTTAGAGAGTTGATCCAAAGAGCTAGGCAGGCATTGTGATTATGAAGGGACCAGCTGGTGGCTAGTGCTTTGGAGGGGGAGGAGCAGGCAGAGACCCTGGGGCTAGTCCTGGGGCAGAAGTAGCTGCTTCTCGGTGGGGTGGAATGACATCGCAGTGTGAGATGAATGACGGCCCCAGACCCATCATGGTGGGTCCCGGGGATAGGGTGGCAGCTTGTAGTTATTGGCCACAGCCCTCCCTGCCAGTAGGTTGGCCCCGGGAGCCAGGCGGCAGGGCTGGAGTGGCTGGAGTGGCTGCTTCTGATTGAGGTGGAATGACAGCACAGTGTGAGATGAATGATGGCCCCAGACCCATCACGGTGGATCCTGGGGATAGGGTGGAAGCTTGTAGTTATTGGTCACAGCCCTCCCTGCCAGTAGGTTGGCCCCGGGAGCCAGGCGGTGGGTGCCGGGGCTGGAGTGGCTGCTTCTGATTGAGGTGGAATGACAGCGCAGTGTGAGATGAATGACGGCCCCAGACCCATCACGGTGGGTCCTGGGGCTAGGGTGGCAGCTTGTACATCTTGACCACAGCCCTCCCAGCCAGTAACTTGGCCCTGGCACCCAGGCGGCGGGTGTCGGGTGTCGGGGTTGGAGTGGCTGCTTCTGATTGAGGTGGAATGAGAGCGCAGTGTGAGATGAATTATGGCCCCAGACCAATCATGGTGGGTTCTGGGGCTAGGGTAGCAGCTTCCAAGTATTGGCCACAGCCCTCCCTACCAGTAACTTGGCCCCGGCACTCAGGAGGCGGGTTTCGGGGCTGGAGTGGCTGCTTCTGAATGAGGTGGAATGACGGCACAGTGTGAGATGAATGATGGCCCCAGACCCATCATGGTGGGTCATGGGGATAGGGTGGCAACTTCCAGACATTGGCCACAGCCCTTCCTTCCAGTAGCTTGGCCCTGGGACCGTGACATGACGGCTGGTTCTGGGGCTGGAGTGGCTGCCTCTTGTCATGTGGTGGAATAACTAGTGCCAGTGGCACTAGCAGAAGCAGACATTGGTTTCCCCGGGCAGGCAGTCAGGTGGCATGACATGAGCATCAGTCAGGCAGACTGAGGGAGGGTTCAAGCTTCACAACCTGGGCAGGCAGGCAGGGAGCTGTGTTAGATCCTGGGGAAGATGGTGGCTGCTTACCTGCTTCTCCCCATAGAAGAGATTGGGGGGGGACACAACCCCCCCTCCCCACTCTAAAGATCTCACTGTTCCCCCCCCACCCCTGCTTTACAAACAGGCATCTTCCCACATGTTCCAAACACAAGAGTAAAGTAGATACCTCACCCCACCCTGAGCTGGGCTTCTCCTATTGCCCTATTACCACTTGAAAATGCATTTCCACTCCCCTTGGAGCGGGTGTGATCTCCCCACACCCGTCTCTGCTCAGCTCCCTCTTCCCGGAGCTGGTTTGTATATAACTGTACTGATACCTCGGTGTTGTGAGTGGTTAATTTTTATTTTATTTTTTAAATAAGGTGGATAGACAGCCCTCCCTGCCTGTAACGTATGACCAAGAATCCTGATGGTGGGTTCCAGGGCTGGAGAACTTTGAAGGTCGAAGTGGAGAAGGGTTCCATGTAAACATCAGTTGAACATGTGTCAGTCAATCCTAATAGAGATAGGCAAGCACCATTTGGTCTTCAAGGCCCTCACAGATAATTAATTGAGAACCATGACCGTAGGTTCTGGGGCTAGAGTGGCAGCTTCTAGGTTTTGGCCACAGCCCTCCCTGCCTGTATCTTGGCCCCAGGACCTTGATGGCGGGTTCTGGGGCTGAAGTGGCTGCTTCTTGTCATGCAGTGGAATGACATCAGAATGCAAGAGGAATAATGTCCCTAGACCCATCACAGTGTGTGCTGGGGCTAAGGTGGCAGTTTGTAGATCTTTTCCACTGTCCTCCCTGTAGAGGTGTTATGCATAATGCTTTGTTAAAGAACCCCCTTTCCATGGCACTGGTGAATAGGAATTGATGAATGGGAAGAGTTGTGTCATACCAGCAAACACTCTCTGAGTTCTATCGAAGTGATCCTATGAAGAAGGAAAAATAAAACAAGGAAGTGTCTGAACTTCCACAAGCAACTTTAATTTTATTACAGTGATGGCCTTGGATTATCTGACCTCAGTAACTGTTATCAAGTAACATCTATATTATGCCCTACCTAGAACATACAGCAAACAAAACTAGGATATACATGCCTGTTAATGGTCATGAGCGTGAGAGAGAGAAAAAGCAGAAATTAAACTTAAATTAACAGTAATTCAGTCAGTGAGTGTTGATGTTGGAGATACAGAAAGTAATCAGAATGTTTTGAATAGCTTGTACGTTGGTCCCAAGACCCTGATGGCGGGTCCTTGGGCTGGAGTGGCTGCCTCTTGTCATGCAGTGGAATGACTAGTGCCAGTGGCACTAGCAGCAGCAGACATTGGTTTCTGGGGCAGGTAGTCAGGTGGCGTGGCATGAGCGGCAGTCAGGCAGACTGAGGCAGGGTTCAAGCTTCGCAACCTGAGCGGGCAGACAGGGAGCATGTCATGAGAGGCAGTAGGGCTGGGCAGGTGGGATTGGGCAGGCTTTTAGCTAGGCAACCTGGGTGGGAAGACAGACATCTTGACATGGGAGGCAGGAGTGATGCATGCTTTGAGCTTGGCAGCGAG
>QEPC01014787.1:1520606-1531060 GCA_003113815.1 Sphenodon punctatus
CCCCCCCCAGGGATCGGGTCATACTTACCGGCGGCTGCGGGGACGCCGCGGCCGCTGGTGCTGGGGGGTGGGCTCGCCTCTGGGTCTTTTTTAAAACAAAAATCCAGGCTGGGCAGGGTGGGTGGGGGGTGTCCCCCCTTCCACCCACGCAGCCTGGACTCGGGAAGGTTTTTTTTAAAAAAAACTTTTTTCCTGGGGCTTTAAGTTTTTTTTTCATTGCAGCCATTTTTAAATGGCTGCAATGTAAAAAAATCCGGTACCCCAGAATCTGGTACCCGGTCCGGATTACCAGGTCGAATCCGATAATGCCGGTACGCCCGGTACCGGCATTATCGGATACCGGATTTTACCGGTTTCCCGCCCCTAGTAGTATAACCCAAAGATATTTAAAGGATTTTACCTGTTCAATGGGGTTCCCACCAATAGACCACCGCAACTGATTTCTGGGTTTGCCTTGCCCTACGATCATGACCTTGTTTTTTGTGTGATTAAGATTTTCAGAATTACAATAAACACGAAATAGCTCCATGACCCTCCTGAAACCCACTTTGGTTTGGGAGATCAGGATCGTATCATCTGCATATAGTAGTGTGGGTATTTTTCTATCCCCAGTTTTTGGTGCATGAGTACCCTTCATCTTCAAAACTGCAATTACGTCATTTGTATAGAAATTAAATAGGGCAGGGACCAGGATGCATCCTTGATGGACACCTCGACAGACTGGGACTTTCTCAGAAAGTTGGTTTGGGAAAGCATATCTCACTTGGAGGGTGTTTTGTGAGTGCAAGTGAATTAATATATACAGTAGTCTGGGGTCTAGCAAAGAAGCACTCAATTTGACCCACAGTTCTCTGCTGATGGAGTCAAAAGCTGAATAGAGGTCAATAAAACATAAAAACATTTTTCCTTGGCTAGTTATATATTTCTTGATAAGATGGTATAAGACAAATATCTGGTCCATCATTGATATCCCTTTTACAAAGTCCACCTGCTCTGGTTCAAGCTGCCACGAGTCCTCCAGTCAAATTTGGAATTTGTCCAGCAAATATTTAGCTTACAGTTTCCCCACCACGCTGAGCAAACATATTGGGCGGTAATTGGATGGTAACTGAGGATTGCCCTTCTTATAGATGGGGACTATAATGCTGTTTAACCAGGTCTGGGGGAACACTCCTGTGGCATTTATCTGGGTAAATAGGGGAGCCAAAATACTGGCCCACCAGTCAGGGGAGGTTTTAATCAAATCAGGGGGAATGAAGTCATCCCCTGGGGCCTTTCCTAGCTTTAAAGATGCAATAAGGTCTAAGACTTCTTCCTTAGAGACAGTTTGCCAGGCAGGAAATTGGTCCATTTGGGCCATTCTTATCCCTTCCTCTGGCTGTGGGGGGGCAAAAACTTCCCCATAGAATTTTACCCAGACATCAGGAGCCAAAAGTATACCACCTGGAAAGCGCCTGGTGGTACATTTGCAGGCGGTCCATCTTGGCGGAGACATACTGGCCGTATGGCTCCACCTTCTACCTCTCCACCTGGACCGCCTGCAACTGCTCCACCAGGTGGTTCTCCATGGTGGCTGCAGACTGCTGGACCTCGGCCATGAAGTCCCACGTGGACTGCTGCAACTGGGTCTTAAATGCCTTGGCCTCTTCATTTGCCCATGGCCCAGGGATCTCCACATCAGGGCTGGGGGGGGGAGGGAAGGGCATACATGCCTTCACTTCTGGGTTGCCTTCCCCCCTCTTCTTCTGGTGCTGAGGCTCCACGACCATGACCACACCAGACTCCTCCACCTGCTGCCTCACTGTCAGGCCATGTGTGCGCTCAATGTAGCTGATGAGCCCTGATGTGCTCCCCTCCTTCCGCTGCTGCAAACTTTTCTTCCTATTTCTAAAAAGATCAGAAATAGATAGCAACATAAGAAGTCCCATACTGTGTCAGACCAATGGTCTGTCATTTAAGCCCTGCCTGCATTCTGTCTCCACAAGTGGGTGGACTGGGTGGTCAATCTCTCTCTGCAGGGGACTTCCATGCCTAACAGGTCAGATCATAGGGCAATTCATTCCCTGTTGTTCCAATCCCCGTGCTATACCTTGCATGTGGCGAATCCATCGCCCTTGTCAAAAAACCTCCAGACATCCGACTTCTGGTGACGAATTTGTGGGGGTGTCACTGGCAGTGGCGATGGTAACCTCTGCCTAGGGGTCCTCCTCCTTGGCCTGGTCCTGGCAGCAGCACTGGGGCCGGCATCTGATTCCTCTCTGAAATGGGAATGCATTAAGTACACAAAAGTAATATCATGCATTTATGATGATGATGCCTCTAGTCCTCCCTCCTTGGGGTGCTAGGGATTGCAACTAGAAAGCACATCCAAATCCTACCCTCCCAGGTGGTGCTAGGGGATGATAGGGATTGCAACTAGAAAGCCCCTGGCTGGCACATACAAATCCTGCACTCCCTGGGGTGCTTGGGAGATCCTGGCTGGCACGTGCAAATCCTGCCCTCCCGGGGGTGATAGGGGATGCTAGGGATTGCAACTAGGAAGGCCCTGGCTGGCATGTGCAAATCCTACCCTTATTTGAGGGTGCGTAGGGAATGGGATGGCAACTGGAGAGTGGAGACCCTTGCTAGCCTGGCACATGTTTGGCTGGTGGTGCTGCTCATGCCAGAGCCCCCCACACTACAGTACCCTCTCCCTCTGTGGCAGACATCCGCTGCCACCCGCTGATTCCCTGTTTGTGCGTGACTGATGCCCACCACCTATGCACCCACCCGCACGCCATTGAGCTCGCTCTAATGGATAGAGCCTTTCTTTTCCTCAAGGTAAAAAAAAAGTTTACAAACCTGGAATCACCTCATGATCCTGCCGTTGCTCCTCAGCCAATGAGCCGGACACCACCACCAGAGGTGTAGTAGGGGCAGTGCCAGCGACCTCTACCTCTACCTCTACCTCCTACTCCTCCTCAAGCAGCAAGTTGGCCCCCAGCGGCTGAATAAGAACTGCAACCTTCTTTTAATTTTTTTTAAAAAACTATCACCCCACCCACAGCCAAAACAGTCACCCACAACACACACCAACACTCACCAACCACAACCACAACAACACAGCCAAACCCAACCCCAAAACAGCCAAAACACACAAACCGAAAAGCCACCCAGCCAAACACACACTCACTCACCACACAGCTCCGCACTCACTCGAATTTCCGTTTTCCAGCACGATTACGACTTCACATGCTCTCATGATAATTTTTTCCAAATGGCCAAACCCAAACCAAACGGCCGAGTCCGAACCCAGTGAAAGATCCGAATGGCCAAACTGAACACAACTGAAGCAAAAGGCTGAACCCGAACCGCGATCTGTTCGCCCATCCCTACCGAGCGGAAAGAACTCCAAAAGCATGGTCAAAGCGATTCCTGATGGAGGTGAGCACCCGGCGGGAATCACTTTTCGTCCTAACAGACGTGATGTTACCACCGTCAACCACGGTGGGATTCACCATGGTTCAGCGTGGTAACGTCACATCTGCTCCCAGGCCGTGGCCAATACCCCGAGGGGTGGGCGGGTGCTGCAGACGCATTGGCCACTTCGCCCACCTGTCTCCCAGAGGGCTGGCAGCCTCTTAAGCGTAGGGGTGCAGTTCTGTACGGCCACACATTGTTCCCCGCAGCCCCGCCCCCTCTCCCAATCCTCCTCCGGAATCAGTCGGCACGTCTCTTGACAGGCTGTTCTGATTCCTGAGGGGAATCAATACACAATTCCATGTCAGGGCCAATGGGCACCCCGGCACATCTGAAAACACCCTCTGTTTCTGACAAGGACAATGGGCTGCGATATATGAAAGAACATTTGCTTCTAACTCAAAATGCCATACAGAGAAATTTCTAAGCAAATAGGCCTCATGCTGAGAATGATTCTATCAAAGAGAGAAAGCCCACCTCAAAGGTCTGGGGCATTGCCCCTGTGGAGGTTCTCCTGAACCATTTATGTAGTGACAATGAGCACAGTGAGGTGAAACAATGACTGGGGAGGTTGTCCGTGATGCTATTTAAGCCTTTTAAATACATTTTTTTTCTCTCCCCAAAACAGAATCGCAGCTGCCAAGAACTTAAGTATACCATCTTTGGTTTTGAAATTATTATTTTCCATGCTAAAGCAATAGTTAACTTGAATTTGATGTGGGAGTGTGTGTGTGTGTGTGGGGGGAGGATTTTTCTAATAAAGCAATCCTTAATAATCTACGTTAGTTTTAGCCTCATTTAGCAGAATTTTTCCATTAATTACACCCTGAAGTCTAATGGTTCAATTATACTGAAAATTCAAATTAAAAACTACCATGTTCCAATAAGGCATTTTAATTCCCCACCTTCCTTTATTTAGCAATGTGAGCTGGCTTTATGTCCAGCCACCTTTAGAGAATCATAATTACTTAATTGATCAGCAGCTCTGAGAAATGTAAAAATAAAAGGGGGTTATAATAGTTTTGTTCTTATTTTCACATAATGGTTTAAGAAATTAATGGATTTAAAAAAACACACACAACTGAACCCAGGGAACTGATTTATCTTAAAATGTAGAGCAGAGTTATGTAAATGTGACAGGTCTTTTACTAATCTTGGTTAGATGAGTGTATTTATAAATTACATATGTATGTATTTATTACTACTACTACTACTACTTATCATTTCTATAGCTCTGCTAGTTGTATGCAGCACTGGACAGATACACACAACATAAAGACAGTCCCTTTCCATGGAGCTTACAATCTAATCAAGACACAAAGACATAGATAATTACAAATAACACTGCTTTTAAAAGAGGGCGCGCTGAAGCACCTCCCAAATGCCGCATTAAAGCAAAGCCGCCGGAAGTGACGTTCTCCCGTTGCCGGCGGCGGCGGCGGCTGGAGACACGGGGCTTTGCAGCGGCGAGTTCTTAAGAGTTCAATTATCTGGCTTAAGAACGCGCCGCTCCAAAGCCCCCATATCTCCAGCCACCGCCGCCGGCAACGGGGAGAACGTCACTTCCGGTGGCTTTGCTTTAATGCGGCTTTGAGGAGGCGCTTCAGCGCTCCTCGTTTAAAAGCAGCCTAAGAGTCTTCCTATGAATATAGTACTACAGGATGCAGGTATTCAGTAAGTTTATTTATATAAGTTTAAATGGTTGAAATCAACAAGGCTATAATAGGAATAGGGCCTGAGTTCATGATTTAAAAGTGATCTCAAGGAAGTGAACCTTTAGTTGGGATTTGAATATGGAAAGGGAGACTACCTGATGCACCACCCTAGGAAGTTTGTTCCAAGCATACGGTGCAGCAAAGTAGAAAGCACGGAGTTGGGAGTTGTCGATGGAGTAGAAGGGCACAGATAAAAGCATCTCGCTCGATGAACAGTGGACACAAGTAGGGGTGTAGGGGGAGATAAGGGAGGAGAGGTACTGAAGAGCTTCAGAGTGAAGACACTTACAAGTGAGTAGGAGAAACTTGAACTGTATGTGGAAGTGGATGCTGAGTCAGTGTAGTGACTTGAGGAGAGGGGTCACGTGATTGTACCAGCGTGGAAGGAAGGTGTGTCTCGCAGCTGAATTTTGAATAGACCGTAGTGGAGATAAGTGGCTATGTGGGAGGCCTGTGAGAAGCAAGTTGCAGCCTAATCAGAATGTGATGAGAGAATGGATTAGGGTTTTAGTAGTGTGTACAATTTATACTTAAATTTCCATATACTGAGATTTTTAAAGGTGTATATGGCAGATCGATGCCTTGCTCCCTTTATAAGTCAATAGATGATGAGCATCTGCATTTCATTTGTGCCTTTGGGAATTCTGGAAGTCTCCATGTGTTTCATTATCTTTTATTATTTGTATCTTATTAGCTTACTACATAGGTGCTACAGCCAATATCTGTTCCCATTATGTTAAACACGATACAAGATATAATATCCCTGCCTTGAGGACTTTGCATTCCAATGTGCCAGTTCTGAAATCACTTGTGCACATAAATTCCTTGAGGTGAAAGAAACTATGCACATGTATGTGTTTCTAGGATGTAAGCCAAAAGGTGGGAGAAAGAGGTTCAAATAAAAATGGAAAATTAGGAATTGTAATACAGGGGATCTTTAAATGGACACCTGACCCACCTCTGCCCCACCTAGCCCCTCGGGTAGCCCATCAGTGTAAAAGCAGGCCACATTAGGAGTGAGACAGAACAGAAGCAGAGCAGGTGCCACCTGTTGTGCGTCTGCTCCACTAGCAGTGCTCCAGAACAACCAGGAGTACTGCAGAGGATCAGGATACCCAAGCCTGAAGCACCAACCAGGGATGGAGTAGCAGTCTGTCTAAAGGCCGGCCAGTTGGCTGTTGCAGCTCCGCTTCTGGTCACAGGTTGCCCTGGAAACTGTCATAGAGCTGTGGGTGGCAACCTAGAGTGACTTCCAATACATTCGCAGCTCTATGGTGCAGGGGAGGAGGACATGGGTGGGCAGATGGTGGGCCATGGTGGCTGCCTCCATAGTCAAAGCAAACCATCTAAAAACATCCAAGGAGACACGAAATTTTCCCAAAATCACAGGATATGGCAGAGTTAAAAACTGTGGCCGCTTTTATACGAGGTGCTTAGAAGCAGCTCTGCAACCCTGTATTTGCTCCCCACGCTACCAGAAGTGACATGTTGCCTGTTTTGTTCAGCAGCGGTGGCTGCAGACATGGGGCTTTCAAGAGGTTGAGTTCTGTAGACTTCAAATTTCAGGTCTATAGAACACGGCTTCTGGAAAGCCCCGTGTCTGCAGCAGCCACTGCCACTGACAAGAACAGGCGGCATGTCACTTCTGGTAGCGCAGGGAGCTTGGGAACACTCCTCGCGTGGCTTTCCTCTTCAACACAGGGTTGCAGCAGCACTTCTAAGCGCCTCGTGTAAAAGCAGCCTCAGATCTCAGGCCAGGACCTTAAAAATTCCCCTGTGTGTTTTTATGTTAAATAAAACCACACAGATGTATACACTAAGAAAATTAGAAGCACCAGTTCTACCAACTATAAATCTCCCTTATTTACTGTGTAGGGCAGGTGTCTATTCAAAGCCATCAGAAGAAGGAGAAGAAGGCAACCACTCCTGTGAGAGGTCTCTGAATATTTGTTAGGACACGGACCCACTCCCATGAGTGAATATTGGGGGCCAGTACCCCAATATCCAAATGACCTCTTAAATTTAGGTGGAATTGGCTGAATTGATTCAAAGGGTTTGCACGTGTCCACTAGGATTAGTCTGAGGACGTGATGCACTGCCAGCTGGCTGGAATATCCCTCCCACACCCCAACACAAAACAAGGATACTCCGATACAAATAAGGGAGATTTATTGACAAAGGGCTAGGTATGATAAATAAACAGTTCACCCACGGGTCAATTCGGATGATACAAATAAGTTTCTATTGATACAAATAAGTTTCTATACCCTCCCACCCAAACACAATTGACATATACACACAGTATTTCACAAGCAAAACCCTGGTTACTCTGGTGAAAGGGGATAGAGGGGAAAGGGGGAGAAATAAGCAGTATTACCTCTCCAATCCTGTTGAAAAGGGACAGGTAGCCCTGTAGATCCAGTGGTGTTCGGAGAGAAAGGGGAAGGGGGAGAAAAGAGGCTTGGACAAACCAAAAGGGAGTCATGGTCTGGGAGAGATCCTTAAGGCAAGCATGCACAGAGTAACCTGCTTGTGTTATGTTCAAGAATTACCCAATTTGCTCATGGGGGCCAGGGCAGTTATATGGTTTTGCAAGGTGGGGAGAGGGGTCTCAAAGGTGCACAAAAGGTGGGCTAGGGCTGACAAAGAAATCCTTTTCATTATGTGCTGGCAGAAACAATGCCTTGGAGGATCTCATTGGGGGACATGGCAGGAGGAACCAGAGGAAACAAAGCTTTGGAGGATTTCACTGTGGGGCATGGCCAGATGAATAGGAGAGCCAACTAAAATTTCTATAAATAGGAGAATAAAGCTATTTTTGGATGGGCATGGAATGATCACCCTACAAAGCTTTGGATGGCTTCACTGGGGGGCATGGCCAGATGAATACGAGAGCCAAAGAAAGTTTCTATAAGGCTATATTTAAATGGGCATGGAGTGATAAGCCTAATGATTGATCTATTGTTTTTCCAGAGTCTCAGGTGCCCGTGGAGGACTCATATCAAAAGAGGGAGGCTACCTCTTTTTGCCTGCTCCATTGTTTACCCAGGAGCCTCCCTGGTTTCATTCTTATTCCTTCCGACCAGACCGGTTTTGCATGGGGCGTTTTCTTTCTTTCTCCTTTTTCTCCCCTTCCGTTCACCAGCACCCTTTGACCTGTGTCTCGTGGGGTGCTGCCAAGGGGAGGGTGCGTCTCTTGTTTTGGGGGGACATTGTGTAGTTCCTAACATATTGAGACACAAGCCTATTCTGAATAATTTTGAAGTGTGTTGTATATAAATTCAAAAAGGAGTTGTTAAATAGGCAGGCATTAAATATTTGTTCAGGAAACAAACACACTCTTTGAATTAGGAATTAATTTGTGGGTGTGTGGGTGTGGATTCCCTTCCTATAAAGTGTTAGAGAAATTATTTCCTTCAATTTCATTGCACAGATTAGGTATATAAAAATAATTTCCTTCCCTTTAATACTATATTCTCTCTCTTAAAGAAAGGGACCAAGAATGATGAAAGGAGCATAAAAGCAGCCAAACAATTCATCTAAAAATTCCTGTTGCAGTGATTCCAATGAGAAATTATCAGAGGCAGAGAAGGGCATAAGAAGAGACGCTTAATGCTATTTCAGTTTCCTAGCTCCTCGAATCAGAATGATTGTGGATTAAACTGATACATCATTTATTAATACTTCTTTCAGAATCCTGTGCCTCTTTGTTAATAGAAATTAAATTTAAATTATATGCAAATATTAGGATTATGGTAAAATATTCCCCTGCCTATTCAGGCTGTCCATTTCATCACAGTGACACCTAAAAACACTTCGACACAAAGATTCTATTGGCCATTTTAATTAGAAATCTCACTTTTAAAGTCAAAGTGATTCATTTCACCTTTCTTCCAGTCTCCATGTAAGCATGGAGACAGTGAGCACAATCCCAAACCCTGTGAATTCTGTGTAGTTTCCACAGGGCACAATGTGCCCACAATAGTGATCCATGTGGCATGTGCACGCACGTGCAGCTCCACGCATGATACGCAGGATTTGGGATTAAGCTCACCTTGTGTGCCAAGATTCAGCCCCAAATGAATTCAAGCAGTAAATATCCTCAGGAGTCCGAAGAAAAAAAGGAGTATTTTTTTTTCACAAAAAACCCCACCCTTCTAAATAGCTTCCCTGGAGTATGGCTAACACAAGTATCCGATTTGTATAAGATGTTAAAAATACCTTCTCCATGCTATGTATTCCTAGCATCCTGGTCTGATGCAGAAGGGGTACTTTACAAAAGAAAGAAGGAAAGAAAGAAAGAAAGTTAATTTATAATTAACAATATCTTATATATTAAATGGTGTTTCATCTTGAAGTGTTGTTGAGTAATTTTTAAAGTAGTTATTCCCAAAATGTTGAAGCTTGCACCGGGTTTTCATTGTCCAATCTATGCCTCGACACCCTGACACTGCCCTTAAGATCTCGTCCAACTCCTTGTTCCACACAATCCCTTTGCTCATCCACTTGTCCCCTCAACTCACTTGCACTCAGGTGAAGGGGGGAGAGTGTTGCTTCTCACTGATCAATAACTATTTGATAGGTAGGGAGCGCAACTGCTCCTTCACACCTATAGTACATGTGTCAGACCAGAGATCTTGGTCTGAGACCTAAGATACTGAAAACCTAATGTTGTGATAATACACCAGACTGTTGAAACACAGTTTGGGAAACATTACTTGAAGGCTTCATCCAATTTCCATTCAAGTAAGAGGAAACACTCCCACTGGCTTTGCTGAGAAGTGGTACAGCCAGGGCAGCTCCTTACGAAGCTGGTTTTGAAGAAGTTCTAGCTAGAGTGGCCCCTTGCAAAGCTGCAAGTGCCTGATCAATTTCAGCCTGAAACTGACCAGGCACCCACTTAAGAGTTTTGCAAGGGCAGGGCAGCCCCTTTCAAAGCCGGGTCAGTGTGTTACCCTCCCCACCCCCTTGCCAAACTCATGTTGGGCTGGGTGAAGGCAGGCTTGAAATCTTACCGGGAACTAGAACCAGGTATCAAGATTTCGAACCTGGTTCTTGTCGTGAGATTTCTTGCGAGAATGGTTTTAATTAGGGGTGGGATCCCGGGGTAATGACCAGATACCGGATTTACCGGTTTCCGGTTCTCAAAGAACCAGATTCCCGGTTTAAATCCGGTATACCGGTACCAGTTTTATTTCATTGATTTCAATGGGGCACTGTGTCCCCATTGAAATCAATGAAATACAATTAATTCCTCCCCCCTCCCCCTCCCAGGCTGCG
>QEPC01014787.1:1531679-1548080 GCA_003113815.1 Sphenodon punctatus
TTACATTGCAGCCATTCATTTAAATGGCTGCAATGTAAAAAAATCCGGTACCCGGAATCCGGTAACCGGACCGGATTTACCGGGTTGAATCCGATAATGCAGGTACGCCCAGTACCGGCATTATCGGATTCCGGATTTGCCAGTATTCCCACCCCTAGTTTTAATCATTTCAACCCTAAAAAAAAACCCACCAAAAAACCCTACACATCTTTCTTCTTACCCAGCTTCCTAGATTTTTACCTAAACTGTGGGTTCTGATTGCAGATAGGTTCACAATATCTGCAGATGGGGTCACATTTCTTGTTGGTATTGAATATACTTTGCATGTCCTTGCTGCCATCTGGGGTGGCAGAGATGTATTTAAATCTCATAATGGTGTCACACAGGCAAAAGAATGGGAACCACTGGGTTAAATCTCCACAGAGGTTGGTAGCTAAGAAATAGAAAGAAACATTGATCTCTTAATGTGGCCGATGAAGCCTAAAGATATGCTACAGAAAAACCCTTCTTACTTCACAGTATGTTGCACAAATGTTGCACGCACGCAGTATATCACGTTTTGTGTACGCTATAAAGCAACGTACACTGACACAATAATTTGGGGGTTTCTATCTTTCCACCAAATTTTATTTAAATTGGCATGAGTAATTGAAAATTATTAATGATAGTACCTCTAGGGTCAGGAGCGGTCTTTGGGAGATCACATGGGCAGAGATGCTACCCCTGAGGTTTGACTGATCCACCTCAGGATCCCTGGTAGCATACCTGGGGAGACCTCTGCTGGGGGCTTAGAGGGGTCTCAGATAGCATTCTGGAATGGCCTCTGCCAGAGACCCTGGAAGAGCTGGATTTGGACCCAAATTTGAAACTCCTGCTGCCGTGTCAGGTTGTGACAATACTGGGCTAAGATGGATCATTGGTCTGACTCAGTTAGGGAGTTTAAAAAAAAAAAAGCTGCAGCTGGTGCAGAATGAGGTGGCCCACCTTCTTACGGGCACAAGCCACCTTGAGCACATTACACCAGTGCTCCACTCTCTGCACTGGCTGCCTATAGTCTTCCAGCTACCTTAGCAGGAGGGGCAGGATATAAGCTTTTAAATAATAAACAAAGAAAGAAAAAAATAAAATAAAATTGCAACATCAGAGATAACAAATGACAAAGACGCAGTCAAATCCCAGAGATACCAAAGAAAATAAAAGATTCCTGCAGGCAACACTCTGAATATAATGGATCCCAGATATTCACTATCTTTCTGACCTAATGCTGGATGGAAATAGATGTTCCAAATTTATTTCCAATGCTAATACAAATGCACAGCAATGCATCAAAACTTATGATCTGATAGGCTACAGACTTCTGTGGTATTATGTTTACTGTAAACAAAAACATAAATCCCAACTAATTTCAAACTTTGGCAAACATGTTGAAATGCATCTCAAATCAATACAATTTTATCTCCTAACAACCATGAACCAGAATCAATAAAAAGTCCATCGGTTGATTTTGCTGGGCTTCCATGATTTAGATGCTGGTCAATGGCTTTACTGAAACTTCTCTTTTTGTAGAAACACTCAAACTTTTAGTATTTTGGCTGGAATTTGTAGGAAAGTTGTTTGAGAAGGTTTCTTGCATATGTTGATAGAACATATACTGCACGTACATCAGATGGAATGGTTTGGTGGTTCAGTACACCAGGTCTTGATAAAAGGAGACCTGAGCCCACCATGAGGTCTTGGGAAAGTCATTATCTCTGAATTCACATAGTACTATTTCTGTGCAAGCTGTTATTACTGTAATTTCTTCCTTTGGGTATTTTCAGATGTGATGGGGCGGCATTCGAAACAACCCTTAGATTCCCCACTGGGGTCACTCCGGCACGGCCAACAGACGTGCCGGGGTATCCTGGCAGGGAATTGGGGAGGGGCGGGGCTGCGCAGCACAACGTGCAGCCACACACACCCGCACCACCACGCTACCCCACCGCCCGCCTTCTGGGGAGACGGGCAGGCGCCACAGCCAATGTGGCCACAGCGCCCGCCCGAAATGACCATGGCCCAGAATTCCAGCAGGGATTCCAGGCCGTGATTGCCGTCCAGACGTTACGGTTCCCTTCATCCCCGCCTGGAATCTCATTCACCACGCGATCGGCGCCGGCCCTGCGGGTTCAGCCGATCGCGTGGTGAATGAGATTCCTGGCGGGGATTGAGCGTGGTTAACATCTGTGGGGGGAACTTCCGGTTCCCCAATAGACATTACGAAGGCATTCCCCACCACAGGGAATTGACTGTGGTTGAGCGTGATCTCATAACATCTGAAAATACCCTTTGTCAGCTGCTCTAATGCTGTTAAAGGGATACACACCAACATACTATGAACTTCTGTTATTGTCAATGGTAAGCTGTCACTACCCTGGCCTAATTGTCTGCAGGATCTCAGCCAAACAGACCACCAACACCCTAGTTCTCAGGCACCAGTACCCTTTTATTCACATGCATATAATGTCCCAACATCACAGTCCTTTATACACATCTACACTGCATAGGCCACCATCCTCACACCAAGATTGTCCAGATCTTGCCCAGAATGAGACTCTGTGCAAGTGCTTGGCCTGGAACCCTTGGCCAGCCAGCTTCATGTATTTGGATACTTTTGCTGGGATCTGCTTCCCTGAAAGTCCCTGGCCTGGCCAGCCCAATCTAACTTCTCTCCTGGGCTCAGCATGTTTACCAGCTCCTTGCAGAGCCCATTCACAGTTCTTTCTGGCTTGGTAGGAAGCCACATACTGCCTGAGTTCCAATCTCTGTAGCTCTTGTAGTCCCAGAAGTGTGTGTAGTCAAAGCAATGGGCCAACCTTCTTCAAGGATCATTGCTCACCCCACCACCTTCTCCTAAAAAAAGAGATATAAATAGATTGTTGCTCCTGATATAACTGCATGCTATAAACAAGAATACAAAGCGTTCTCCACAATAATGAGCAAGATTCTCACAGCCCTCAGTGAGATCTTGCAAGATCTCAGTATGATTTTCAAGAATCTCATGAGATTCTCAAAAGTCCCCCCCAAATCTTGCACATACGCAAAATGGCCACCACACCTATTCTGTACATGTGTGGCCACCAGTGGCCATTTTGTTAATGCGCAAAGCATTTTTTGAGGTTTCTTGAAAAAACCCAAAAGCTCTGCGCATGAGAAAAATGGCCACTGTGGCCATTCTGTGCATGCATGGGGCCTAGTGGCCATTTTGTACATGCACAGAAGGCCACTGGGGTATTTACATAACACTCTAGAATTTTTCTGAGAATGGCAGCAAGAATGCCGATTCTCATGAGATTCTTGACCAGGAAAATCTTGCTGAGAAGCCCAGTCTTGACAAGATCCTCAAAGGGGTCAAAATTTCATTTCACCCCTACTATAAACCTAATATTGGCAGACCTTATATGGCCATCTTGTGCAAAGGTAGCAGTTTGTATTATTGTAACAATACAGGGTGCTAGCATAAATGGACATAATTTTCCCAGCTATGGAGTTATGCTGGAGATAAAATTGGTCCTTAACTGAAAGGTTTATGGAGCCTGAGTTCTCCTTGCTTACACCACATGAATCAAGGATATCTGTGACAACATTGATGATGTAGGCAAAAAAAAGAACTAGGACTGCAAAGGCAAGAAATTATTTATGAAACTGAGTGTGGTTAGGGAGGTTACACCAATTCAGCATCTCCATTTCCCATTATCTCTATTATCTTGTTGGACCAGGAGCACAGTGCTTTTTCTTTCCATCAGAAGCATAGTATGATTTTCCCTGTCTCAGAGTCAGTGACACGTTCAACTAGCTGCATAGCTATTGCAGTGAAGTCAAGTAAGACATGAAATAGAGCAGGACTAAATGACCTGTGAACCCCACACATCTGAGTATGGTATTGTTTAGAGACTAGCAGGTATCAATAAGGTTAGTGTCATTTTACTATACCTGTGTCAAATTAGTCTTTGTATCCCGAATAAAGAACCATGGGTGCTGATATGACAATGGCAGTTTACTCCCTTTTAGCTGTCTGCTCAACTTTTGTATGGCTCCTCTTAGATCATGATGCACACTGAGAAGTGTATTATGACAAGGGACTAACAGACTTCTTAGAGTTTAACTTATTCCTTTTATTTCTTAGATTTAAGCAGAAAGGGAAATAGCATGAGAGACAGGTAGAACTTTAGTACTTACAGGAATGAAGAGAAAGAAAATGTTTTGGTCTCTGAGACATCTGAGGAAATCTGAAAAAGTCTCCTGGGGCTAAAACATCATTTTCTCTTTCTGCACCATCTTGAAGGGGGGGGGGGGGATAAGTTAAAATATAAGTACTATGTTCAGGCTCTTGCTATAATTAGGACTATGAGTTCATCATGGAAAATTTAGTGAAAAGTCACAACCAAATGTTGGGAAACTGATAACAATGATAGAAATCATGGAAAGTTATGGATAGGTTTTATAATTAACAAGACATCTGGGTAATAAAATTTCTACTTCAGAGAAGCAATCAAAAGTATAATATCTTAGCAGAACATTTTCACTGCTCCTTCCTCTGATGGAACTCTGAGTGCAGCCACACAAGATGTCTGGGTCAGGCAACCACACCTTGGGAAGCCTTAACCTGCCTTGGGGAGCTGGAACACATGATGCAGTGCACCGTGAGGCTGGCTGCTGGCAGATGTTCCCCCATCATGTGGCAGGGTGAGCATCTGGCTGCTATGAGATGCATTCTCTGAAAAAGACCAAGGGCATGTCGCATAGCAAATTTATCCCAAATGGGGTAAGGTTGCCCAAGGCGTGGCAACCCTTGCACCTGCCCCCTTCTGCCCTGCTCTGTGGCAACCTCTGCAGTGAGGCTTTGAGTGGTGGGAGCTGTCCCCAGTTGCACGCTCTCATGTCCCAGCCAGGGGTGAGATTTTGGTCAGGCTGGGAGAGGGAGGTATGGCAGGGCCAGGTGTCTGCTCATGCTGCTGGTGCCTGGGACTGCTACAATGGAGCGCCAACAGCAGCTCAGTCTGGGACTCTCCATCTGTCCATCTCCCTATGCTGTCCCCCCAGTGTGGTAGCTATGCTTGCCCACCACAGAGTCACACAAGGATCTGGTTCTCTGCAGCTCATGTGGCTGCATCCTCTGAAAATCTTCTCAAGATCCTACTCCAGAAGGCATTGCTAGTTTTGATTATTTCTGTAAATCATTGAATGGGACCATTATTGAATGGTAAATAAACATAGAGAGACAGAGAAACCAAGTAACAGAAGGTGACAGCACAGCAGACCTAACACTTAATACCCCTTCAAGTGCATAACTCACACCAGATACTTACATCTGTAAATGATCTGTGACACATTTGCCACCTGTCAGCCACTGGCTTGTACAAAAGGAGAAAGCAAGGTGCAAATAGAAGCTGCTCTGTCTGGAACACCCTCACTTCTGTCTTCCAGATCCTGTTTCACGCCACCAAGCTGTGAAACTCCATCAGAATAAAGCAGGGCTCTTGTAGGACTGTAGAGATCTACTCCACTGCTATTTATGCTGCCAGAGCAATGGGGATAGGTACAGTAATGCTAGGCTCTTGTGGGGCTTTAGGGCCTGCAATAGCCCCAACCAAACCCTGCTTCACTCTGCCAAAACTCCACAGGTTCTGGCAGGATTAAGCACTTGCCAGAACTGGTGGAGATGGCACCAGCAGGTCCCTTGATGCCACTGCCACCTTTGCTGCTCTTCGGGACCACTACTGCTTTCACAAGCCTTCCTCACTTCCATAATACAAACTCAAGCACCAGATGCTGCTACCCAATAGCTGATACATTTGTACAGTGGATGTCCAGAAACATAATGAGAGCTGTGGGATGGACTTTCCTGTAGTTTGTGGTATGTCTTATGACACCCATAGACTATTGGTAAAATCCTTCACACACTGAAGTTAATAATAAAATGCTTTAATTGTAAAGACTTTAAAGTGACTTAAATCTGCGCTCCCCACAAACCAGACCTTTCCAGTATCTCACTGAGCATATTTATTTATTTATTTATTTATTTTTGTATACTTTTACCCAGCTCCTCTTGCTCAAGGTTTCTCGGGCCGGCTCACATATGTATAAAAGAAACAAAAATATATTTTGTATAAAAAATATAACAATATAAATATGAAATGCACTGAAATACATAAAAAATCACCATGATCTGCATAAAATCCCCTACCCAACTCTCCATTAACCCATCCAAGAAATACAAGATTTGGCTGGGGGCAAGCTAGGGGTGCTGATGCTATACTGGGCTCCTTCTTGTCCAGCGGCATCCCTTGCCGCTCTAGCAGAGCTGGCCTCGGAGGTGGTGTTGGGCTCCTCTAGGACTTTGGTCCTGGGGGACTTCAATGTTCACGCCGATGCCGGCCTTGTCGGGGCAGAGCGAGAATTCATGGCCGCCATGGCAACCATGGATTTGTCCCAGGAGGTTATCTGCCCGACCCACGTGGGGGGGCATACCCTCGACCTGATTTTCAGTTCTGGCCTTGAGGTGAGGGGTCCAGTTGTGGGGGAGGTTACAGCAGTGCCCTTGTCATGGACAGACCATTATCTCCTCCAGCCAGCCTTACAGCACACCCCCTCCAGATGGGGAAAGGACCAGTTAGGATGGTCCGCCCTCGGAGGCTGATGGAACCCCAGCGGTTCCAAGAAGCCCTGCGGGAATTAACCTTGGACCTGGACGGTCACTCTGTCGATGAGCTGGTCCAGTCTTGGAACATCTTGCTGGAGGAGACCATTGACAGGGTGGCTCTGAGATGCCCTCTGCCTCGGTCTCATCACTGCAGAGCCCCTTGGTTTACCGAGGGGCTGTGGTGTATGAAGCAAGCAGACAGGAGGCTGGAGCGACACTGGCGGCGTACTCGCTCTGACTCCGACCGACTTCTCCATAGGGCCCATTTGTGGTCCTATGTGGAGGCTGTGAGGGCAGCAAGGAAGGAGTTCCTTGCTGTCCTCATAGCGTCTGCAAAGTCACGTCCGGCAGAGCTGTTTCGGGTGGTGCGGGGGTTGGTTAGTCCCACCTCGTTCCACCTGGATGGGGACGTGTACAAGCCCGCTGTGAGGAGTTTGCCATCTACTTCGCAGACAAGATCGCTCGGACTCAGAGCGACTTTGCCGCTGGACTGGAGGCAGTAGGTAGAGAGTGTGAGGTGATGGAGGTCCCGTCTGGTCCATCTTTATGGGGGGGAGTTTCAGGAAGTGATGCCGGCCAAAGCGGGGAATGTCTTGGGGTCTGTGAGGGCCACTTGTTGTGAACTGGATCCATGCCCGTCCTGGCTGGTGAAAGCCTCCAGGTAGACGTTGGGAATGGTGCTGGCGGGGGTAGTGAATGCATCCTTGCAGCAGGGGAGGTTGTTGCCGAGTCACAAGGAGGCTGTGGTGCGCCCCCTGCTGAAGAAACCATCATTGGATGTGGATGCCCTCACCAGTTACTGTCCTGTCTCTAACCTTTCCTTTTTAGGCGGTGGCACTTCAGCTCCAGGTGCATCTAGATAGCATCAGTTTCCTGGACCCGTTTCAATCTGGGTTCCACCCCAGCTATGGCACCAAGATGGCGTTGGTGACCTTGGTCAATGACCTCCGCCAGGAGATGGATGCAGGATGTTCAACATTTCTCATCCTGCTAGATCTCTTGGCTGCTTTTGATACCGTGGACCATGGGCTGCTCTTAAGACGGCTGCATGACCTGGGGAGGGTCTGGATAGGACTGTTCTGGAATTGTTCTGTTCATTCCTCTCGGGGAGAAGCCAGTGGGTGGTGTTGGTGGAGGAGACACCTTGCCCCCGCGCCTTATCACGCGGCATTCCGCAGGGTTCCATTTTGTCTCCATTATTGTTTAATGTATATATGCAACGCCTGGGGGAGGTCGTGAGAGGATATGGGGTGCGTTGTCACCAATATGCTGATGATACTCAGCTGTACCTCTCTTTTTCAATGGACCCAGACCCTACTATCTCAGTTCTATCCCAGTGTCTGGAGGCCATGGCAGAATGGATGTGGCAGAGCAGACTGAAGATTAACCCCGATAAGACAGAGGTGATGGTGGTGGGAATAGCGAGGGAGGTGTTGGCCCCCCTTATTGGGGGGGTTCGCCCTCTCATAGCTCAACAGGTCCGGAGCCTGGGGGTGGTGCTGGACCCGGAGCTCTACCTAGAGCGGCAGGTGGAAGCAGTCGCAAAGGCTGCCTTTTGCCAGTTGTATCTGGTGCGGAGGGTGCGTCCGTTCATCTCCATCCCACACCTGGCCTCCCTCATCCATGCCTTCGTCACCTCAAGGCTGGACTACTGCAACGCACTCTACATGGGGCTTCCCTTGTGCCTGGTTCAGAGACTGCAACTGGTTCAGAATGTGGCAGCTCACCTCCTTTCGGGGATGGGTCGTCGGGAGCACATAACACCCGTGCTCCGAGCTCTGCACTGGCTGCCGATAGCGTGCCAAGCCAGGTTCAAGGTTCTGGGATTGAATTACAAAGCCCTGCATGGTCTCAGCCCCTCATACCTCAGGGACCACCTCGCCCTCTGCACCCCGGAGCGGCTCCTTCGGTCTGCCAGGGGTGCCCTCTTGGAGGTCCCCCGTGTTAAGCGGGGGGCCACAATGGAGAGGGCATTCTCAGTGGCTGGGCCATGGCTTTGGAACTCCCTACCCGGGGAAGCTCGCCTGGCCCCAAGCCTCTTGATATTTCAGAAAAAGTGCAAACCTGTTTGTTTGCCCAGGCCTTTGGGGAGGAGGGGAGGGTGTAGTGGGTCTTTTTATCTCCCCTATCCTATTTATTGTTTTATGTATCCTTGGCCCTGTTCTTTTATGTAATATTTGATAGTGGATTTTTGTATGTGTTTTAAATTGCTTATATTATTTTATTTTATTGTGTGAAGCCACCCTGAGCTGTGTTCAGGAGGGGAGGGGTACAAATGGAATAAATAAATAAAATAAATATAAACCCTCCCCCTGCCAAACATCTTACAGAAGAGCCAGGTTTTACAGTTTCATTGGAAAGCAAGGAAATCCAGGCTGAGACAAATCTGTGTTGGGAGGGCATTCCACAGCAAGGGTGTGACTTCCAAGAATGCCCGTCTGTCTGTTTGGACCCTCTGATAATGCAGGACCTCCAAGAGGGTGCTCCCAGATGACCGCAGGGGCTTCCCAGTATCCCAGGGAGTAAGGCAATCCTTCAGGTAAGCAGGGACCAGGCCAGGTAGGGCTTCAAAAGGTGTGTTTATTACTGAAGCCTAAGAGCTGTATGGATAGCCCCCCTGATTAGGAATGTGACTATCTATGCCTCAGATAGTTTTAAACAACTTCCTACTCTATCTTCTAGTGAGGAAATCTGATCAATAGCATCTTTTGTTTGTTTGGCCAATAAAATCTGGTAAAAATAAAGCTCCTCCTATTCATCAGGATTAGGCCTGTTAGAATCTATTTCTTACCCCTATGAGGGGATGATGATGATGATGATGATGATGATGATGATGGGTGAAAACAGACATGACGCTAACCACCCCTTAACCACCCTTGGTGGTTATTTATGCATGTTGCAGGGCTGCATAGGGCACCAATACAGCCCTGCAACATGTATAAATAACCACCAAGGGTGGTTAAAGGGTGGTTAGCGTCATGTCTGTTTTCACCCGATGATGATGATGATTATTATTATTCTATTGTACGTATTATGTGGGGGTTAATTATACTGCTCATACCATGCTAAAGTGTGGGCTGTAAAATGATTTATAATTTATAATTTGGTTTGTATGTCAATCCTTATGGCATTGTTATTCTATTTATAACTTTTCAGTTTATGTATTAATGTGTTGGGCTATGGCGAAGGCCAGTCCCGTTAATAAACATTCATTCATGTAGGGCTTTAAAGGTCAAAACAAGCACCTTGAATCGGGCCTGGAAAACAATAAGCAGCCAGTGCAATGCTCACAGCACTGGTTGGATGTGCTCCCTGTGGCCCGTCCCAGTAAGTAGACAGGTTGCCAAATTTTGCACCAGTTTCAGCTTCCAAACTGCCACCATGGGCAGCCCCACATAGAACTCATTGCAATAGTCCAGTCTCGAGGTGACAAATGCATGGAAGATGGTGATGAGACTGGCATGTGAAACATATGGATGGAGCCTCCTCACAAGCTGTAGTTGGTGAAAGATTCCCCTGGCTACAGCCAACACCTGGGAATCCAAGCGTAACTGAAAATCCAGGCATACCCCCAGGTTCTGCACAGATAGAACCAATGGAGGGCAAACACCCCTGATAACAGGAGTGTTCCCCTCCCCCATATCATTGACCACCCCCTCCTCCCCAGCACCAGCATCACCTCTATCTTGTCGGGACTGAGCTTCAATTGGCTTGACCTCAACAAATCCCCCACAGCAGCCAAACTTCAGGACAGCAAGGAGACAACAGGGCCTGGGCCGGTCAAAAAAGATAGTAACAGCTGGGTGTCATCAGCATACTGATGATGACGAACGTCCCAGCTGCGAACAATCTCCCCAAGCAGCTCATATACACATTTAAAAAGCGAGGGGACAGAACAGAGCCCTGTGGAACCCCACACAAGAGGTCCCCAGGGGATGAAGTATGGTCCCCTAGTACCACCTGCTGTGATCGAAGAATGAAACCATTGCAAAACGGTTCCATCCACCCCGGTGAGGTCCCACAGGCGGGTCACCAGCATCTCATGGTTCATGGTATCAAAAACCACTGATAGATCCAGTAGAACTAGCAGGGTCATACGACCCCTGTCCAGTTCCACTAAGAGGCCGTCGACCAAGGCCGCCAACACCATTTCTGTGCCATATCCTGGACGAAAGCCTAACTATGTGGGATCAAGAAAACCAGTCCTGTCTAGATGCACCTGCAGGTGACGGGCCACCACTTATTCAAATAACCTTCCCTAAAATGCGAAGGTTAAAGATGGACCCATAACTCGCCAGGGCATCAACATCAAGAGAAGATTTCTTGAGGAGAGGCCAGATGTCTCTTTTCTCTTAGTAATGCTGCTAACTCTGAAAGTCTGAAGGTTTGAATATTTATATCAGGCTAGAAATCTACTTAGCAATATTTTTTTATATGCATTCTGAGGGTCTAATCTTGCATACATACACTCAAGCACTTGACCCTCATGAACTGACTCACTGATATCTTGGTAAAGTATTTAAGTTTAGTCATAATTTGTGCTTGCATGATCTTAGTGACATTGGCAAGGAAAGTTTTTAAATAAAGTGATACAGTAAGAATCATCACACATGGTCGGATGACATTGATGAGGCTAAGGGATACCAAGATTCTCCTAGCCAGTTACAAAGCAGCAGTCTGGGCCAGACAATTTACTACCTTGCTCTCTACCCCTCTGTAAATGGCAGGGTGCAATTCTCAGAAGTGGACCAGAGGTTTGGCAGGAATCTGTCTCTTTACGGAAGATACCTGTTGACTGCAGCCAGACTCCCATCATGGATTATAAAGCCTCTCAGCACAAGAGCTCAGGGAATTTTTAAACAAGACAAAAGTGCTCCCTCAGAAACGAGGGAGCAAGAGAAGAAGCAAGGGATTGGAGAAGGGACTTTCACCAGTGAGGATGGGAAAATGTGGCTTTACAGGTACCATGCAACTTTTTTCATGCATGATGGCAGGGGGTGGGGGCATCTAAAGAGCACTCACTCCTAAGCCACGTATGCTGAGGGGTCTTTGTGATTGCAGGAGATTGCTGCAACCTGCAAATTTCATGTATGTCTTAAAAACAACCTGTAAGAAAGAATATGGCTGCCAAGACAGATGAACCTGAGGCAGCTCTGCAGGCAGAGCTAGAGTGCTGACCTGGAGGCCTAGCTGGGGAACCTGGGAGATTTTTACCCTGAAGCCTGGACAGAGGCCTGGAGTGCAAATATGCATGGCCAGCCTCACCACAGTGTGAGCTGGGGCAATTTCCCTGGACCCCACAGAAAAAGTAGCCCTGCAAAATGTCCCAGAATAGGAAAAACAGGTCCTGGCATGGGCAGGGGCCAGAGCATGGTCCCACGTAACTAGTAGCTGTAGCAGAGCAGCACTGTACCATTATTTCCCCTCCAGCTGAAAGTACCCTGTCTTTCATTACAGAAGCCCTGACCAAAGTTAAAAGAGTGCCATGTTGGTCTGTCCAGGATGAGAGTGAGGTATTTGGTTAGTAGCACCACTTCCATCCGAGCTGGCCTTAGTGTAAGCAGGGCCCAGGGCTGGGAACAAATGCAGGGCCCCTACCTTCCTGTGGAAGCAAAGTCACTGGCAGCCAGTGGGCCTAGGAGTGCTCCCCGGCTCAGGGGGCACTCCCCGGCCCAAGGGGGGCACGCTACCCAGGCTTGGGCTCAGGGATAGGTGGAGGGGCACTCCTCTCTGCCTATTCCCAAGCCTGAGCTGCCATTTTTATCACTTACCTGATCCGCTGTCACCACTGCTGCCACCACCACCACCTCTGGTCTGGGTCCCACGCTGGACTCGGAGCTTCAGGTGGGGTGGGCACTGCAGCAGCAGATTAAATTTGCTGCCGCACTGCCTGCCTCCACCAGAAGTTCTGCTCCCCCCCCTCCGCTGCCTGTCAGAGTTTCGGCCAGGGGGAAATGAGGGAGAGAGAGGCAGAGGCCACGCCTCTTCCTCATTTCCCAATGGCCAAAGCAGCCAGGCAGCGGAGGGGGCCAGCGGCTTGAGGGAGAGGCGGGGCCTCTGCCTGCTTCTCCCTCAGTTCCATTGAAAGTGAGAGAAGAAGCAGAGTCCTCACCTCTCCCTCACTCCGTGGGTGCCCCCCCACCTGTCAGTCTCTCGGCCTACGGAAATGAGGGCCTCTTCCTCTGCCTCTCTCTCCCTCATTTCCCCTGGCCTAGACTGTGACAGGCAGTGGGTGGGGGGGGCACGGAGTGTGGGAGAGGCAGGACCTCTACTTCTCACTCCTGCTGGCCCCCTCCGTTGCCTGTCAGTCAGAGATTCAGAGTCAGCTGGGGACTCCGCACTTGGGGTCCCCAGCTCCCAGCCATTGTCAGGCCTGAAGCTGGGGAACCCAAGTGTGGGGCTCCCCCAGGAGCAGAATCCGGGGTGGCCACCCCAAGTCTCCCCATGGTAGGGCCGGCCCTGACTCCTATCTCCCCCCATGGTGCGACTCTCATAGCTCCGATTAGGACTTTTGTGAGCCGGGAAAAAGCACTTCCAGAGGAGGGTAGTGAGGGGAGGGGGAGAGAGCAGCATGGTGGATTGTAAGCATACCTGCCTCAGAAGTAAAAAAATAATAAGAACGTACCCAAAGGGTAAACATGGAAATATAAATCTTTGCTGACTCCCATGTGACAACTACTCTTTTATATATTGTCTCATAGACAGAGAAAAGTTAACTTAGTACTGCTTACAACTCAGCTCAAGACCCTATGTTTACATCCGCATTCAAGCATCCTAAAATATAACTATGCATAGAATTTTGAGGTCCAGCTCAGACGAATAGATTAGGTGTTTTAAGGATCAAGTAATGACAGGAGCAGAAGCTTTTGGATCTGTTGAACTTCTATGTATCTGTTTTTGTTATATGCGCAATACCTATCTACAATATACTGCTAATATCACAGCATACTGCTACTTCAACTTTTGGCAACATACTTTTTATTTGTGGCGCTCACCCTAGTTGTCCTTTTCTATTAATGTCTATTCTTTCCCAGTTCATCTACCACTCCATGTTTCATCACTGCATCCACATAATCTTTCTTCTCCCTCTTTCTATTATCATTGTTATAATCATGTCCATCAGCAGAGCAATGTGCCTAGTGCTGAACAGTTGTCATAAGAAACAGTTTCCTTCACCAAGGGGCTTACAGTCAAGGATGGACAATGGAGAGAGGAACAAGGGAGAGACAAGAATATTCAAGGAATTGCAGGTGCACATGCTTACATTAGTTATGGGGAGGAGGAGGACAATCCAGAAAACAGTAAAAGTAGAAACATCAGTAAGCAATTGACAAAGGCAAATAGTTGAGGGATTGACCCTCTTTTGAAAACACACCCATAGCAACCCTTTTCTATGTGTTCAAATGGTCAAAGTCCTCCTTTCTTTGGTTGTCCATATTAGGCATGACAACTGCTCTCTCACAGTTGTATTATTTTTAACTTGGTCTGTCTTTATTGAGCCTTGTATTCAATTCAGCATTTGCATTTTTGTGATGTTCTGTACATCAGTCAAAGTTAAAGTCCACCCCAAGCCTAATTCAGATTCATACTGGTTCAGTATGATTAATAGTCTGGGGAGGACTGCCATATATTGTGTAAACCTAGACTTTTGGTGTGCCAAACATTTTTTTCATTGTTTTTATATCTGGTTTATGTGTAGATTCCAAAACCAGTTGATGCCAATCTGTAACCTTTGGGCAATTTGAGATATTTAGCTTCAAAGTTTCTATACCACCAAAGACTGAAAATAGTCACGCAGTTAGTGATATTGCTGTAAGATATTTATTCCATAATCAAATAACCTCTGGCTTACAAGAAGAGTTGAGGCTTTGCAAATTCAATCATGCCCTAGTAGTAGTAGTAGTAGTAGTAGTAATATTTATTGTTTGGCCACAGGCTGTAACAAAATAATAATAATTACATACAAAAAGTCACATATCAAAATTTAAAATAGGTACAGAAAACTTCACCCCATTTGTCCTTAATTCAATATATAATGTGAGAAACAATCATGCTAATAAAATTAATAAAACAATATCCTTTGGCAATATCAATTTTCCTTGCCCTTCTTGGGGCTTATGGCTGCAACACTTATTATGATGATTATTATAAGCATTTGTATAGTGCCAGCTGTGTATCTGGCACTTTACAGAACAATAAGATAGACACAGTCCCTGCCTACGGCTTAAAATCTAATAGACACGGAGAGGAGACAAGGAGACGGGACATAGGGAGAGACAAGGGCTAACATTCAAGCAGATGCTAAGTCTCAGGTCCACGTGCTTGGCTTGGTTGCAGTTAGGCAGGAGTCTGCAGGGAGGACAGACAGTAAATATTGAAAGGAAAGTTCTACCATCCTTCCCTCCTACCTCTCTCGAGGAAATCTCTGCTCTTCTCTCTTCATCCAACCCTTTCCACAGGCTCTTTCCCCTCTGCCTTCAAGCATGCCACTGTCTCCCCATCCTCAAAAAGCCCACCCTGAACCCATCTGACCCCTCTAGTTACCGGCCAGTCTCCCTCCTTCCCTTTGCCTCAAAGCTTCTGGAACATGATGTCTACTCCCGCTGCCTGGACCTCCTCTCTGCCAACACCTCCCTGAACCCTCTCCAATGCAACTTCCGCCTCCTCCACCCTACTGAAACTGCCCTGGCCAAGATCACCAATGATCTACTTGTCGCTAAATCTAAGCGCCTCTACTCCATTCTTGTCCTCCTTGACCTCTCTGCTTCCTTTGATACGGTTGACCACTTGCTTCTATTGGACTCGCTTTACTCTTTGGGCTTCCATGGCTCTGTCCTTGACTGGTTCGCCTCCTACTTCTCTGACCGCTCCTTTAAAGTCTCGCTCCCGGAGTCAAACTCCTCCTCCCTTACCCTTTTGGTTGGGGTTCCCCAAGGCTCTGTCCTTGCCCCTCTCCTCTTCTCTATTTACAACCTGTCCCTTGGCAAAATTATTGTCTCCCACGGATTTCAATATCATATCTATGCTGATGACACCCAACTCTATCTTTCTATCCCCTCTCTCTCCTCTTCTGTCCATTCACTCCTCGTCAACTGCCTCTCTGATATCTCCGCCTGGATGTCCCGACGTCAACTCAAGCTCAATATGGCCAAGACCGAACTCCTCATTTTTCCTCCCTCCTCTTCCTCTCCCTCTAACCTGCCCATCTGCATCAATGGAGTCACCATCCATCCTGTTCTGCAACTCCATAGCTTGGGCTTCATCTTTGACATGCACCTCTCTTTTAAACCTTGCATTGACTCTGTTGCCAAATCCTGCCGGTTCGCCCTCCATAACATTGCTTGGATCCGCCCCTTTCTCTCTACCTCCTCGGCCAAAATCCTTGTTCATGCCATGGTTACCTCTCACCTCGATTACTTCAACCTCCTCCTTGCTGGCCTCCCTCGCTCTCACCTGTCCCCCCTTATCGCAATCCAAAACTCCGCTGCCAAGGTCATTCACTCTGCCCGTCGCTTTGACCATGTATAGCCTGTCCTCTTCTCTCTTCACTGGCTCCCCCTTCCTGAATGTATCCTGTTTAAACTCCTGGTATTCATGTTCAAAACACTCCATGACCAAGCTCCCCCTTACCTCTCAGACCTAATCTCCCTACACACTCATGCACGCGCTCTCCGCTCTTCCGCTGTCCCCTCCCTCACTCTCCCTCGTTTCTCCTGCTCACC
>QEPC01014787.1:1552150-1563559 GCA_003113815.1 Sphenodon punctatus
TTTTTCAGTTTTTCCCCTTTATTTCAAAAACCAAATGTCATTTTCAGTTCACAATTGCACCAAACTAAAGACTGACCTGAGCCCGACTGAATTGAATACTGAATCTGAACTCAAATTTGACCTGAACCACCAAACATCCAAACCTGGTTCTGTTCGCACATCCCTAGGCTCTAGCCCCAGTACCCACCGTCATGGTCTGAGGCCATCATTCCTCGCACAGAGGCAATGTCATTCCAAAGCACCTTGAAACAGCCACTCCAGTCCCAGGACCCTCCATCAGGGTTCTGGGGCCAATTGGCATGCAGGGAGGGCTGTGGCCAATATGTATCTAGAAGCTGCCACTCTAACCCCAAGACCCACCGTCATGGGTCTGGGGCCATCATTCCTCGCACAGAGATGATGTCATTCCAATGCACCAAGAAACAGCCACTCCATCCCAGGACATGCTGTCCGGGTTCTGGGGCCAAGTTACAGGCAGGGAAGTCTGTAACCAATATGTATCTAGAAGCTGACACTCTAGCCCCAGGACCCAGCATCAAGGGTCTGAGGCCCTCATTCCTCACACAGAGAGACAATTTTCCAAAGCATTAATAAACAACCACTCCAGCCTCAGGACCCTCTGCCATTGTTTTTGGGCCAAGTTACAGGCAGGGATGGCTGTGGCCAATATCCAGAAGGTGCCAGTCTTGCCCCAGGACCCACCATCAGGGTTCTGGGGTCAAGTTACAGGCAGCGAGGACTTTGGCAAATATCTAGAAGCTGCCATCTTTGCCCCAGGAGCTACCAGTTATGGGTCTGGGGCCATCATTCCTTGCACGGAGATGATGTCATTGCACCACATTAATAAACAGCCACTCCAGCCCCAGGACCCACCATCAGGGTTCTGGGGCCAAGTTACAGGCAGGGAGGGCTGTGGCCAAGGCTTAGAAGCTGTCACTCTAGCCCCAGGACCCACCATCGTGGGTCTGGGGCCATCATTCCTTGCACAGAAGCAATGTCTTTCCACCACATCAAGAAACAGCCAATACAGCCCCAGGACATCAGGGTTCTGGGGCGAAGTTACAGGCAGGGAGGGCTGTGGCCAATACCTAGAAGCTGCCACTCTAATCCAAGGACCAAATGATGGTCTGGGGCCATCATTTCTAGCACAGAGAGCCTTTTTTCAAATGCCTGAACCGAATAGGACCAAACTTAACAGCCGAACCCGAACTCGGTGAACAAACCAAACGGGCAAACCAAGCCGGACCGAACAGCTGAACCCGAACCACGATCTGTTCGCCCATCCCTACAGCATAGAGGTGACCTATGTAATCAACAGCAGTAGTATAACATGAAAATTAAGGAATTAGCTTTCCGTGATCCAATAGCATTAGCCTTTAGGGCATAGCCAACCCCTCTCAGGTGTTTGCAGTTTGCCTTTTTGTCCTATCAGCTTCAACCAGCCAGGCACATTAGGGCGGTGTCAACTTTCCTTGTGCAGGCTTTTGCTTATAGGGAACTTTTTTAAAAAAATTTGTCTCCATTTTCTGCTGATGGTCCCCTTTCTGAGGATGATGGGGGCTAGGAGCTGGTTTTCCAGTTCTTTTATTTATGGCCTTATATGGTTGTTTCTGTTTTGGTCTTTGTTTGATTGTGTGTTGGTTTGTTTGGTTTGTATTTGTTTGCAAGGACCTTAAGGTCATGCAATTAATAATAATAAAAATAATACTAATACCAGCCAGGCACATTTCCCCATTGCTTTTGTTGTTTTCCCATTTGAGTTTGCCAATAAATAGGATAATTTCCAATTAATACCCCAGTGTTCTTTTCCTTCCAGTAATGGCATCACACATTTAAACCTTATGCTGTCATTATAAGGGCAATCGAAAATATAATGCTCAAGATCTTCAGTCTTATTCAAGGGGCATCTGCATAACCTCAAATTATATGGGATAACATTATATCTACCCTCCAAAACTGCGGAGGGGAAAATTTGCATTCACAAGCGGGTAAAGGTCGCTGTTGCCCCAGTATTCTCTATGAGTGACAAATATTCTTCGAACTTAAACAAGGTCTTAAAGTCTGCGTATCTTGAGGCAATAGAGCTAGCCTTAAATTGAGTCATATCAAGCTGTATAAAAATATTGGTTGCTCTATTTTCCAACTGAATTTTAGACCTCCTTTGAGGATTACCCATTAGCTCAGGAATAGACAGCCCATAGACTTGGATCAAGCTTTCAGTTTTATAAACCCACGAGGTTTTCCCCTTAAAGGTTTTTTGTTCCTGAAAGCACATTTTGGGCAGTCTACGTTCATCCATATGTTGAAGGCATGTCCAATATCTAAAGATAGCCAGCTTACTTTTGTACACCACAGAGAAAATACTGATCTCACCTCTTACCAAACTAGAAGGGGTGGACAAAGGGACACCCAAAACCCTTTTACAAATTTTCAGATGTGCTGATTAAAGCCCTGTGGTATAAGTGTGGCCCCAAACTGCGGCCCCATATATAATTTACGGTGTCAGTTTCTGATTTAGCAAGTCAACCACAGGCTTGATCGGCTTAGCCCCAACAGTTCTCCAGAATCTCAGTATTCCATTTGCAGATTGTTCTGCTTTTAATTTTACCAAATCTAAATGTTTGGACTAAGTACCCAAATAATAAAACATAACCCCTAGATACTTGTAGGTCTTGACTTGCTCTATAGAGCGCAACCCTATTTGCCATTGAAAAGAAGAAAAGTAATTGGCAATTACCATCACCTTAGTTTTGGAATAATGTATCTCTAAGTTATTTAATGCACAGTAGTCTCTCAAAGCATCCAAAAGTCTGCGCATGCCCACTTTGGTAAGGGACAGTAACACCATATCATCAGCATACAATAATGCTGGAATATGAATCTGGCCAATGCGGGGAGGGTGACACTGTTTTTTCAACAAAAAGCAGACTATATCATTAATACAAATATTAAACAAGAAGGTGGCCAAAACACATGCCTGTTTTACACCATTGGAGGTTGTGATGGCATCTGAAAGCTGATTTTTATTGCTAAGTCGCACTTGGATTTCCATACCATCATACAATAATTGGATCAGATTTAGCAACCTATGATCGATATTGGTTTTCCTAAGCTTTTCCCACATAATATCTCTATCTATTAAGTCAAAAACGGTTCTTAGATCTACAAATGCTGCATACAATTTTGTCCACTTTGTTGTCACGTACTTGTTAACTAAGTGGGCCAGGACAAAACATTGGTCCATAGTGGAACGGCTGGTTCGAAAGCTGGCTTGTTCTTCCATCATGATACAATTAGTTTCAGCCGACTCTTCTAATCTATTTAATAGTAGCCGTAGCCAGGAATACACCTTAGCTAATATATCAATAAGACTTATAATATATAAGATTTATAATATATAAGACTTATATAATATGTAAGACTTATAATATATCAAAAAGTCTATAATTTGCAGGGGAAGACTTATCACCTTTTTTTATATGTGGGTACTATTATACTAGAATTCCAGCTGTTGGGGATATGTCCAGAATAATTTATAAAAGTGAATAGATTACACAATACAGGTACCCACCAATCGATATATTGCCGAAAAAGTTCCCCAGGGAGTGCATCTTCCCCAGGCGCTTTGTTATTACGGATACTCATTAGCAAAGACCTTACCTCTAGGTCAGTAATTGTGGGCCAGGTATGATAATGCGCCAGTTCCCTTTTCAGATCACTGTGAAGCCTGCTGTATCTATTCAAAATACTGTCAAAATATTGGTGCTACGTTAAAGTTGAAAAGTTATGTTAGACTCAGATATATAATTATTATCATTTGTTCTAAGTCTAACAAGCTTCCAAAAGGCTACCATATCCTTATTTTCTATTGCATCCTCCAAACGACTCCGTAAGTGTCAGTGGTCGTTAATGTTTTTTGGGTTTTTTTAACAGCCTTTTATAATTGGTTTTGGCATCAATCAATGCATACAAAGACACAGAAGTTTGGGAGGCTTTAGCATATCTGGCCTTCTTATTTAAATCAAGCTTAAGTTTTTTATATTCGCTGTCATACCAAGGTGCGAGGTTATAGAAAAAACTAGTTAACTGAGGAGTAAATATTTTGTCCTTAAGTGGTTTCATAATATTAAGGAAAAAAGAAATTAAATTATCCCTAGTTAGGTCAAGCTTCAACATATCCTCCGTAAGTGCCATCAAGTCATTCAACAAAAAAAATTATCTACTAATCTCTGCTGTCTTATTTTTCCATCTTGGGGTTTTTACACCCCGTGCCATTAGGTGTGCTACACTCAAATTAGTTGGTTTTGAATGGGCTGGGTCATGTTCATAATCAATAAGCAACTCTATTGGTTGGTGGTCACTACAGCCGAATGGTAAAACTTTACATTCTGGTGATCTGTCCACTAACATGGCAGGAACGCAGACATAGGGTGAAAACAGACATGACGCTAACCACCCTTTAACCACCCTTGGTGGTCATTTATGCATGTTTCAGGGCTGCATTGGGCACCAATACAGCCCTGCTACATGTATAAATAACCACCAAGGGTGGTTAAAGGGTGGTTAGCGTCATGTCTGTTTTCACCCATAGTCCACTACGGTGGCTCCAATTGGAGAGATAAATGTCCGATCCCCAAAGGGGTCTAAGGAAGTCCTCCCATTAAGCACTTTATAATTTGTTTTATATAGAAATTGAAGGAACTGTAACCCAGCTGCATTCAGTATTGCGTCTCTGGAGTGCCTATTAGGTGAAAGGAAATCATCGTCCTCTTCAATTGCCAATAATTGGGCAATTGCTGAGCACGAGTTTCCTATTCTAGAATTGAAATCCCCAATTATAATAACCTGTGAGTCAAAGTATTCCTCATCTATAATAATAATAATAATAATAATAATAATAATTTTATTGTTTAGCCAGGGCCATAACAATTAGACATAAATAAACAATTAAATACAATAATAAAACAATTAACAACTCTTATATGCAATAGCCCTAAAGAAAATGTACATAAGTCAAAACCATGCCTAACACCAATCAATTTGATTAATTTGATTAATCCAAATAATTTGATTAATTCAGTTGATTAAACCAACCTTCCCAGTCCCACCCTCTTAAATCTCTTGAGAATTGAGATGTGCACACCTGATCCAGATAGCTGCCCAGCGGAATTTAGCCACCACCCTGAATAGGTCTGAATTAATTTGTTGCAATAATCTCCGCAAAACACTCCCAGGGGAGCCTCCATCCATAAGGTATCCCCCCAAGCACTTATATCTAGGCCCATCAAGGGCAGGGCTATGCAAGATGATATGCACGGGGGTATCTACCTCTCCCGAGTGACACATGAAGCATACTCATTGTTCCCATGGAATCCTCGCGTAACGCCCCTCTAGAGCTGCCGAGGGGAACACGTTTGCCCTCATTTGGAAGAAAGCAAAGCAACAGTTGGCATCCTGCCAGTCAAAAAGATAATAATGGGTAGGCCTCTGTAAGAGTAGAAGGTATAATAGGAGGTGTAATAAGGTGACACCTCCTGCGCCTCTCTCAGGGCATTTTCAGTTTGGGCAACCTGATCCCAGATCCGTCTTTTAATTAGATTTTTACAAGTCGCCCAGCCCAAAACTTCCAAATTCATAAAAGGAAAGTCCTAACTTGGCAACCTCACTCTTAGCTCTTTCTATCCAGCTAACCCCTAAACCTGCAGAGACAGTGGCATTCACCAGGAAATCATTGGGACAAGGGAAAAGCACCTTCTTGAGCCAATAATTTAGGAATTACTGGGTGGCATATACCTTAAGAGGTAATTCAAATGTCTCTGCTCGGAGAATAGCTTGTGGAGTCCCCCGGGGAGCCCCCAGAATCGTCCGCAGGAACATATTCTGCAGGCTCTCCAGTTGGGTAAAAAACAGCGAACCCCAGACCAGGAATGCATATGGGAGCTGACCAATCACTTTGGCCCTAAAAAGTCGCAAAGCCGGGAGGACAAGCCGCCCCCCTGGCCAAAGTAGAATTTCGTAATGGCAGCTACAGATTTTTTTGCCTGTCCACGCACGACTTCAAAGTGAGCCTTCCAGCCTCCATTGGCAGAGATTATCACACCAAGGTATTTAAATACCTTTACCTGCTCGATCTGGTTGTCTTTTATAACCCAGCGGTGGCTTTTATGCGTTCTTCCCTGGCCCACAACTAGCACCTTTGTTTTAGCAAAATTTATTGACAGAAGCTCAGCCTGGCAGTATTCTCCAAAAGCTGCCATCGTGTGTCTCATCACAACTAAAGTTTGAGAAATTAGTATGGTGTCGTCTGCGTATAATAACAACGATATTTGGCGATCACCAATTTTTTGGGGGGGTGTGTTATACGCCTTTATAAAGTGAACCGAGTTATTCAAATAAAGATTGAAAAGGGCATAGGCCAGTAAGCAACCCTGCCGAACACCCGATTTCACCTGAACAAAATCAGAAAGTACACCATAAGAATTAACCCGAACTCGTAAAGAGTTCCCCAAGTGTAACTTTATTATAAGGAACAACAACATGGGTTCCATATCCAAAGCCTGAAGCTTGGACCAAAGGTGCTCCCTACATATGGAGTCAAATGCTTTCTCCAGCTCAACAAAGCAAAGAAAGAGGGACTCCCGCCTGGTAATAGACCTAGTAATCAAGGCCGCCAGCACGAGTATATGATCAGAAGTCGCGGCTCCCTTGCGGAAGCCAATCTGTTCAGGTTCGATTAATTCCTGATTTACTATCTAATGTTGTAGTTTGATCAACAGAAGGCGGGTGTATAATTTAGCTACAATGCTCAATAAACTTATTGGGCGATAATTACTCAGATCCATTGGATCCCCCTTTTTATAGATGGGGACCACCGTACTGGACAGCCAAGAGCGTGGAAGGGTGCCAAACTCATTAATGTGAGTAAATAAGGGGGCTAATATCTCTGCCTAGTGCACCGGGTCGCTCTTCAAAAGCTCTGGAGTTATAAAATCCAGGCCTGGGGCTTTCCCAGATTTAACAGACCCAATCAGAACCACCACTTCCTCAACCATTACCGGTTGACACTTCTGAAGTCTATCCACAGGGGCAATCTCCAAAGCCAAAGGGCCAGATCCAGACTTGGCAAATAGCTCCTCATAGAAGACTTGCCATATGTCTGATGGAAGGAAGACACTACAGACTTGACCTCCCCCCTTTGGGAGATGATGAATTATCTCCCAAAATTTCCTTGAATTATGTACCTTTGATGCTTTAATGAGGTCGGCCCATAACACATCCTGAGCACTTTTTAATTTATTTCTTAATAGTTGACGGTAAGCTTTTCTTTTGTGTGTTAATAAGAGCCTCGAGGAGTAACAGGGGTGAACCTTCACTTTCCAAGTCAAACAGCGAAGCTGGGACCTTACCATATGACACTCTGAATTGAACCATCAAGGGAAGGTAATAGAAGGCATTTTACTCCTAACCTGGCTCACCTGGGTGGTAAGCACCGGGATCATTAATTTCATCAGGTTGTCAAAATGATGGATTATATCTGGCCCCAGTCCGTGAATTTCGGCCCAAATGTCCTTTATCAGAGAAGAGCCCAACAGTTTGAAAACCCTCTACTTCAAATCCTCAGACCATTTAGTTCGAATCAACATGGGGTGGGGTGGGGGACGTCAGGTCTGGAATTATTTGATTCAGGAAGGCAAAATAAGGGATCTCTTAAGACTAAGCTAATAGGTAAATGAATGGACACGAATATGGACACCACTAAAAAGTTTTCCACCATTGAGAAGGAAAAAGGGGAAATCAAAAAGAGGTCGAAAACACTGGACCCTAACATGGAGTTAAAGGTGAAATTTCCCATCAAATCCTCCTCAATACGACCATTAAGTATAACAACATCCAAATCAGCCAGTAGTTCATCCAACCTAGCTTTCCTTGGACCCACCACTTTATCCCTATAATGGTGCAGGGGGATATGGTAGGGGTCCACCGAATCATCTAAGCTGGGACACACGGGATGGGATGCTGGATCACCCAGTCTGGCATTAAAGTCACCTCCCAGCAGAAGAAAAGCTTCTGGAAATTGAAGTGTTGCCTCCCTCACCTGTTCAGTCAGCAAGAACCAGATATCAGGGAAATAATAAGCTGATCGTTCTGTTGGTACATATACCACTCCCAGGAGAATCTCTATTCCAGAAGGGAAACGGCAGCGAAAAAGAGAAAAATATGCATTGATATAACTAATACATTTCACCTGCGCTAATAAGGAAGAGGCTATTAATAATTCAAGTCTGCCACTTGGACGGCCTTGCACTTCCGAAAGGAGTGCATCCACCCAATATAAATCAAATCCTCTCCACTTATCCTGGGAGGGGGGAACACTCAGCCATGTCTCCTGGAGCAAAGCAATATCACAAGAATGGAGAAAGTTATAAAACTCTGGATCTGCCTGGTGCGTCCTCCATCCAGATATATTCCACGAAATGATAGTAATCAACGCACCAGCCGTATCCCACTGTCATTGTTTAGGGGGAGGTCTCAGATGATGTCTCAACACCCTAGCAACAGATGGTAATCTCGCTGCCTCTAAATTTAGGGAAAGTTCAGGAGGGGAACAAGAACATAAATCTAGCTGAGCATTTAAAGGGTTCAGTTCTTTCCTCATCTATAAGGTTTAGACATTCTTCCAGCTGTTTCCAAAAGTTAACGCTTTCATAGATGCCCCTACAAGGGGGGAGGTAGATATTAATAATAATAAGGGAAGACTTGAGCCCCCAGGACAAATGAATTACGAGGGTGTTCTTGGGTTCATTGTCCAATCTACATGTACTTATCTGAAGTTTTTGGCTAACAAAAGTAGCCAAACCCCCAGCTGGCTTACCGAATTTGGCAGTCCTAACACCAGGACTGATCCAGGTATTAAAACCTGGGAATTGGAGATCCACTGTATCATCAGCCCATGTTTCTTGCACACAAACCACATCATATTTAGAAACTAGCTTCAAAAAATCCTGATTTGCACCAGTAGCCCATCCAGCAATGTTCCATGACAGAGTTTGTAGTAAGAATCTGCCTTGGGAAATATTGGATGTGGGGTTAGGGGTCAGTCACATATCAATTCCCAAATTTATGGTGGCTTTGATTATATCAATTTTTCCTGCATTATTAGAAGCTCCCCCGCTCTCCGCTCTTCTATTCCATCTATTATTTCTAGATTTGTCATTCTCAGGGCAAACTGTAATGCCATTGAAACCTTTGACAGGGTCTTCCCCCTGCACCTTTAGGAGCTTCAGTTAGTGCTATATGGTTAATTTTATGAATTCTATTTCCGAGCGTAATGTCGTTGGCAGGTCTAACTCCGGGAGCACAAAAATTCAAACTGTTCTTCCCCAATTTAGCTTGTAAGGGACTTAGGGTGAAAACGTACATGACGCTAACCACCCTTTAACCACTGTTGGTGGGTATTTATGCGTGTTGCAGGGCTATATTGATGCCCTATGCAGTCCTGCAACATGGGGTGCTTTCAGCCATTACGCGGTCCCAATTCAGCACAGTGGATTCCCAGAGGTGGCGAGCCACCCAACCATCACCTGAGGTCCATGGAGGCCCCGAACAGGTGTGATGGGAGCGGGACCATGGCAGGGAATCGGGCCGACAGACCACAGCCCAGTGTGGCACAACAGATGTGACGTCGATTCCCAGCTGTGGTCAAAACACCCAGAAGGCACCAGGGAGGGGCAGGAGGCAGACATGGCCGGCTGAGGGTAAAGAAAGCTTAAAGCATCTACAGGTAACACCTGCACAAGGGAAACGAGAAGGGATGGGGAGGAGGGAGGAGAGCTGCTGAGGCAGCACACACAGCAGGCACAGAGAGTATGAGGTCACAGTGAAACACACAACACACACACACGGGTGCATACACACCCATACGGGGAAGGGGGGGACACAGTGGGACAGACAACACACACGGCACAACAGGCACAGGGGGGAGGGAGGGAGGGGGCGGGGACAGGGAGCATGGGGAAACCAACCCAGGGGCAGGGCAGGACACAGGGAATGGCATCCAGAACCCCCACAACAGCACAGCCTGCATAGGCACCCCCCACAGCTACACAGCCAGTTCCGAAATGGAAGGACCCCGAATGGGCAGAGGACAGGCACAGGGGGAGGCCACACAGAACTGGGAACAGCCCGGGAATGGTCCAGAAGGCAGACAGGCACTCCAAGCATGGCAAGGGTGTGATGGATGGGATGGAGGAGATCCGGAGCCGTGCAGCCAGTCCAAAGACACACACACACACCTGAAGGACACTGGGAGGTGCAGTCTGGGGGCTCCAGAACCCTGCGGTCACAGAGTTACCCAAGGGGAGGGCACGGGCACAGGAGGTATTGCAGGCAGAAGAGGAGGGTCAGCAGGACCCTGGGGTGCTGGGTGCCGGCTCGGAGGTCAGGACATGGCCACTGGAGAAGGCAGCCATGAAAGGGAACACCGGTAGCAGAGGCGGACAGGGGGGCCCCGTGGACAGGGCCCAGAGCCACAGGCAGGGTCAGCGGAACCACGGGAAGCAGGCAGCACAGCAGCAAGGCTTGGACATAATGGAGGGAGTGGGCAGTGACTCACGGTAGCCAGGTGGAGGCAGGAGCTCACAGCGGGGCCAGCAACCAGTACCTGGAAGGCACAGGGGGCCTCACAGCCAGCTGCAGGGGGCCATGAAGGGGCCTGGGGCCAGGTGGCCCGCCAGTTGAATGAAATGGGGCCACTGAAGCATGCCCCAATGGTATCCCAGTGCAGCCATGTGGTGGGAGACCAGGTAGTATGCCTCGAAGGGATCCTGCACAGCGAGTTCCACCTGCACATCAGAATGGGACCACACACCGGCCAGTGCCACCAGCTCCGCCCTGGTGGGCTCCGGCAAGGCATAGTCAGCAGTTGGGGACCACAACAGGTGACCCAGCTCCAACAGATGGTGACAGACCACCCCACGAGACTGCTGGTACCCACGGGCCCCATGAATACAGTCAAAGAAGGACACAGCCTGGCTGCCCCCCCCCCGGCCATGTAGGCAGCCAGGCTGCACACAGAGAGGGCAGACACGGTCTCCGCAGTCAACCACCCCAGTTGCACGCACCTCATCTCTGGGATGCGCCCATCGGGAAAGGGATGTAGGCCCAGCGTCTCCACGTGCAGCCGGCAATCGCGGGCGCTTGCCTCATAGCCAAAGTAGTGCAGGGGGGAGCGCGGGGTTGGAGGGGCCCATGGGCTCCGGGGAAGCCCTGCCAGCCATGGTCCACCACGCACCTGATACTAAATGGAAGGTGAGAGGGCCCCCACAATCCCTGGAGGGATGGGAGGGGATGCAGGGGAGTTCCAATGCCAAGCGATAAGGCCACAGGCCGCAACATTGCCCGGCTAATGAG
>QEPC01014787.1:1563899-1650993 GCA_003113815.1 Sphenodon punctatus
GGGGGGGGGGGCAGAGGAGACCCGGGGCCCCCTGGCCAGTAGGCAGATAATGATCAGGGGGTGTGGCAACATGTGTCCCAGCCTATAACGGGTACAGCTCCAACCCACCCGAGGCATCATTCATCATGGAACTGGGGCGGTTGGGCACCTGCAGGATGCACCTAGCAGTCTGCGTGGAGTGGTACCACTCGCACATGGACCTCCTGCGCATCCAGACCGCAGAGGTGCACCTGGCTGTCCGGCTGCGGGTGAGCATGGCATGGAGTGCTGCTAGAGCCCGGCGAGCCCACCATGGTCACAGACGCTCCGTGGCCTGGCTCAGGGCCCAGAGGGTGTCTGGAACGGCCAGGCAGGCCCTCATCTTCACCCGGAAGCGGGCTGCAGCGCTCTGCAAGGCAGCCGGCTGATTCCAGTGGTGGAGTGAGACCATGGGCCGCGCTGCCCAGCTCTTTATGCCCATTTCCCAGAGGCTATGGTTCACAGAGAGGGCACAGGAGTGGTGGGCCAGGGCGCTGGCTTAGTGGGATGAGTTCACCTGGAGAGCGCATTTTTGGATGGACAGACGCACCCTACTGTGACTCGCGGAGTTGTTAATGCCCTGGCTGGAGCGGCAGCATACCCCCATACGGACCCCAATTCCCATGGTCCAGCGGGTGGCCATCGGGGTCTGCACACTAGCAATGCCTGACTCCTGTCAGTCCATCTCGCAGCATTTAGGTGTCGGGGTGAGCACCGTCGCCGGTATCCTGCGAGACATCTGCGAGGCAGTGGAGGGTGTGCTCCTGGACTGAGCAATCCAGCTGGTGTGTCAGGAGGCCGTGATGGCTGGTTTTGCGGCAGGAGAGTTCCCCTACTGCATGGGCGCCATGGACGGCACCCACATCGAAATCCTCTGCCCCTCACATGGAGAGGTCATGGAATATGTTAACAGACCTGGGTACCACTCCCTACAGCTGCAGGCAGTCATTGACCACCGGAGGCAGTTTGTAGACATTTTCATGGGTCACTCTGGGCGCAGCCACAATGACCCGGATGTACCGCAGGGACTTTGGGGATGGGGCATGGGGATGGGGCATGGGGATGACCCAGATCAAGGTGGTGCTGATGCTCCCCTGCATGCTGGGGGACCCGGCCTACCCACTCACCCGGTGGCTGATGAAGTCATACCCGGTCGCCAGGAACCCTGTGGTGGCGCTGTACAATACCCACCTGTGTGCAAGCAGGACCGTGGTCGAGAGGGCCTTCGGGGCCCTCAAGCAGTTCTGGAGGAGTCTCGCGGGCCACCTGGACTACACGTTGGAGACCTCGGCCCTGGTGATCAGTGCCTGCTGTTTGCTGCACAACGTGTGTGAGACTGATGGGGCTGCCCTCAAATACCTCATGTCCCAGTGCCCTCCTGATCCCATGCCTCTCTATGTGAACGCAGAGAACCCATGGGAATACCAGTATGCAAAGCGCATCCGTGTAGCCCTGGCCAGACGGATCATCTGGGAGGCCGAGGCATGAGGGCACACACCCCAGTCTCCACCACCTCGGGCCCCCACCAGCACCCTGGGCGCGCCACTCAATGCCCAACCACCCCAGCCCCGGGCCCATGAACAGAACTACAGAGGAGACTGTGGTGCCCATACATTTATTGTGACCACCAACTACAGGTGTCCCCCCACACACCACCACCACACACCTCCCGGTGCCGTGCCCCCCCTCAGGCCACCCTCCCCCTTCCCCCCTTTCTCCATCCTGTCCCCCACACCTCTGGGGCCTCCCCCTTGGCCACCCTGTGGGCTCCATGGAGCTCTGGGAGCTCCCCTCACCCCTGCTGTCCGTGTCCCCAATGGTGTCCTGGGAGGCCTCAGTGTCCTGAGGGGCAGGCAGTGGTTGGAGGGTGGGTGGACCTGGGGCCAGAGGGCCCCCCCTGGGTGGTTGCTCCCTCTGGATGCCTACAGGGACCAGGAGGCGGATGCATGGGCCAGCGGATGTGCTGGCGTCATGGCGGAGTCAGTGGGGGCACCTAGAGGCCCAGCATCAGGGCTGGAGAGGGCAGGTTGCCTGGCGGGGCAGTTTCCATAACGTATGCACTCAGGTCCCCGCGTGCAGGAGCAGCGAGGTGCCAATGTCATGGGAGTGGTCCATCTTGTACAAATGCTCCCTCACCATCCTGTCGATGGCACTTTCCAGCCACCCCAACACCTCCACCTGCCTGCTGTGTTCCCGGCGCTTCCGCCTCCATTCCAGTTGCACCTCTGCCTGCAGCCTCCAGTCCCTTGCCTCCGCTTGTTGCACATCCCGTTCTGTGGCCACCTCCATTCGATCGATGGCCGCGATCATCCGTTTTCTCTGCTCTGTGGTTGAGCGGACTATGTCCTACACCTGCTCCTCCCTCTAGCGCTGTACTCATGCCCAGTGCTTCCTCATCCATTGCACCGGGGGCATGGGGTCGGCTTGCTGGGACCCTTCAGGTCACCCTGTTGGGGTACACATTGGGGTGGTTAGGCACCCCAGCTGCCCGCCCCCTATCCCATGGCACAGCTGGGGGGTCATGCCCCCCTCGGGTTGGTGGTTGGCGGTGCCCACCCCCAGTGTTCCCTTGTGCCCAGGGCCCCCCTCTCCTGCACCGCGTGCCCCTGGTCCCCTGCCTGGCCTCCCCCCATCTGCTTGCTGGTGTGCCTCATCTGGGACATCTGGCTGCTCCCAGGGCTGCTCTCCACCATCCTCCTCACCTGCCTGTCGCAGATTCTGGGGTGTGCTGTGCCTTGTAGGGGTATGGGGGTGGGATGATCATGTTCCCTGGTGGGCCCCCGGGCCTCTTTCCCATGGTCTGGTGTGCCTCGGGTTGCTGGGGGTGGCTCCATGCCCGGTGTGTTCCCCATACCCTCGGCCCGGCCCCCCCAGTTGGCCCCTCCCACCTGCTTCCTTACCCTCAATGTCGGTCTCAGATCCCTCCGAGGCCAGTCCCTCTGTGTTACTGGGGTTCCCCTGTGTCCACTGGCTGAGGGTGACCAGTGTTTTGGCCTCAGATTCTCCTGGTTTGGACAGGGGCTGGGGGCTCTGGGGGCTGGTGTGCGAGGGGGGCCTGCTGGTCCCTGATGTCCCGGGGCATTTCTCTTGGGAAGAGGGGCCCCTGGAGCTGGTGCCTTCTAGGGGGACAGCAAGAAGAGGGGGTACCTCAGCCCATTCCCTTCCCTGGACCACAATGCTCCCCACGAGGCACGGGGTGACAATGGAGCCCTTCCTGTGAAGGATGAGGTCCAAGGCGACAAGGTAGGGGGTGGTCCAGGCTCTGTGGCCAGACCTCGGGTTGTTGTCTCTGATGACCTTGTACCCCCTCTTGAGCTCCTTGACCTTCAATTGGCACTGGGCCAGGGTCCTTTGTTGCCCCACCACCTCCATGTCCCCACGATCTCCAGGTAGATGTGCTCATTCCTCTGGTTGACCTCTAGATCCAGCTGGTGCTCCAGGGTCCCCGAGATCCTGATGAAGTCCTGGGTTTCCCTGTGCCCCCATTGCCCCCCTCGGTGGTATGGCTGTCTCTCACATAGCCCCTCCCTCTCCTCCTGCTCCTTCTCCTCCACCGCCTGTCCAGCGCCCGCTGCCTCTGGGGGCTCAGGATCCCGGGCCCGGTTCTGTGTCTGTGGGTCATAAGGGGGGGCGGTTGGTTGCCGGGGTGCCTCAGCTCCACGGCCCTTCCCCCTGTCCCTCCACCTGCCAGCCCACCTGCCTCCCTTGGTGCCCCTGTGCTCTTGAATCCCCCCTTTCAGTTCCCTTACCCGTTTCCAGGGTGCCCCTATTCCCCATGGCAAGTTGTCATCTCCGGAGCGGCGTGTCCCAGCTGCTGCTGCTGCTGGTCTCCCCACACTGCCTCCATGTGCAGCATGACCACCTCCTCCGCCTGCGACTCCTCCTCATCCTCCCTTGCTCTCGTGCCCTCCNAGACGGATCATCTGGGAGGCCGAGGCATGAGGGCACACACCCCAGTCTCCACCACCTCGGGCCCCCACCAGCACCCTGGGCGCGCCACTCAATGCCCAACCACCCCAGCCCCGGGCCCATGAACAGAACTACAGAGGAGACTGTGGTGCCCATACATTTATTGTGACCACCAACTACAGGTGTCCCCCCACACACCACCACCACACACCTCCCGGTGCCGTGCCCCCCCTCAGGCCACCCTCCCCCTTCCCCCCTTTCTCCATCCTGTCCCCCACACCTCTGGGGCCTCCCCCTTGGCCACCCTGTGGGCTCCATGGAGCTCTGGGAGCTCCCCTCACCCCTGCTGTCCGTGTCCCCAATGGTGTCCTGGGAGGCCTCAGTGTCCTGAGGGGCAGGCAGTGGTTGGAGGGTGGGTGGACCTGGGGCCAGAGGGCCCCCCCTGGGTGGTTGCTCCCTCTGGATGCCTACAGGGACCAGGAGGCGGATGCATGGGCCAGCGGATGTGCTGGCGTCATGGCGGAGTCAGTGGGGGCACCTAGAGGCCCAGCATCAGGGCTGGAGAGGGCAGGTTGCCTGGCGGGGCAGTTTCCATAACGTATGCACTCAGGTCCCCGCGTGCAGGAGCAGCGAGGTGCCAATGTCATGGGAGTGGTCCATCTTGTACAAATGCTCCCTCACCATCCTGTCGATGGCACTTTCCAGCCACCCCAACACCTCCACCTGCCTGCTGTGTTCCCGGCGCTTCTGCCTCCATTCCAGTTGCACCTCTGCCTGCAGCCTCCAGTCCCTTGCCTCCGCTTGTTGCACATCCCGTTCTGTGGCCACCTCCATTCGATCGATGGCCGCGATCATCCGTTTTCTCTGCTCTGTGGTTGAGCGGACTATGTCCTACACCTGCTCCTCCCTCTAGCGCTGTACTCATGCCCAGTGCTTCCTCATCCATTGCACCGGGGGCATGGGGTCGGCTTGCTGGGACCCTTCAGGTCACCCTGTTGGGGTACACATTGGGGTGGTTAGGCACCCCAGCTGCCCGCCCCCTATCCCATGGCACAGCTGGGGGGTCATGCCCCCCTCGGGTTGGTTGGCGGTGCCCACCCCCAGTGTTCCCTTGTGCCCAGGGCCCCCCTCTCCTGCACCGCGTGCCCCTGGTCCCCTGCCTGGCCTCCCCCCATCTGCTTGCTGGTGTGCCTCATCTGGGACATCTGGCTGCTCCCAGGGCTGCTCTCCACCATCCTCCTCACCTGCCTGTCGCAGATTCTGGGGTGTGCTGTGCCTTGTAGGGGTATGGGGGTGGGATGATCATGTTCCCTGGTGGGCCCCCGGGCCTCTTTCCCATGGTCTGGTGTGCCTCGGGTTGCTGGGGGTGGCTCCATGCCCGGTGTGTTCCCCATACCCTCGGCCCGGCCCCCCCAGTTGGCCCCTCCCACCTGCTTCCTTACCCTCAATGTCGGTCTCAGATCCCTCCGAGGCCAGTCCCTCTGTGTTACTGGGGTTCCCCTGTGTCCACTGGCTGAGGGTGACCAGTGTTTTGGCCTCAGATTCTCCTGGTTTGGACAGGGGCTGGGGGCTCTGGGGGCTGGTGTGCGAGGGGGGCCTGCTGGTCCCTGATGTCCCGGGGCATTTCTCTTGGGAAGAGGGGCCCCTGGAGCTGGTGCCTTCTAGGGGGACAGCAAGAAGAGGGGGTACCTCAGCCCATTCCCTTCCCTGGACCACAATGCTCCCCACGAGGCACGGGGTGACAATGGAGCCCTTCCTGTGAAGGATGAGGTCCAAGGCGACAAGGTAGGGGGTGGTCCAGGCTCTGTGGCCAGACCTCGGGTTGTTGTCTCTGATGACCTTGTACCCCCTCTTGAGCTCCTTGACCTTCAATTGGCACTGGGCCAGGGTCCTCTGTTGCCCCACCACCTCCATGTCCCCACGATCTCCAGGTAGATGTGCTCATTCCTCTGGTTGACCTCTAGATCCAGCTGGTGCTCCAGGGTCCCCGAGATCCTGATGAAGTCCTGGGTTTCCCTGTGCCCCCATTGCCCCCCTCGGTGGTATGGCTGTCTCTCACATAGCCCCTCCCTCTCCTCCTGCTCCTTCTCCTCCACCGCCTGTCCAGCGCCCGCTGCCTCTGGGGGCTCAGGATCCCGGGCCCGGTTCTGTGTCTGTGGGTCATAAGGGGGGGCGGTTGGTTGCCGGGGTGCCTCAGCTCCACGGCCCTTCCCCCTGTCCCTCCACCTGCCAGCCCACCTGCCTCCCTTGGTGCCCCTGTGCTCTTGAATCCCCCCTTTCAGTTCCCTTACCCGTTTCCAGGGTGCCCCTATTCCCCATGGCAAGTTGTCATCTCCGGAGCGGCGTGTCCCAGCTGCTGCTGCTGCTGGTCTCCCCACACTGCCTCCATGTGCAGCATGACCACCTCCTCCGCCTGCGACTCCTCCTCATCCTCCCTTGCTCTCGTGCCCTCCGCTCTCCTCTCCCTTCCGCCATGTCCCCCTACTGCTGTGTGCCCTTTAAATCGTCCTCCCCAGCCTGTGTTGTTGCTCGTTGCTTGGCAGTGACGCTGCGTGCTTTGTCCCTGGCTGGGAATCATTTTGCTTGATTCCAGCTGGTGGTTGCCATTCAGAAATTACTTTTTGTTGTTTCCCGGTGGGAATTGCTTTGACCACACTTTCGGAGATGGTCCGGGCCGGAGCTCCGGAAGGGTGGTTAATTTTGTCCCCTGCTGGGGATTGTCTTTGGTGAACATCTGGCAGCCGCCAAACAGATGTTCAGGGCACTTTGGCCCCGCCGCGGGGTTGAGTGTGGTTCACTGTGGTTGACTGTGATCTCGTAACGTCTGAAATCACCCATGCATAACTGACCACTAAGGGTGGTTAAAGTGTGGTTATAGTCATGTCTGTTTTCACCCATAGTTTCTGTATAACCATGTCTTGCTCTATAATGCTAAGATGTCAAATGCAGTACAGAACTCGAGCTCTCTGTTTTTAGCTTCATCGGATAACATGCAAAAATCCATCAAATCAAATTGCATTGGGGATTTTATATTGGTGGGTAATTTAAAACAATCTACCTGATGGCTAGAGCTATTGGGTAACTCTGATTGGGGATGGAGGACAGCGCTCTTATTTTCATTGGTAAAAATAATGTCGTCAATATCCATATAAGTAGTACATTCAATTACCCTGTCTATAGAGACACCCCTTGTTAAAAGAAACTTTCTAGCCAGGAAAACCTTTCTAACTATATCTTTGTGAGAAAATTTAACTTGTAATTGTATACTAGCTCCATTCATATAATAATAAGTTTTAATTGCGTGGCTCCAGGCCATTGCACACAAACAAACAGAAGACATAGAATACCAGACCTATTACAAAGTAATTGATCAATTGCATCATACATAAAATTTACAGATATAAATACAGATAAAACATTACTAAACTATATTATTGACTACTCTTACTTAGTGAACAGTACGCAAGATAATGGTCTTATGCCCAAAGTTTAAGGGGATTCCACCCCCACAACCACTCTGAAATTTAAAAAGTTGTCTCTTCAATGGTGGGCCTGGACAAGAAAATCAGCTACCTCCTTTATAACTATGGGGTCAGTGATATCCAACAGAAAGGTAAGTATACTTTCATCACCTCTTCCGCATAATTTCAGGAGAGCTGGAGCCAAACATTTCTCCCTGATCGCATCATATAGGTGACAGTATAGGAAGATATGGGATACTGTCTCCACTACTTCCATGTCGTACAGATATAATCGTTCCATATAAGGAATTCCTTGGACCCTGCCATCAGTGATTCGCGAGTGCATGGCGTTGGCCCCGGCACAAAGGAACAAAGCCTTAGCCCTTCCTGAAATGGGGATTTCTAGATACTTTGTAATCACTCCATGCGTGGGGGCCCAGTCCAGGTAGGTACGAAGATGGTGAAAGTCTCTGACCCTACCCACATCCTCTTGCCACCCAATATCTGCGGGCCTGGAAAGAAGTTCCCTACGCACTGTATTAATTGGTTTATGCACTAGATACTCTCGGGATAATCCCAACTGATTAACCTTAAGTTCCATTCATTGCAGCCAGGAAGAGGAAAAAAGGTCCTTGTTTATTTATTTATTATTCAAATTTATACCCCGCCCCTCTTGCGAACAACTCGGGGTGGCTTCCAACAATAAAATAAGCATAAAAACAAATAAAAAACAATTTAAAATACATCAAAAATACAGGGCCCCGGAATACATTAAAACAATAAACAATAACAGGGTAGGGGAGATAAAAACCCTAACCCACTCCCCCCCACCCCCCAAAGGCCTGGGAAAACAGCCAGATTTTACAATACCACCGGAATATCAACAAGCTTGGGGCCATGTGAGCTTCCTCCGGAAGGGAGTTCCAAAGGCGCGGCCCGGCCACCAAGAATGCCCTCTCCATTGTGGTCCTCCGCTTTATGCGGGGAACCTCCAAGAAGGCACCCCCGGCCGACTGAAGGAGCCGCTCTGGGGCGCGGAGAGCGAGGCGGTCCTTGAGGTACAAGGTGCCCAGACCGTAAAGGGTCTTATAGATCAACGTCAAAACCTTGAACCTGGCTCGGCACGCTATTGGCAACCAGTGCAGAGTCCGGAGTACAGGTGTAATGTGCTCCCAACAGCCCGTCCCCATAAGGAGACGAGCAGCTGCATTCTGCACTAGCTGCAGCCTCCGAACCAGGGGCAAGGAAGCCCCACGTAGAGCGCGTTGCAGTAGTCTAGTCTCGAGGTGATGAAGGCATGGATGAGGGAGGCCAGGTCCGGGCCAGAGACAAATGGATGCAGCCTTCGCACCAGATGCAACTGGTGGAAGGCATCCTTAGCGACTGTCTCCATTTGCTGCTCCAGGCGGAGGCCTGCGTCCAATATCACCCTCAGACTCCGGACCTGTTGAGCTATAGGAGGGCGAACCCCCCCAATCAGGGGGGCCAATAACTCCTTCGCTCTCCCCACCAACATCATCTCCGTCTTATCGGGGTTGACCCTCAGTCTGCTCTGCCGCATCCATTCCGCCACGGCCTCCAAACATTGGGATAGCAACAAGACAGCTGGGGCTGGGTCAGTTGAAAAAGAGAGGTACAGCTGAGTATCATCAGCATATTGGTGACACCGTACTCCGAACTCTCTCACGACCTCCCCCAAGGGCTGCATATAAACCTTAAATAATATTGGAGACAGAATAGAACTCTGCGGAACACCGCATGAAAAGGCGCGGGGGCACAATTCTCATCCCCCAGCACCACCCGCTGGCTTCTCCCCAAGAGGAATGAACGGAACCACTCAAGAATGGTCCCGTCCAGGCCCCCCAGGTCACGCAGCCATCTCAACAGCAGCCCATGATCCACGGTGTCAAAAGCGGCCAAGAGATCTAGCAAGATGAGCAATGTTGAACATCCTGCATCCATCTCCTGGTGGAGGTCATCGACCAAGGCCACCAATGCCGTCTCAGTGCCATAGCCGTGGCGGAACCCAGATTGAAAAGCATCTAGGATGCCAATGCTATCCAGATGCACCTGGAGCTGGAGTGCCACCGCCCGCTCAATATCCTTCCCTAAAAAGGGAAGGTTAGAGACAGGTCAGTAACTGGCAAACGCATCCACGTCCAAAGATGGTTTCTTCAGCAGGGGGCGCACCACAGCCTCCTTGAAGCTGGGCGACAACATCCCCTGCTGCAAGGACGCATTCACTACCCTTGCCAGCACCATCTCCAACGTCTCCCTGGAGGCTTTCACCAACCAGGATGGGCATGGATCGAGTTCACAACAGGTGGCCCTCACAGACCCCAAGACATCCGCCACCTCGTCTGGCATCACTTCCGGAAACTCCCCCCACAAAGCTGGGTGACGAACACTGCTGTGTAGGGATGGGCGAACAGGTTGATGTTCGGGTTCGGCCGTTCTGTTCGGCCAGGTTTGGTCTGCCTGTTCAGTTCGGCTATTTGGTTCGGTCATCAGGTTGGGGTTCAGTCATATTCAGTTCGATCATGTTCAGTTCGGTCATAATGCGAGAGCACCGGAAACAGGAAATTCGTGTGCGTGCGAGCTGTGTGGTGAATGAGTGTGTGTTTGGCTGGTTGTCTGTTCGGTTTGTGTGCTTTGGCTTTGTTTGGGTGTGCTTTTGTTGTGGTTGGTGAGTGCTAGTGTGTGTGGTGTGTTGGACTGTGTGTGTTTGTATTTTTTGTGGGGGGGAAAAAATGAAGAAGGCTGCAGTGTTGATTCCCCGGCTGGGGGCCAACTTTGTGGTTGAGGAGGAGGAGGACGAGGAGGAGGAGGAGGAGGAGGGGGTCACTGGCACTGCCCCTACTACACCTCCGGTGATGGTGCCGGCTCCTCGGAGGAGGTGGAGCAAGCAGAGCAAGCAGTGGCCAGTGTTGGCAGGTTTGTAACTTTTTATTACTTCCCTATGCACCCCTAAATAAGGGCAAGATTTCCATGTAACAGTCACTGCCAGGGACTTTCTAGTTGCAATTTCTAGTATCCCCTAGCCCCCCGGGAGGGCTAGCATCCCCTAGCAATGCATAGCACTCTCTGTATGCCACAGAGAGAGAGAGGGATGGTACTGTAGTGTTGGGGGCTCTGGCACGAGCGGCACCCCCACCCAAACACGTGCCAGGCCAGCAAGGGTCTCCACTCTCGACTTGCCATCCCCTTCCCTAGGCAACCCCAAATCATGGCAGGATTCAAACGTGCCAGCCAGGGGCTTTCCAGTTGCAGTCCGTTACATCCCCTGACCCTTTTGCAGTGCACCCCAGGGAGGGCTAGCATCCCTTAGCAATGCATAGCACTCTCTGTATACCACAGAGAGAGAGGGAGGGTACTGTAGTGTGGGGGGCTCAGGCACGAGCAGCACCCCCACCCAAACATGTGTTGTTTATGTGTTCCTGTTTCAGAGAGGATTCGGATGCTGGTCCAGCAGCACTGGTGCTGGGCTACGGAGGAGACGATGTCGGTGGAGCTCAAATCCAGTCATTGGATGAACCAGGTCCAATGTCTGGAAATTTTTTGATAAGGAGGACGGGTTCACCATATACAAGGTAAGGCATGGGGCTGGGAGAGAGAGATTGGTTCCCACCCAGTTGTAGAGAAATAACGCAGGCAGGGCTTCACACAGACCATTGGTCTGACACAGTATGGCACTTCTTATATTCCTATATTTGTTTTTATGCTCTTTAGATCTGCAAGAAAAGATTCCGGCATCAGAGAGAGGGTACCACATCTGGGCTACTGAGTCATATAGAGAAGGGCCATGGCCAGAAGGTGGCTCGGGCCCAGGAGACTGGTGGCACTGACATGGCAGTGGAGCAGCAGAGGAGGAGGGTAGAAGACAAGAAAGAAGAGGCACCATGTGCGAAGTCCTTCCCCCTCCTCCAGCTCAGATATGGAGCCCACCGACAGGCAGGCATCTGCAGTGGCAAGGGCCTTTTGAGGTGAGGTGCAGGGGACCAGCCAGGACTTTGTGGACCACCGCAAAGTAATGGAAGACTGACTGGTGGAACAGTTTTAGGCGCTCGAGCTGAGGGAGAAGAAGGTGGAGGCATACTCAGAGTACGTCTCCAAGTATGTCTTCACTGAGAGGGCCGACCTGGAGCTCTTCCGCTAGTCAGTTTGCAACTGGTGAGCGGCCGTGGTAGGGGCAATCGAATATGCTGTACAACATGGCTATGAAATGCAGGCAGGTGCGCCCGCTGCCCCAAGTCCCCTGCACCACTAATGCCTTTCCCCAAAGTTCCAGGGGCCAGGCCCAAAGATTGAGTATTAAGTTTAGTGTATAAGTTTCCTTTCTATATAAAAATGTTTGGTTTATTTTTTATAATGTTGTTGTGTTGTTGTTGCTTTGTCAATAAACGTTATATTTGTTGTTATTGTTACGAGCTTTGTTTGAACTTTCAAATATTTTATCCCTCTGTGCAGCAGTTCAGGCTGGCAGGTGGCATATTCTCATACAGCTTGTTGATCCCTACCATCACACAGCAGCTGCCATCCCATATAGCGTAGTTATTAACCCAAAGATGTGCCAGCCACAGGATCTCAACTTGCAGACGGCGCCCAAGGAGGTTCAGGACTTGTGTTTGGGTGGGTCGGTGTGACAGAGACAAAGTGAAACAGGCTCCTTGACAGTGGGGAGCAGGTGGGGAGCTTCAATGGGCATCCATGGTTGGGTTTGGAGGAGTAGGCTGTTGGTGCTGGGGCAGGCTGGCGTGTGGGCAACAGGCTTCTGCCTTCTGGATGCAGTGGAATGGAATACAGCCCCCAGTGACTGGAATGATGGTGCCAGAATCTCAACGATGGTTCCTGTTGTCACGGGGGTTGGGGGAAAAGGTTTGGAAGAAAAGAGAAAGGAGGGTGGGAGGGGAAAGGGGGCATGGAAAAAGGGGCGGCTTCCTCTTGTCGTAAGCAATCTATCTGAGTATAATAATCCCTCAGGGTGTTGGGTGGGCTTTCCCTCCTACTCAGAGGGCAACCCGTCTCATCATTGGGATAGTAGAGAGGAAGCCAATTTCCCCAGGGGAGGAAAAGCACAAAGGAATTTCTCAGTCTTTCAGGGAGATATACAGGAACCTGGACACCGTGAAGATCTGTGGCAGGAAGGTAGGGGGAAATGGTTCTGGGGAAGGGAGCAGATGGGAAGGGATGGCAGGGAGTAAGGAAGGTGAAGGGGGTTAGGACTTGCGCTCAGGGAAAGGAATATGGTAAGGGAAGAGAAGGGAGGACTTGAGGATATGGAACAACAGGAGCTAGGGAACCAAACACCAGAATCTTAAACCACGTATACAGGAGCACAAACTAAGACTTAACAAGACAAACATATCACCACTCTTACCACCATTCACTCTACACCAGGAAGGGGGAGAACACCAGGAACAGTCACTCAGGTCTCACTCTTGATCAAGGTTTCAGGCAACAAGGAGCAATACAAGGCACCAGGGAGCCAGCTTCTCAAAATGATTACCGGTGGCTGCTTCTAGCCCCACCGGTGTATTATATAGCCGGAAGCACAAAAGGGATTAGCGTGCTCAAGGCAGGGCCTCAATCTGCCTCTGAGCCTCCCCTTACGAGCGGCATGCTTGGAGCCTGGGCGGGGCCTGAGTTCTCCTGCAAACATGGAGAGGCCCTGCCCCCTAATCACAGCGACCTGATGCCTCTGATCTCTCTTCTTCCTAGGCTGCCTGCTGATTCCAATCCCCCTATCAGTGCGAACAATGACACCTGTGATGGGCGGGCATGACTGACTCAGGTACAGTGGTGGTAACCTGGGGGTTGCCCTTGTCACGGATAGCATATAGGCCAAGACCTGGGGGCCATCTCCATGAGCGGAATGATGGCAAATGGGAGTTCTAGAGAATGAGGGGAGACAGTGAAGCAAGTACAACTCCCCACCAACACCTAGTAGTCACCTAACTAAATACCCACATACTAAATAAATGTGACAGACACAAACATATGGGTATAATGTCACGTGACCAATCCCCCTCACCCCGATTGTCACCCATTGGCACGACTTTGCTAATCTGCATGTCTTGCGTGACATACTTAATTGATGCCCCCATGCATGGGAACAATGAGCACCCTAACATCCAAGAGCATTGAGGTCCAGGCTAAGAATGATGAGATGACAGGGGTAAGGGGGATGGGCAGGGGCAGGTGCCTGCTGACTGGAGAGGTTTATAGGAAGTTGTGTGATGATCCAGAAGCCTTTGGTCTGGGTTCAAACCTCACAAAGAGTCTTTTGGGAAAAACAAGTACAAAACCGAGGATAAAGAAGAAGAAGAATAACAAGTGATGACACTGCCTTCCAAAGAGAAATTTGTGGTGGTTGGTGAGGAAACAAGGAGCAGCTCTTCTGCTATATCCCCCAAGGAGTTCAGTGTTGTCTGTGATAACATGCTGCAGGGGCTTGGCTGCCTCGGAGTAGGTGTCCACATACTACAGAATGACGATGACCATAGGAACGCTGCTGAGATTGCCAGAAAAGAAGGAAGGGTCATTTTAACCTATGGAGTCCCATATCAGACTCTGAAGTCCCAGGTAGGAAAGGGACTTGTCGGGGGGCGGGGGACGTCAGGGAATGAGCCAGCTGTATCAGCAAGGACTCTTATTAGACCTTCCACTGATACAAAGGATTAGCAAGAAACTAGGTCGCATAGAAACAAGCATGAGAAGCCGAGGGTAGTACCTACCTAAGGCTCTCTCCTTTTGTATCAGGCCATTACCTGATTGCAATTTTCCCCTTTGGAGGACTTGGAAAGACATCCAGTGCCATTTATCCACCATTCTGGGTAGTACAATCCCCATGAGCCATATTGGTGACTTCCATCTATTATATCAGTACAAGGGCACTGCCATAGATTTATTGTCAATTTCCAGAATGATAGCTTAGTGTCCCATCTGTTATGGCATACTCCCTTGTTTTTTCATGGGGGGTACAGATGGATTAGGTTTTTGAGTATGGAGGTCATACAGCCTCCCCCTCTATGGAAAGTAACAGGGCACAACGAGGGGTGTGTTCCCCAATATTTGTCCTTTAGTTAGGAATGGTAAGGAAGATAAAATCTTTGTGGGGGATAAACATAGCCTATTTAGGCTTCCCCCTATAAATGATAGGCTGTTGAGCCTGGCTACGGAGGAACTTCCTCGCCCGTTGTCTCAGCTGAGAGGTACTAATGAAAAGGCTGGTAGTAGTGAAATCAGCTAAGGAGCTAGTAGCACTTACTGAGAAAATAGGGACTCTGGTCTTAGAGGCAAGAGAGAGTTTCCACTCAGAAGACCTCGATGCAAGGGGGGACCAAATAACTTATAAATAAGCCTTTTAGATACTCCCTTGCAGTTAGCAACTAGCAGGAAGGAACCCCTCCAGGGAGAAGCAGTCATTAGGTATTCACAAGGCCTGTTAAGGGCAGTGGAAGGGATATCTATTCCAGGCCAGGTGGGTGGTGCTGATGCCCAGGTAATGGTGGTAGGGGAATATGGTGCTTCCCCCTCCCCACACATTCCTCAGGATTCATCTGATCTCTTGCTTCCTCCAACGGATGGCCATGCCAGTGACTGGCCATGACTTGCACGGAAGCTGGGGGATTGTTTTCCAATTTGCTCCTGGAATATTTCACGTTGGCACTCGCATATTCACTGGGATTCAAAGTACTGTCAGAGATTAGACACCTGCCTTTTCTCTAGGGGTTAGTGCTTAATTGTGGGGCACTTAATTATTTTTTTGTTGAACGTTTATATACCCCCTGCCAATGCTGGAACATATAATGATTAGGGACGAGACTACCAGATTTTACGGTATCCGATAATGCCGGTACTGGGCATACTGGCATTATTGGATTCAACCCAGTAATCCGGCCCGGTTACCGGATTCCGGGTACTGGATTTTTTTTTTACATTGCGGCCATTCAAATGAATGGCTGCAATGTAAAAAAAAACACCAAAAACCCGTGTTTCCCTCCCCGAGTCCAGGCTGCGCGGGTGGAAGGGGGGACACCCCCAACCCACCCTGCCCAGCCTGGATTTAAAAAAAAAAAATTCCCCTAAGTGTCTCCGCCGGCAAACCAGAGCCAGCCCAGCACCAGCGACCGTCCCAGCAGCAGCCGGTAAGTATTAGTACCTGTACTGTATGATCCCTGGGGTGGGGGTGGGGTTTAACACACACCCCACCCCAGGGATCACCCTACTTCCAACAAGTTCCCACCGGGATCCTACCTTCCAGTTCCTTGAGCTCCAGGTGGCAGTGGCAGTCTGGAGGCCTCCGCTCCGGCTGTGGCTGGAAGTGTTAGTGGAGAAAGTCCTGGCTGTTTATCTGACATCTGTGACTACCTCGTGGTACTTGATTGGAAGGTGACCCAGTTCTGGGAATGTCAAAGTGAAGACAAAGGAGGATGGGGACTTTTCCCCACATACTGTATTTTAAATTGTTTTAAATTTTTAATATTATTTTAATGAATGTTGTTCGCTGCCCCGGGTTGCCCTGTGGGCAGGAGGGGCGGGATATAAATTTTAAATAAATAAATAAATAAATAAATAAATAAATAAAGAAAGAAAGAAAGAAAGAAAGAAAGAAAGAAAGAAAGAAAAGACATTCAATGAAGCGCGGGTAAACGGGGGGACTAACTATGACTCTCTTAAGCGTTAGTGGAGGAAGTGCTGGCTGCGTTTATCTGAGTACCTCACAGTACTTGATACCATAATTGTGAAGATGCTTATTCTGAACTGAAGACTCAGCCGGTGCCTAGCAGCTGATGGTGGGTCCTGGGGCTATAAGAGTGGCAGCTTCTGGATCTTGGCCACAGCCCTCCCTGCCAGTAACTTGGCCCCAGGACCCTGACGGCAGGTCCTAGGGCTGGAGTGGTTGTTTCAGGATAAGGTTGAAGAATGGTTCTCTGTGCGAGGAGTGATGGCCCCAGATCCAGGATGGTGGCACAGCGAGCAGAGGCAGTGTTGGAGGCAGCAGCACACATTGGATGCTCGGGCACAGAGCCCATGGCACAGCGAGCAGAGGCAGCGTTGGAGGCAGCAGCACACATTGGATTGCTCAGGCACAGAGCCCATGGCACAGCAAGCATAGGCAGGGTTGGAAGCAGCATCACACATTGGATTGCTCGGGCACAGCAGGATGGTTGGATTTGTCAGGAAATAGCTCCCATACAGCAGAAAAGGTCAGCAGCAGGATTGCGTGGGCACATTTGGATTGACCAGGGCAGAGCATCTGTGGACTTGCAGACAGTAGCAGCGGGATTGCCAGACCAGTGGTGCACATCACCCAGGGTTGTCAGGTAGGCAGACAGTCAACGTGGCATGACAGGCAAGCAGGCTGAGGCAGGGTTCAAGAAGCTTTGCAAACTGGGCGAGCAGTCAGCCAGCATGGCATGAGCAGAAGGCAGGCAGACTGAAGCAGGGTTCAAGCTTTGCAAACTGGGTGAGCTGTCAGGCAGTATGACTTGAGCTTAAGGCAGGCAGACTGAGGCAGCGTTCAAGCTTTGCAAACTGGGCGAGCTGTCAGGCAGTATGGCATGAGCAGAAGGCAGGCAGACTGAGGCAGGGTTCAAGCTTTGCAAACTAGGCAGGCGAGCATGGTGTGAGAGACAGTAGGGAAGGCATTCTGTTACATGGGCACCAAGTTGCCAGGGCACTCAGAGAGGATGGCGAAGACTGTGCAGCACGAGAGAGAGAGCAGTCAGATAGGCAGGTTGAGATCGTCTAGCCACTATCCAGAGGCCAGCTTGCAGGCTTACAGTTTCCAAATGCCACACTGCAGCATGCAGTCAATCACTTAGGTCAGCTGAGGCCATGTAGTATGAAAGGGAGATAGAGAGAAATAGAGATGGGAGGGAGGGAGGGTGCCTCTGAAGCAGTGGTAGGAAGGTACAGCACCTCAGCTCAGCAGCAGCAGCCCTTATTGATGAGGAGCCCCTTCCCAAGACTGCCCCAGGTATGGGATTGCAGGTGCCACTGCACCATCAATCCTTGTCCAGGGGCAGCTTGGGGAATCCCAGCAGCAGACGGTTCACCTTAATGAACAGCAACTGCTCCACCAACTTGGCCCCCAGTCTCAGGCGGTGCGGGGAGCAAATGACCCCCGCCACAGAGAACACCCACTCGCTAGGACCACTGGTTGGTGGGCATGACAATAATCCCCTGGTCACTTTGGACAGGGCTGGCCACACGTTGGTCTTGCTGGCCCAGTAGTCCAACGGATCACTGCTGGGATTAATGCACGGCTCCTCGTCCAGGTATGTATCCACTGCTGCTGAGACACCATCATACTCCCTCTCATAATTGTCCTTGGGCACCACCGCCCCCACTGCCCTCAGCCACACTGTCAGTCTCTGCCCTTTTGTGGGCCATGCAGAGGAGAAGCTGCTGGCAGTAGGGGTGCTGCTGCTCCTAATCCTGCTGCTGCTGGTGTTGCTGCTACTTCTCGGGCTGGGGGCAGGGATAGACCCTGCTGGCTGAGAGGGGTGGTTGCTCCCACTCCCACCAACCTCTGGGGCATCCTGCTGCTGCTGCTGCTGCACACTGTCAAGAGCCTGCTCTGCCTTCCGGACCCTCCCCACAAGATCATCTTTCCACAGGCCATAGAGGGATGACTTGCGTGCCACGCTGTCCTTGACCCTGGGGTCCAGCATTGTTCCCAGAACATATTCCCCCTGCTGCAGAAGCTTTTCAAACCTTGCTGTCAGGCCTGCCTTAAGCTTCTGTGCCATCCCAACCACCTCAGCCCCCAGCTTCTTGCCCCTAGGGCCACAATCCTGCCCCTGAACCATGATCTCCTCCAGACTCCCATGGAGACTCTGGACCAGAGGGGTCACCTGGCTTATGGTGGCTGTGGAGGAGCTGATGGTCTCAGTCACCTCATAGAACGGTCTTAACATTATGACCATTTGTGCCAGGATCTCCCATTCTGGTCCATTGAAGCCTGGAGGTGCCCCGCTGTCTGTGTCCAATTCCACATTATGCAAGGTGGCTTTCTGCTCCACAAGCTGCTCAAGCATCAGGAATGTGGAATTCCACCTGGTGGACATGTCCTGCACCAGCGTATGACCTGAGAAGCCTTGCTCAGCCTGCTTGGCCATGAGGAGTTTGCTGCTCTTAACACTGTGGTTAAAGAAACCTGCCAGCTTCCTCCCCCACTCTATCAGGGAGCTAAGGGTGCCTGCCCCAATCCCCTTCTCCCCCAAGCCCAGAGCATCCGTGACCACCAGGTGGAGGGTGTGTGCAGCACAAGGAATGCTTATAAATTTAGCATCACATATAGCCCTCAATATATTGGCCGCATTATCAGTCACCACACACCCCGGGTGAATGGTGCACCTGGCATGACCCACTGCCCCACCACAGCGTTCAGGGCTGCCTCTATGTTCCTGGCAGTGTGGGGACAGTCCATGACTTCCTCCTGAAACAGGACCCACCTATACCCTGCTTCAGGACCCCTCCTGCCACTGTCCAATGCCAACTCTGGGTCCTCCCACAAATGCACCGTCACTGCCATGTAAGCATGTCGGGCATTCCTGGAGGACCACAGGTCAGTGGTGAAATGGACAGTGGCACCCCCAGTACCCACCAGTGCCAGCTGCTTCTTCACCTTCTCCTTCAATGCTCTGTACAGGTCTGGCACCACTGTATGGCTGAGGGTGGTGCGGCATGGCATCTTAAATTGGGGGGCCAGGAACCCCACCAGTCGCTTGAACTCTGTGTCCCCAACAATGGATAAATACTGGCCATCAAGAGCAATCCTCTCACCCAAAAAGGCACGTGGCTTTCTGTTGAAAGCCACGCCACCCTCCAGCTGCCAATGGCCTTGGAAGCTGCCCCCACCCCAGCTCCTCCATTGTTGACTGACGCTGATGCTTCTGCTCCTGCTGCTTCCCCCTAGCAGCAATACTGCTCCTGCTGCTAGAGGAAGCTGCTGCAGTGGGATGGTTGCCTGATGGAGGATGAGTGGCCACGTGAATTTGGAACCCATTTGCGTCCACGGACCCAGCCTACCCGCTTAGCAGAGTGGCACTGTGGCACGTTTTTAGATGTCTTGACATGGCGGATGTCCCTAGGTTGGTGAGCACCTGCCCTCACTTAACCACCTTGCTGCACAAAGTGCACCACACCTCCAGGGGATCATTCGCCTGCACCAACTTAAAATACTCCCAGACCCATGATTTTTTAGCCCCTCCTGCCTTCTGGCCTGCACCAGGTGACACACTCCTGGTAGGGACAGGACATGATGGCACTGGTGACACATCTTGTTGAGGGACAGCCATCACCTCAGCAGCACCCGATACAGAGACCTCCTCCACAGAAATCTCATTCTCTGCATTGCTGTCCCCATCCAGAAACAGAGTGACAGAGACTGCTGGACTCCCTATGCTGCTCCCACTCTGAGCAGCAATCTCCCCCTGCCCCTTATAGCTGCTGTTACTGCTTCTGCCCTGCCTCTAACCGGGCTCTCAACAACGGGGGAGTTGGGGGACAATGCTGGACCCTGCTGGAATTCTTCATCCCCTGAATCACTTGCTGCTACAGTCACCACAGACTTTTCCAGTGCCAGAAGGTGATGCCCAACCCCCTGGCCCTTAGTGTTGGGAGACTGAGACCCAACATCACCAGGCCTTAGCATCTTGGGGCGTGGGGATGTGCTTGGGCTGCTGCTTCTGCCCACTGCTGGCNCTGAGACCCAACATCACCAGGCCTTAGCATCTTGGGGCGTGGGGATGTGCTTGGGCTGCTGCTTCTGCCCACTGCTGGCACTCTCATGTCACGGCCCCTGCCACGTGGCTCATTGGCTGCCTTACAGGTAGTAGAGCAGCCTTGTCCTCTCATAACTCCCTTATCCATTTATAAAAACCAGTCCACACACAACTTTATTAAATATTTTTGTTTTCATTTTTTTTTACATTTTTTATCTAATATTATATGTATCTATCTATACTACACTAAATTTAACTGCTATTTAACTATCTAATAACAATTATTAAACCTATGGAACTAAATAATGGAATATAAAATACACATTCTAAAACTAGATCACTCTGTCTCTATAAACTAATCTAACATAACTGTAATAGCTATTCTAACTATAATCCTACCTAACAACTACTATAATCTATCTTTCTCTCTCTTTATATATACACAATATTGTACAGAGATGGGGGGTGGGCGGGTAACACAGACAGCTCAAAACAACACAGGGAGGGGAACAGAAACTGAAATAAAACCTAAATCAATCTAATCCTACTCTAATAAATCAAAAATCAGGGGAAGGGAATGAGGGATGGGATATGGAAGGAAAGGGAAAGGAATTGATTCAATGGAGAATAGGGAGATAGTACACAGGGAGGCGTAAATAATACAAATAACTGCTAAATCTATCTAATATAATCTAACTAAATGATAATAGGATAAGGGAGGTAAATCTGTTGGATGGGTGAAATTGGAGGAGGATTTTGAATGGATGAGGGAAGCAAACTGCTGGGAGTCAGGGAGCCTTCTGAAAATGCTGCTGAAATTATCAATGGCTGGCTCAGAAGGTGTTGGAAGGGGGGCAGGGCAAAGAGTTTTGTTACTTGCTGCTCCCGCCTTATCACAAGGCCCGATTGGCTCTATGAAGCCTAGCCCCTGGCCAAGCATAGCCAGTGTTCAGTCAAAAAGGAAAGGTGATTGGGTAGACTGGCTTATACTCCAAGCCTCTCCACCCCCCAGTACCAGGAAGTCTGCTCCACAGCTTCCTCCCCCTCCCTGGGCCTTCAGTCACATTTTTCCCGCCTAAACTCAACCGAACCTGGCCGAACATGAACGAACTGTTCGGTCAGTTTGTCGTTCGGTTGGGGTTCGGTTCAGTCAGTTTGGGTTCGTTTTTGAAGTTCAGTTCGGTCGATCGAACAGACCAAGTTCGGTCCAAACTCCGAACTTCTGAACCGCATTCACACATCCCTACTGCTGGGTAAGTAACCTAGTCCAAAAACATAGTGCTTGTGCCATAGCTCGAACCTGGAAACTGGCAATTCCCGTTTCCAGCCTAAGGCCTCCCAAACGTTTCAGCCAAAAATCTAGCTCCATTACGAAAAGAGCCTTCAATTTCTTGAATTTCATTTACTGTTAATTTCTGACCCATCAGATGGTATATATTTCTTTGCACCAGGGCTTTAGACTCCCAACTTGGAAGCATCCTATTTGGGAGGGGACGAATAATAAATAAAATAGCTTGTTCATCAACCTGGAAAGATTTAACTATTTCCCCCCTACATGGAAATGTGCCCCACTTCCACAAGGGTCAAGGGGAGCCATTATACCCCTTTTACACTTGTAGTGCAATCTCTTGTACCGAAGAAGACATCCTAATAGACACCTCAGTATCATTACCAAAACCCTTTCTGTTATTAATTGAGGACTCAATTTTTTCTACCAGTTCCTGGAGCTGGTCCATGACAGAAATTAGGGTTTTATCCATATCCGAAATGTTTGAAAACAAAAGGGAGACAGTTTGACTTGCCAGGAGGCATTGTGTCTTAAGTAACTCTGCCAGTTCATACCACTGGGGATGTTTAGAATTGCAGTGTCTCTGTTCACTACATTTCACTTTCCCCAAACCTGCTATTGAAGACTGGAGCAAATTAGATAAGTCAATATTGTTTGAAAAGTCCTGGCAACCAAACTCAGGAGATTCTTCTTTGCCTTCCATGTTTGCCAGGCAAGAGAAGTGATTAATTATTGGTAACGACAATATATTGTCTACAACAACCTGTTGGTCTAGAGCATTAATAGTTAGTAATCTTAGGTTAGTAATCTTTTCGTATGTGCTGGATCTATGGGAGATGAAGCTGTTACACAATGTCATGTATTTCCTATTATAAGCATATATTATTGGACATCTGTGTTCCTAATGTATTAATTTTGAGTTTCTATATGTTAACTTTTTGTTTCAAAGTATTGGATTTGTGTTTTGCAGTATTGATTTCTAAAATCACCTTCTGTGATTAGTTTGGTTCAGGCTGAAGTTTCTTCAGCTACATTCCAATGAGCTTTTTTCTAAACTTCCCAAATGAACTTTCACCGTATCCAAGGAAACAGTCAAATGGCTAGGAGTTAGAGGGCAGATCAAAGGCCTCTTGCCAGTCGAGGTGTCTGGAACCTTATCTGTTATGTGTCTAGATGACGAATGATCAGGCCATAAACATCTCCAGACTGAGAAGGAAGATTTAAGTTAGTTTTTTCTAGCTAACATATCTATTTAATTAATGGTTGAAATAACCTTGAAGCTTTGGTTATTCTCTCTGTAATCTGACAATTATCTTTGATAAAAATATAAGGTTTCTATTCAAACCTTGAAGGAAATTTAAAAACTTTACTTGTTCAGAATTAAGAGAGCCAATTAGAATCCAGTGTATTTCCTTGCTAACTGACGTCAGCAACGTCAGTCCTCAGGAATGTGAGCCTCCCATGCAGGCAAGCTTAAGAAGGGAGACAAGAGCTTTGCTCTTTAGACTGAGATTCCACACCTCATGTTGGAGTTTCTTTCTCACCAACATCTTGGCAGACAAAGGGAAGAACTGGGAAGAATGTAATGTATTACTCTTGATATCTTTGAGCCAATGAATTGAGCATATGTTAAGCTTTTAGAAGCTTTTTTCTTAAAATAGAGATGTTTTAAGATCATGTAATTTTGATTGGCTATCTATGCTATTCTATGTAAACTACTGATATTCTCTATTTATATTTAAGTAAACTACGCTTATATTTTTAATATATTCTAAAGTCTCATGTTCCATTTATTTATAAATATATTGTCATTTTACAATACTTGCTTTGCTAGCTTGGCCTCAAAGTAAAGTGTAAAACTCATTTTATACAATTAGGAGAAAAAGACCCAATCAAGTATGATTAGTTCAGCTGGAAAACTTAGCCTTCTTTCCTTTTATAAAAAGAGTAACGCAATGCGACAAAAATTCCTCTTCTTTTTCCCCATTATTTACTAGTAGAATCAGGTCCCCCTCTGTCACTAGTACAGGTTGCAGCCGGCAAGTTCCAATGGCTCTCAAAGACCTCACAAGGGCCGCGCCCTTGTGCACACAGCCCTTCTGCACGCGGTCACCGGCGCGTGCTGCCAGCACGGCCAGCAGCAGTGTGATGCCTGATGTAGCCCCGGGTCCCATCTCCAGTCACCCGTGTCCTCTCGCATGGCCAGCGCTGGTGCGATGCCTGATGTAGCCCCGGGTCAGCAGTCGGGCGGGGCCAGCAAGCTTGCTCCTCCGGTGGGTGGGGGAAGGTGCCTTGTTCTGGCTCCAGCCACCCACGTCCTCTCGCATGGCCAGCGGCAGTGCGAGGCCTGATGTAGTCCCGGGTTACCAGTGGAGTGGGGCGAGCAAGCTCGCTCCTCCAGAGGGGGGGGGCACCTTGTCCGGGCTCCAGCCACCCATGTCCTCTCCCAATCATGCACTAAAAAGCATGAAAATTGCAAGTTAAGGTTTGCGCCTTAACTTCCATGCCATGTTAGCAGTAAAGACATTGTATAGTCTCACATATTATGCTCACATTCAACTTAGGCTCCATGCACCCAAACTTTGCCTTCATCTTTCAGCCCCAATCCTCTTCCTCTTTGCAGGTTGGGGGCAACACTGAAGCTGGGGACAGGAGGGTGTGAGCTGATTGCTCACCCCCTCCCTTTCCTCCTTAAGAAAGAGAGAACTTAGGAGTTCTGGCTCCCACCCCTTCTCACCCTTTAATCTACTTGGTCCCAGCCCTGTAACAGAGAACTCAGAACTCCTGGGTTCCAGCCTCTCCACCCCACTCTAATCCAGTAGGGTGCACTCCCTTCACAAGCAACTCAATAGTCCTCATTCTTAGCCTGTTCTCATCTCCCCTCCTCTCAACCTTGTAACAGACAACCCAGGAGTCCTGGGTCGAAGTCACCCCTCTAACCCTGTAACTCCCACTCCCCTCACAGAGAACTCAAAAGTCCTGGGAAATACAATGTTTGTCTGTATGCCTCATATGAAACAGAAGTGTGTGTGTTTGGAAAGACCAAAACAACAACAACAGAAGAGGAAATGGAATAATAGGGAGGGAGACTATTGGGAGTCAAAGGATAGGGAATCAGCTATGGGGGTAAAATGTGAGTAAAATAGGCTTGCTTTTTCCAATTTCCCATCAGTCTTCAAATCAGCTATTTTACTCAGAATCTTATTATTGTAACTATTTCTAATTCCTCCTGTCATTCCACCAGCTTACTTAATCCTGCACACTCTGTATGTTTCCATCATTTCACTTACTGCATCTGGTGCCTTCCTCATCATTTCACACCCTCTTGCCTTCCCTATATCCTCCCAAAGATGAAACGGTGTTGTATAATTTTACAATCACTGAATTGGATGTTGGAATGACAATAGTATTTATTTAGAAATGGGCACTATTGTTACCTCCATTCCTTCCAATGGCCATTCCATTTTATTAATTACGACTAATTATTATTAGTTGTAATTAAACATTTGTATACGATTCTACCCAGGTTCACTGTGCTCTGGAGACTGTGAAGTGCAATGCAGTTAAGACTAGTGGGTAAAAGAGACAGTTGTGAAACATTAGTAGTCATCTGTCCCATTCTCTGCAACTGAAATTAAAAGTTAGAGGGAAAGGAGGTGGTGAGGGGCAAGTTCACATCCTCCTGTCCCCAGCTTCAGTGTTGACCCCAACCTGCAAAGAGGAAGATGATTGGGGCTGAAAGATGAAGGCAAAGTGTGGGTGTATGGAGCCTAAGTTGTAAGTGAGCACAATATGCAAGACTGTACGATGTCTTTACTGCGAATATGCTACAGAAGTTAAGGCAGGAGCCTTAACTTGCAATGTCCATGCTTTTTAGTGCATGATTGAATTTGGAAGAGCCTTACTCTTCTTGTAAACTGCAGGTTTTTTATTATGGAATATCCAAGTTTTTTGTTAAATACAATGCAAAGGAGAAAATTTGTCCTGCTAGCGCAGTACAATGTTCAGCAGCATAACCACTATGGGAGCAGGGATTAGGGGAGGACACGATGGAAGAAATGCTCCCTTCAGTTTAGAAGTTTGTTACTTCCTTCAAATAGCAAGCTAGGCAAAGCTGAATTTTTACTGGTAACTCCCTGCTTTACTAAGAATACAACAACTTTGGTTCAGTTTAAACATTGCAAACTTCCCAAAACTGCTGTCTATGATCTTTCTAGCTCATGGCTTGTACAGGAGTCTTCCACTCTACCCCCCATTGTCAGAGTTCTTTTCCTTATGCAAGACTGGCCATTCTGCTTTCTAAGACCTCCCCCTGTACAGGAGCCCCTGGCTAGTTCACTCTTTGTACAGAGCTCCCTGACTCAGCTGTGCCCATGTACAGAACTCTCCACCTGGCATAATGCTGCCCATCCTGCAGCTCTTCCCCTGTGCAGAGCTCCCTCACTCAATTCTCCTCTGTCCAGGGCTCTCTCCCAGCACAATTATGGCCATTATTCTGCAGCTGTCTGTCTCTAGAAGACTCCCCCACTTTACTCCCCTTGGACAGGGTTCCCTTTCTTGCACAACACTGCCCACTTTGAAAACCTCCTCCTGTACTGGGTTCCATATTCTGTATTCCCAATAAAGCTGCTCCCTGTAAAGTGCTCCCCCTGTGCATTGCTTCCATGATGGAAGCTATTTATAGACACCCCCCTTTGTGTATGCTTCCTCCCTCCCTGCTCCCCCATAGCATTTCCCTCCCTTGGCTGAGCTTCACTTTTTGAGTTCTCCCAAGAAGAATACACTTGTAACTCTTCCCCACAGGGTTGCCCTGCACAGGACCCCACCATCTCCTTGCCCCCCCCCCCGCAGAACACCCACTGTATCACCCACAGTTTCAGGGGTGGCGCCCATCTGAGCATGTGGGTCACTCACTCATGGGGGCATGGGAGGGAACCCAAGAAAAGGATAAAACAACCGGTGGGGCTCTCACTCCCTGCTGGTAATCACTTGTGAGAAACTGTCCCTTGTATTGTTTTGTGTAGCATCAGTGAACTGTGTGTGTAGAGCGTGTGTGTGTGTGTGAAAATCAGTGTGTGTGAGGGTGAGAGTTTGAGAGTGGAGTAGAGTGAAAGTGTGTGAGAGGTTGGAACGTATCTTCTCCCTACACTTCCTGGTTTGTCTTAACCCTAGAGTGTGTGATCCTCCCCATATGTGTGTGTACCCTGTCTATTTTCCCTCCTGCTTCCCCCACCGTGACTCAGTCACCCAGGGCATCCACACCACCATTCTGTGGCCTCCATGTGATGATCCCAGGACTGAGAGAGAGCAGGATACATAAGTGTGCAAGGGAATTACCCTCATCCCTTCTCCCGTTCCCTTCCTGGGGCTACCAGGTCTCACACCCTATTATGATCTGGATCGCTCCTCAATAGAGGAGAAAGCCCATCTAATATCCTGAGGGTACTTATTTTCCCTACGAGATCCTTAGGAGGCACAGGGGGAGAACAGTCGGGGCCTGTTGGGGTTGGGGGCTGGGTTATTCCTTTCCCTACCATACCTCCCTGACAGTATTAGTGGCTTAATACTCCCTCCCCATTATGGAAACAGCTGTAGACCTTGCTGAGCTGATCCGGACCATACAATCTTTTCCCCTTGAGGTGAAGGGCTTGCGGGAAAGGCAAGAGCAGAGCTTGGGGGCAGGAGCGGGAGGAAAGGCGGGACCCCCCCATCCCATGGCAGAGGACTTAGGGATCGCTGCCCCACCTCTTTTCGTGGCTCAACCAGCGACCGCCTTGCCTGGAGAGCCCAAGGGTTCCAAGCCAGATAAATGTTATGGGTACTGGAGGCAATGTCAGGGCTTGCTCGCCCTGTGTGCCCTGACATTCCAAACACAATCCTGTATGTATGCCATTGATCAGGCTAAGGTGACCTATATAATAGGGCTCCTGAGGTGCCTGGCCCTTGACTGGGAAACTCCACTGCTGTCAACTAATAGTCCCTTGTTGGAAGATTATAAGGGTTTTCTTAGAGAATTCAATTTCCTATTTGATTACCCCCATCAAGTAAGGGATGCAGAAAAGACCATTCTGCATATAAAAAAGGGGGGAAACTCCTTCCTTGAGTACATCACTCAGTTTCAAAAACTAGCCATCAATCTAGGGTGGAGTGATCCATTCCTTAGGGTACTATTCTGGAAGGGCCTCCAAGATGAGCTTAAGGATCAAATTGCATATGTGGCCCCTCCTGGAAGCTTGAGTGAACTAGTCATGTTGACCACCCATATCAATGAGTGCTTAGCGGAGCATTGGAAGGAAAGGCTAAGGGATCACATCAGGGGGTCAACACTACATCCTGTATGCTCCCTACCTCCAATCTCCACCCCTGGGGGACCACTGGGAGTGGAACCCATGCAGATTGGAGCAAGTAGAGGGCCATTAAGTCCCAAAGAAAGAGAAAGGAGACACATGGGGCGGTTGTGTTTTTACTGTGGTCAGAGCTGACACTTCACCAGAGACTGTCCAGTCAAACCCTCTCAACTAGGGAATTCGGGAAACGGGGTACACCGGGACCAGCAGGGGACCTCCTGTTCAGGTTCAAACCACCTGTTCAGGTTCAACCCCCCCCCCATGTCAGTTTATTTCCTAAGTGAGCCCCTTACATTTGTATATACCTCTCACGATAACAATTCAGAACACCAAGTCAATAGTAGTCAAGATTTTAATCGATTCTGGGGCTTCAGGGAACTTTCTCGATATCCAATATACTAAGCAGCACAGCATTCCTAGCCAGGCAAAGAAAACTAGAGACCTTGTCTGCACAATTGATGGATCCCCCCTAAGATCAAGCCCCATCACCTCCTGTACCCCTTCATTATTTTGTAGCATCGGGAATCATACGGAACAGTTGCAGTTTGATATTATTTCTTCCCCTTTATTTCCAGTAGTTCTGGGACATTCTTGGCTCCTTCTGCACAACCCTATTGTGAATTGGCAGCAGACACAGATGAGAGTCAATTCCCTTTTTTGTAAGGAAAACTGTAATAAATTATGTCCGACGGTCCACCTACTGGAAGTTGCCCCCAACCCATCCATTCCCCATGAATATGGTGACGTACAGGAGGTCTGCCCCAGCAGGGCAACTGGGCTCCCTCCACACCATCCCTATGACTGCCCCATTGACTTAATCCTGGGAGCTGAACTGCCTTATGGAAAAAATTATTTGCTGTCTCCCTCCAAATTAATCACACTCAAAGAATACTTAGACGAGAACCTACCAAAAAGGTTCATTCAACATTCTATCTCCCCGACCGGGGTGCCCTTGTTTTTTGGGGACAAAAAACAAGGAGATCTATGCCCCTGCATAGAGTATTCAGAGCTTAATGCCCTCACTATTAAGAATTGATACCCCCTATCGTTAATCTCTGACTTACTTAATTGTTTATGTGGAGCTACTATATTTACCAAATTGCACCTCCGGGGAGAGTATAATTTCATTCAAATTCAGAAGGGGGATGAATGGAATACAGCTTTTTGGACTCGATATGGGTATTTTGAGTACTTGGTGATGCCATTCGGGTAGGCCAACATTCTGGCTAACTTCCAACACTTCATAAACAATATATTCCAAGACATCTTGGACATCTACGTTGTTGCCTACTTAGATGACATCCTAATCTTCTACCCATCACGAGAAACCCATATCCAACATGTCCTACGTCTGTAAAAACATCAACCATACTGCAAGCTGGAAAAATGTGTATTTTATGCATCCACTGTTTCCTTTTTATTTTTATTTATTTCTCCCGAGGGTACTGAAATGGACTCACAGAAAGTAGAGGCCATACAGAAATGGTCCCCTCCTGGACCGGTCAAACCCCTTCAACAATGTTTGGGCAGTACCAATTATTACAGACAGTATATCCCCTATTATGCAAAGATCATACTGCCCCTTACCCTACTACTTAAGAAAGGAGTTTCCTATACCTGGGGCTCTGCACAACAACAAGCGTTCAAAAGACTCAAACAGGCTTTTACCAAGACTCCTATTCTTTGCCACCCAAACATGTCACTACCCTTTGTAATCGAAGCAAATGCCTTGAATTATGCCATAGGTGCAGTCTTAACCCAACCGGGGACCACGGGGCTGAAACAATTTCCTTGTGCCTTCTATTCCCGCCAGCTGACCCCAGCAGAAAGGAATTACACCATTCTGGATAGAGAGCTCTTAGCGATAAAGGCAGGCTTCAAGAATTGGAGATATTATCTCAAAGGCACCACCATCCTGTTTTAGTACTAACAGACCACAAGAATTTGATGTATAGGCAATCTGCATGCATTACTAACTCTCAACACACCCAGTGGGCCTTATTCTTCTCCCGTTTTTCCTTTATCATTAGGCTGGGAATGAGCAATGTTCTTGCCAATGCCTTATCCCGGAGTTACAGCAGAGGAGAGGAACCCGAAAGGACAGAAGGCCCTCTTTTTCCCCCCAAGGTCTTTGCTGCAACCCTCCCTTCATGGCTCTAGCTCAGCAAGAGTAGCCAACAGGAACTACCTGCAGATGCATACAAACAATGACAAGGGCTGTACTATCACCAGGAGTGAGTAGTTATTTCTCCAAAGTATAGGCCCCATATTCTATGGACTCATCATGATTCCCTATTAACCAGACACCGGGGGGTACAAAGAATGTTGACCTCAATTCTCCATCGATTTTGGTGGTCAGGAATTTGGAAGTAGGTAACTCAGTATGTGAAAGGCTGCTCAACATGTGCACGTACCAAAGTACCTCGCTGCCCTCCTGTAGGGCTTCTTCAAGTAACTCCAACCCCATGGGGTTCCTAGAAAAAGATAGCCTTGGATTTTGTTGTGGACTTACCACCATCAGAGGGACATGACACCATTCTGGTGGAAGTGGACTACTTCACAAAAATGGCTCATTTTATCCCATGTAAAAATCAACCTACATCTCAAAAGGCTGCTACGTTTATCCTCCAACATGTCATCCGCCTATATGGATTGCCACAGGAGATCATCTTGGATAGAGGTCCTCAATTCATTGCGAAGTTCTGGAAGGGCCTCTTTCGGATCCTGGACATCCGGACCAGCCCAACCACCGTGTACCATCCTAGAGCGAATGGACAGGTACAATGCACCAACCAGACCATGGAGCTGTACCTCCGTTGCTTCCTGAACTTTTTACAAGACAACTGGGTTCTATATTTACCCCTTGAAGAATTTGCAAATAATAATGCTTCACATGTTACATTGGGTACTTCTCCCTTTTATGTATCCTATGGTTTTCATCCTCACCTCTGTTTAACTGATATCCCCTCTACCAATGTTCCAGCTGCTGCAGCTATGGCTCTCCAGATCCAACGAATAGAGAAAGAGGCAATGCACCAGCTAACCCTAACACACCAACAATATAATAGGAATGTGTGAACGTGGTTTGGGGGTTTGGCGTTAGGCCCATTTGTGAACACCCCAAACCCGAACTGCACCCCACCTGAACTGGCTGAACAAAGTTCGGGTTCTGAACACCTCTCCCCTGCACAGGCTCACATTATTTTTTTTAACCCCCCACCCTAGGAATCGCCCTACCTGGTGGTTCCGGGGTTCTGGTGCTGGGCCCAGTGGCGACAGTGGTGGCAGCAGAGGGTCCGGAGGCGCTCTGGAGTGCTTCAGACCTCTACTAGGACTTCTGGGTCAGGTGACGATGTCACATGACACGGAAGGCCTAGTAGAGGCCTGAAGCATTCTGGAGCGCTGCCGGCCCAGGGCCAAAGCCCCAGCACCACCAGGTAGGTCAGGCTCTGGCACCGGGTCCAGCAACTGTATTGCAAGACTAGATGGAGGGAGGGTACTGTCAGTTCATGGGCAGTGCTGGATGGGACAGCCAGTTCTGACCCTCCAGCGGGTACCATGAGCGGTCAGACAGCTGGAGGTCTGGTGGTGCCGCAGCGAGACATAGAGGAGCATGGCCCTGCAACGGGCAACCATGAGCCGGCTGCACGGCATGCTCCACAGGTTGCCAAGCAACCAGGGGCCTTGCGGTGGTGCAGTGCCTGGTTGCAAGGGCGGGACCCATCTGAGTATGTGGGACACTCACTCATGGGGACATGGTCTCAAAACCAGGAAGTGAGAGCACCTGGGAGGGAGCCCAAGGAAAGGATAAAACAACCTGCAGGGCTCTCACTCCCCACTGGTAATCACTTGTGAGAAACTGGCACTTGTATTGTTTTGTGTAGCATCAGTGAACTTTGTGTGTAGAGCGTGTGTGTGTGAAAACCACTTTGTGTGAGGATGAGAGTTAGAGAGTGGAGTAGAGTGAAAGTGTGTGAGAGGTTGGAACGTGTCTTTCCCCAGGTTTTTCTTAACCCTAGAGTGGTGATCTCAGGAATCCTAGGACTGAGAGAGAGCAGGATATGTAAGTGTGCTAGGGAATTACCCCCATCCCTTCTCCCCTTCCCTTCCTGGGGCTACCAGGTCTCACACCCTATGATGATCTCGGTTGCTCCTCAATAGAGGAGAAAGCCCAACTAAGATCATGTGGGTACTTATTGTCCCTATGAAATCCTTAGGAGGAACAGGGGGAGAACAGTTGGGGCCCATTGGGGTCGGGGGCTGGGTTATTCCTTTTCCTACCATACCTCCCTGACACAGGCTTTCAAAGTGCAGCTTTCAAAGTGTGATATTCCAGATGTTATCCAACCAATTAGACTGAAATGTGGACAGAATGGACCGTTTACTCCTGTGATCCTTCACCAGAAATTTCATGATCCTAGCTTTACTGCTGCCAATTTTATAGCAACTTTAATGCTGGGACTTTATAATACAGGGTGTAACACACCTTAACTTTTAGAGTGCTCCTGCGCTCTAATAAATCAGACACCAAAAAGCGATCCCGCACTTCAATCATTCAGACATCAATAAATGATCACAAATTATGATAACTCACTAGGGGATCAATTAATTCATTCATTTTATTTCAAATTGGACTTTATTATATATATACACACACACACACACATGCTGCAATGCCAATATATTCCAAATAACGATGAAGACTGACTAGAATAAATACACAAAACAATTGTTTTTTCTTCATTATGTGCCTTCCAAATAGTGTGAACTACCTCACATGTGCCTTCCAAATAGTACCTCAACTAGCATCACTACCAGCCAGAAGAGAATCATTCAGGGAAAATGTGAAACATGCCCACTTCCAGGCCATGATATGTTATTCAGATCCAATTCAGTTTGGTTGGACATGTGATGAAAAAAATGAAATGTTTGGTTCAAGTTGGAATTCCAACCACTGTATCTCCTGCTCTGAAACAAATCCTAGAACTCATCAAATGTAGCTGTAGTTCTACTCAGCCTTGCCGTACCAACTGGTGTAGCTGTTCTGCAGCTAAACTATCATGTATAATTGTTTCACATTGTCAGGGAAAGCATAAAGTCTGCTGTAATGAGCACACACTTGCAGTGACAGATACATCATCAGGAGAAGAGGATGAAGAAAATGAAATTATTCAACTTTATATTCCACCTGCCTGGACTCTGCTGTCTCCACCTTCAACTTATTCCTTCCACCCTTGACTCCCTTACTCCCATCTAGTGCCATTCTATCCATCTTATAAACCCCTGTCCTTGGGTCACCCCTACTGTTTGCCACCTCGAATCCTGCTCCCGAGCTGCTGAGCACCTCTGGTTGAAGTCTTGTGATTTTGCTGACTTAATTCACTAGAATTTTGCTCTACCTGCATTTAGTGATGCCCTTTCCCTGGCCAGAAGACTTCTGTTACTTCATGTTACAAAACTCATTCCCACAACCCCCGCCCTCTCGTCTTGACATTTACTTCCCTTCTGAAGTCTCTCTCTTTCTCTCTGGACACGATCGTCTCTCTTTTTTCAATGACAAGAATGATAAACTACGCTATACTATTGCTTCTCAACCCTTTTCCTCCCCCAATTCCTTCCTTGCTATTTCCTGTCCTGTGTCTCTTCTCTCCTCCTTCTCTCCAGCATCCCTTGACCTCCCTCATCTCTTCATCCAACCCCTCCACCTGCTCCCATGATCCCATCCCCTCTCACCTCCTAATGGCAATTGCCCTCCAACACTGCACCTTCTCTGTTTCACACAATTAATCTATTCCTCTCTACTGGGTCATTCCCATTGGCCTTCAAACATGCTACTGTCTACACCATCCTTAAGGCTGCTACTCTTAACCTCTCTGAACCTTCCAGCTATCGTCCCATTTCACTCCTAGCCTTCACTTTCAAGCTCTGGGATACAGCTGTCTAAATGTGCTGTCTGGACTTCTTCTCTTCAAATTCCTCCCTTGACCCCCTCCAATCAGGCTTCCACCCTCTCCCTTTGATTGAGACTGCCCTTGCCAAAATAACCGATGACCTTCTCTTAGCTAAGTCTAAGGCCCTCTACTCTGTTCTTGTCCTCCTCGATCTTTCTGCTGCCTTTGACACTGTTGATCATGGCCTTCTCCTGGAGTCATTACACTCCCTTGGTTTCCGGGACAGGTTCTTGACTGGTTCTCTTCATATCTCTCAAACTGTTCCTTCAATGTTTCTCTTGCTGGTATGTCCTCTACATTGCTTCCCCTCTCTGTGAGAGTTCTGCAAGGCTCTGTCTTGGGGCCCCTTCTCTTCTCCCTTTACATTATTTCTTTGGGTAAACTCGTTGAAACCCATGGCTTCCAGTATCACCTGTACGCTGATGACACTCAACTCTATCTCTCCACTCCTACACTCTCGCCCTCCATCCAGACTCATATTGCTAACTTTCTTGCTGACATCTCTGCCTGGATGTCTCGTCACCAATTCAAGCTTAATATGGTTAAGACTGAACTCCTCATCATTCCCTCAATACGTTCCCCTTCTACTTCCCTCTCAATTTCTATTGAGGGAGTCACCATCCAGTCAGCCCCTCAGGTCCGTAGGCTGGGATTCATCTTTGACTCCTACCTCTCCTTTCACCCTGCCCTTTCCACAGCCTAGGCTGCTGATACGTCTGTTTGGCCAGGCTGGATCCTGCCTGGGGTGAGGGCCTTCATCCCAGGCAGGATCAAGGTATGGCAGCACCATGCGCTGTCATGTGTAAAAACACCCCAAGTAGGGATTGAACTCACACATCAGGACCCAGTCAAGTAGCTTACATGCTGTATCCCATCCCTACAACCACACTAGTCAATAGTTCTGTACCCTTTCATTTGCAACTTGACTGTTATTTTCTTAGTGTATAACATTCTTGTATGACAGGATTCACACACACAAAAATCACTTATTCAGACAGACCATTTTGTCTACCTCTTTTGCTCCTGTGTAATTTTCTAAACTTAATTTCCCTTAAAACAGACACTTCATTTGCAACTTTGCATGCTCAGTAAATCTTGTGGTTTTTAAAATCATTTATATTTCTAAATGTTTGGGAAGTAAATCTGTCTCAGCCAAGTGGTTGAAATGAAAATAAAAAGTTCATTTTTATACTATGGTAGACATTTCTCCCAGTTGGATCCTTTCATTTGACTTACTGCCCCCTGAAGTTTTAACACATTTTGACAATTAATTGTTCTTTCACCAATCTGTTGAAAAGAAACATTATTTCCCCATGATTGACACTCTCAGTTGAATTCCAAGCAGCAAATAATTAGACAATCATTACAATGTACTTCAGTTAAAACAGCAGAGCTCTAAGTGACATTTTCCAAGGTACATGGTTGTAAGTTCATGACAAGGCTGTCGTCTGCTTGCAGCAGCAAAATTAAACTTTATTAAAACAAAAAAATAAAGCTTGAAAATAACTTTAACATCAGGTCACCTCTGAAATGGTTATCTGGTGCTTTGACCACAACAGGAGGGCATCTGATTAACTGCTGACAAGAAAGAATGCAGTGAATAATGTGACATCAAAGACAGCTACTTTCTGACACTATCTTATGAGTAGTGATTAATGAATGACATAAATGGAGACAGTGAAACTTCCAGTAAATGTAAGAGGATTAATCAAGTATCATGATAGGAGATTCACACAAGTCATTAGTTGGTAAAAAATAAAAGGCACTGATTTAAAAACGAATACCTCTCAAGTTCAACATTTTGGGTTGGTATAATTATTAATTAGATAGGGTAACCCAAGTAATAAGGAGATTTCCGTTGCAAGGAAATTTGCAATGAAAGGAAGACGCCCACTCTGTGAACTGAGGTGGTTGCAAAAGGTGGATGTTCTCATGATTTTAACCATCACTGTTGTTAACAGGATACCCCCCCCTCACTTGTGGCTACAGGGGGCAATGCACCCCAATATCCACCATTCCTTAAACTTCGAGGGGGGGATTAGTCTAATTTCTTAAACCGGGGTCTCCATATGTTCAGAGGATCAGTCTGAGGAAAGTACGCGCTACAGACAGTTTAAGTTACCCTCCCCAAAATATAGAAAGAGAGAGAGACAAGTGTTCAATAAAAACTGCAACAGGTTTATTTTACACACACACACAAAACAGAGAAACACAGCCCCGGTTTGGCTGGCAGTATTTAAAGGGGGAAACACAAGTGGCTTGTGGGGAAAATGAAAGTACGGCAGGAGAAGGGGGAGGGGGTTGCGGTGTTGGCTCAGCGATGGGGAGCGAGAGAACATGAATGAGAGAGAGAGAGAGAGAGAGAGAGAGAGAGAGAGAGAGAGAGAGGACTTCCCAAATTGGCTGGGAAAATCTGGACCTGTGGTTACCTTTCCTTGTCTGTTGAGACGGGACAGGCGGCCCATGGATCCAGTGGAGTTCGGGGGATGGAGGAAGAAAAAGGGGCAGACCAAAGTCTGGGAGATCCCTCAACTCAGACACGCACAGAGTGACTTGCACATATCTGGGTCCCAAGGTTTCTCAGAGGTTGAGGGAAAAAACCAGGGGCAGTTATCGGATGCTAGACAAAGGATTTGGGGAGGCTACAAAGGGTCTTTGGGGGTACAAAATGGTTTAACAAGGGGAGAAGTCACCACTTTTACTTCCATCACAAAGGTGACTCCATGATATGCGCAAGATATCTTTGACACACAGGGAAACTGTACACAAAAAGTGGAGGGAGGGAGGGAAGGAAGGACTAACGACAGACTTCTAGGATAAAATAACTTTGTCTGGTTTCTCTTGGGGAATACAGAGATAGGATGTTGCTGCTCTGAGTCATAGCTACCAGTCCTTTGTCACAACAGGGTGAGGGCCCCTATCCTTAATGACTCCATTCCTTATTCAGAGGGCTCTTCCTTCCAGTCCTCTTCTCAATCTTAGGTTGTTATTTTTCCATGAGTGATCTCTTTCAGCTTGGAGCTAGGTTGGTTGGGTCAGATTCTTTTTTTCCATGCTTCCCCCCCCCTTCCTCTTGCATCCAGTGTGGGAAGACTGTCTTTTCCCCAGTCTCCTTGCCCTTGGTTGCCCCTGTGGGCTTTGCTGACCCCCAGGTCCAAGTTAGTTGGCTATCATATGTGGGGGTTCATCCGTTTTGGGGGGGACCAGGAGTCCTGTCTAACAATTCACCCCATTGGGGGCCTTTTAATCTTATTAAAATGACCCCCACAATTACTATGGGATGGGCCACCCCTGAACCGTAGCCTACCTAGCCCAATACGTTGGCTCACAATATGTAAAAACACTAGCCACCGGAAGATCTATGACCAATGTGGTCTGTTGGAGTCTCTTCTTAGGACACTGGTACCTAGAACCCCAGTTCAGCATGATCCTCTTCCCCTTCATTATTGCGGGAAGGTATGGGGTTGGGTCAAAATACAACGAGACAGTGGAGGTGGAGTTTTCTGGGTGACGGAAGGGGCAACCAGCGGAGGAGAGTGGACAGGAACAGGAAGAAGAAGGAAAACACAATGCTGTTCAGACCAGGATACTTAAAGTCAACACTAAACTATTAAACTAAACACTAAAACATTACACATGGTAAAATATGAGAGGGAAGGATACCTCTGTGTGTGTGTGTGTGTGTGCGTGCGTGCGTGCGTGCGTGCGTGCGTGTGTGTGTGTAAATCAATGAATAACACATTAATCAATAAAACTTTTAAATCAAATCACTACATACAATTATAATAAAAGTCAACAAACATTATTTTTATATATAGGTACACTGGGGAGCTGCTTGTTACATGTACATTCTGGCTAGAGTGACCTGGGTTTCCTCAGGGGATGGGGGGGGGGCGGTCCTGGAGGAATCAAAAGTATTGCCACAGGTTAATCTAGTTTTACTTACATGCGAGCCTTCACCGTGGCTTACTAGTTTTCTTAAGAGATCCTGCACGCTTAGAGGAATGGATTTCTTCTTAATTTTAGGTCCCTTATTCCGAATTTTAATTTACCAACCCTCCAAAACCCCATGGTCTTAAAAAAAAATCCAATTACCAATCTGTACCTGTAACAATGAGCTCCTTTCAATGGGACAATTCCATCCAGGTGTATCCTATTTGGCATGATGGTCCATAACTTTCAGCTGCGAAAAGGAGCTGAAACAACTTAACAAAACAAAGTTCCTTTGGCTGGAAGCTGGAACAACTGTGGTATGGCTAGGAGCATGGAGAAAGTTCTTCTGTTACCAAAGTCCTGTGCTCTCGGGCTCACCGCCAGGCAGAAAGTTCTGGGTGGTGAGAAACCTTCACTGAGACACGAGTTCAAAGTCTGTGCTGTACTGCTGGAAAAACACCTGGTAACCGTCTCAGGGAAGGAAATTACTCTCGGGATTGGGGGGGGCTTTCCATGATCTTTTTCCATGGAGCTGTGTCGCGGGCCGCTGGCTGTCTCAGCTGGAAAGCTGCACACCAAATGTAGAGGCTCAAAACTGGTTCTGGTAAACATCTGGGTCCCCAACCTCCGTCCCTGGCACCAAGCTTTGGAGTGACACCTTCCCATCTTTTCACAAGGTTCCTGGATCTTTTCATTAGCTCCTTTCCTGGCACGGGTTCAATAACTACACTCTTCGCAACTGCCGCTCACTTCTGGATCTGCCTGATGAGATAAAAGTCTCGGGGGGGGGGGGTTTCTCACCCGGGGGTGAGGGTTAACTGAGGACAAGGAGAGAGACTGAGGACATGGAAGTCCCTCCTTCAGAAAAAGGGGGGGGAGTCGAAGGGATGGACAGTTTTATGAACTTTTTAAATCCTAGAAGGGGGACGAATTCCCACATTCCTCGGCGGAGGGAAGTGGATGGAGGCTGATTTCCTTCCAGGACTGGATATCTGTTCCTTGGCCTTCCTCTGATTACACCTCGGCTTGTGATGAACTGTATCACGTGGGGATCTTCTCTCATAAACAGTTCCCATCTAGTGGAGCAGTTGTGGTAAAACTTTACAACCACTCTCTCCATAACCCCCCCCTCCACCACGTGGCTTCCCAGGTGGCCACCCCAACGACTCGCTATAGCAAAAACTGAAATGAAAGGTTTGCCTGATGATCAGGTTGCTTACCCTTGCAGCTAGTCTCATTGCTGGATTGACTGAGACGCCGTTCCGGATGTGTGTCAAGTGAGGTACATCTGTTCTCTTGGTCTCCTGGGCCTTACCCTCCTATTCATGACTCCCATGTCATGAGGCTGAGAGTTCTTCTACTGATCAGGGGTGGAAGAGCTAGCCAGATCCAGGGGCTGGCTTGCCATGAGTTCCACAGGCTTACCGGCTGACTCCTTGAGTTCGGAGCTGTGAAAATACTTTCTCCACCGCTTACCTCTTTTACCTTCTGGGATTTTCACCTGGTAAACCACTGGACTAACTCTGTTGACTATTCTATCAGGACCTTCCCATTTGTATGTTAGGGAATGGTTTGAGGCTGAATATTTTCGATACATTACCACCTGCCCCTCTTCCCAGACAATGGGATTTCTGATCCGCCCCAGCCTCTTATCTATATCTTGTTAGGCTACTCCTAAGCGTATGGCAGTCTGTCTATGGATTCTTTCTAGTTCACCCATCAACATTTGTATCCAATCTTCAGAGACAGTTTTGTTTTCCCAAGTGCTGGGTAGTTCTGTTCCCAACCACCAGGACTCAGGCATCTGCATCTGCCTCCCTGTCATCGCCTGGAAGGGAGTGTATCCATGCACTGCCTTAGAGCTTCTCAAGGCCATCAGAATTTGAGGGAGTTTTTCATACCAGTCTTTTCCTGCCGGGCTAATCTGTTTCTATAAGGCTTCCTTTAAAGTGCATTTAGTTCTCTCGACTAGCCCGGAGGATGGGGGGTGTCCAGCTATGTGAAAGCATTGTTTAATTCCCAGGGCTTTGCATAGTTCCTGCATCACATCCCCGACAAAATGGGGTCCCATGTCCGAATCTATGCACTGGAGGATACCTCATCTGGACAGGACAATGTTAAACAGCATTTTGGCTGTTGCGCTGGAAGTGTTGTTTTTACAGGGTAGCGCTTCCGACCATTTGCTGAATGCATCCACTACAACAAGACAGTATTTATTGCCTCTGGCTGTAGTGGGGAAGGGGCCTATGTAGTCTATTTGAATCCTGGCCCAAGGACCCTCAATACGCTGGTGCTGGAATGGAACTTTAAGAGTCTGGCTATCTGCATTGACCATGGCGCATGCAGACAATTATCACAACATTGGTATACCTCTGTTTTTATCTGGGGTCACCATCCTGTGTCTTTTACCCTGTCTAAAGTATCCTCTTTACCTCTGTGCCCTTGCTTATGGACAAACTGTATTAGCTCCTCCCATACATTCTCTGGGACGATCCAATATTTATTGCCCCCAGGATCGATTGCCCACCATACCTCGTTGTCTTTTGGTGATGGTGTATCTCCCTGTGTGGTATTTTCCCCATTTTGTCAAGCCCTCTATTTCCTTGTCCCCTTCCTGTAAAGTGCCTAGGTCTAGGGTGGTTACCTCTGATCCTAACATGCTGGCTCTAGTGGTGACTGGGGCTATGGGTGTTTCAGGGGAGGGTGAGTCCTCTGCAAGGTCAGGGTTCTCACTCTGGGTGGTGGCTTCTTTTGCTAGCATGTCCACTCGACTATTCCAAAAAGCTGTGTCCATAGGTTTTCTAGAATGTCCAGTGAAGTGTGCGACCCAAGTCCAGCCAGTTCTGTTTTTAACCAGCTCTGCTATTTTAGTCCATTTTCCTGCATGGGCTACTGGTCTCCCATCAGAAGCAGTCATGTTTCTCCCTAGCCAAATTGGGAGTCAAGCTGTGGCAGCTCACGCCGTCCAGTCTAAATCCGTATAGATGGCTAGGGAGATGTCTAGGGGCTCGAACTCAAGGACAGCCAATACAGCCTGGACTTCAGGTGCTTGGGCAAAGTGATCAGATCTCTTCAACACCCATCAGATCTCTTCAAAGCACAGATCTCTTCAACACCCATCCATCTAGCACTCGAACCACTGCCCAGCCTGTTCTTAGCCACCCCTGGTCATAAAAAGATCACCCATCAGTGTCCCACACTTTTAACCCCTTTTCTATTGCATCCTCCTGACTTTTACCCCACTGTACAGGCCATTCTACATGCTGGGGCTCGGGGAGGGGGCAGATGTGCTCTTCCCCTTCTACAAGTAAACCACAGGGAGCAGGGGTTTCTTTCTGTTCCTTACTGAACCCCACTCCACTACCCGCCAATGCAAGGGTCCATTGTGCTATTCTGGGGCTACTAACCTGCCCATCCTGAATCTTGCCTGAGATGATGTATTTCAGGGGTGAATGGTGGGTTTGAAATATTACTTTAGACCCCCCAATTATGTACTCCCAATGCTTCAGAGCCCAGACCAAGGTCAGGCATGCTTTTTCGCAGGGGAGAAACCGTTGTTCCGCCGCATACAGCAGTCTAGAGGCATAGGCTACTACACGCTGTCTCCCCATTTGCTGCTGATTGAGAGTGGTCCCTATGCAAGTCTCTGTTGCTGCCAATTGTATGAAGAAGGGAAGTTTGGGATCAGGGTGAGCCAGTGCTGGGGCTTGTGACAAATCCATTTTTAGAGTTGCCAATGCTTCTTGTTGATCAGGGCACTAATCCCATGCCTGTCCCTTTTCAGGAGCTTGTACAGAGATCTTGCCTTGTCTGTGAAGAACTCTATAAAGTCCCTGGAAAAGTTCAGGATGCCCAGTATGGGTCTTAGGGAATGCAAATCTGTGGGTGCATGTAATTTAGCAATCGCTTCCACCCTCTGGGTATCTGGGGACCTTCCCTCTTCTCCCAAACTGATCCCCAAGTATTTCACCTCCTTTTGCACAAGCTGTGCTTTAGCTCTGTTAACCTTGAACCCGATCTCTTGAATTATGGTGAGTACTTCCCTAGTTATTTCTGAAGTCCGGTTCCTGTCTGGGGAATGCACCAGGACGTCATCTATGTACGATAAGACACACCCTCTTGATTCTGGCTTCAATTTATCCCACATTGTTGACACCACCGAGTGACAGATGCTGGGGGATGAATGGAAACCTTGGGTAGTTCTGCTAATACTGTACTGTTGATTCCTGTATGTAAATGCAAACTTGTACCAACAGACTGGATGGAGAGGGATCGCAAAGAAAGCGTTTGCCAAATCAATGACAGAGTACCAGCAGGACCCCGCGAATATTGCTGCTACTATCTCCTATTTAGCTACCACTGGAGCAAAAGGAGGAGTCACTGCATTTAAAGCCCGATAGTCTACAGTCATCTGGTAAGTTGCCCCATCTGCTTTAATAACTGGACAGATGGGGGAGTTACAGACAAACTGTATCTTTACAATGACTCCTTGCCCTAACAGGCTACCTATTGTGGCTTGAATTCCCTCTTCAGCCTCTGCCGGATACTTGTATTGCTTTTGGGGGGGGGATCTTTCCCCTCGATGAGAACCTCCTCCTCTACCTTCCCACACTCTGCCTTGTCCTTAATCCATTCCTCAGTAAATTCCTGGGTCCATGGATCATTGGTCAAGGGGAGAATGGGAAGAGGTGCCTTAAGGGCTGCGCAGTGGTGTATGGCGGAAACCTCGGAAGGACCCCCTGGGATGTGCCACAGTACCCCATTAGCTAGGTCTACTGTTAGCTGGGACTCCTTCAAAAATGGAACCCCAATGATCCCCTTTTTTCCCCCTTTATGGACACAACTTTCAATTGTTCCCTTCAGTTTGCCTAATTCAAAAGGAACCTTGTTTCATATCGGGTCTTCCTGAGTTTCCTGACCATAACCACTGATCGCCACGGTTATACCAGAGGGCTCCCCTGCGTTGACCCAGTCTGGGTCCAAGATGTTGATGGAGGCGCCCGTGTCTATCAAGAGCTGGGCCAGAGTTCCCAGATTCCCAATGCTGACCTTTACATTGGGTCAACCCCATCTAATGGGGTGTAGCTTTTCAACTACCTCGGGGGGACTTTGAACTTCTGAACCGAACAAGAATTTCAAACCGAACCAAACTGAACTGAATTTCTGAACTCCGTTCTGTTTGCCCATCCCTAGTGGCAACACACACCAAAAAACATGGTTTTGAATGGCCAAACTTGGTTCTGAAGTTCGGAATTTGACCGAACTCGGCCTGTTCGGTCGACCGAACCGAACTTCCGAACCAAACTCAAATTTCAAACCAAACTGAACCGAACCGAATTTCCGAACTCAAATTTCACACCGAACTGAACCGAACCGAATTTCCAAACTCTGTTCTGTTCACCCGAACTTAAGCCCTAGCAGACACTGTGGACCTCCAGCAACACTCGCTCCTGTTCCGGGGTCCTATCTCTAGTATCTGAGTCCTCAGACCTCATGGCCGCTACTGGATGAGAGGAAACTTGACTAAACCCCTGCCACCGCTGTCTCCTTATTTCTGTTGCAGCCTCTATTAAAACCTGCAGAGGCTGGAGATGGTACTGCCTCATACCCACCCCATAGGATTTCAATTCTCCCTACATATATGCCTGATAGGAAGACTCCCGATTGTTGACTCTAGGGGGTGGGTTGCTACCATAGTTTCCCTGGACCCCTTTCTGTGGGTAGGGGTTGGGTGGAGGGTTCATGGTTGGCATAGGGGAAGCTGAGGAGTGCGGGCTGCTATTCATAAGCATAACCACCTGGACCGGCTCTAGTTGCTGCTTGTGAGCGGTCCATTTGGTTTGCCCCATCCCCCTCATCAGATCTGCCACCTGCTGGATACCTGTGGATGGCTCATCCCAGGTAACCTGTGACAGATCCATCCTCCCCACTGCCATTTTGATTGGGGGGGGGGAAGTCTTGCATATACGGCCTCTCTGAAATCCCTAGCATCGTACTGCAAGACCCACCTCCCGTCCTTTTGCCCTGGAACCACCACCTCCGCTAAGGCCCCCAGTAGTTTCTTGCGAGCCACATAAGCCTCCGGATGCTCCCCAGGAGCCTGTGTCTCCAGGAAAAACAGCCTCTGCAGGCTCTCTCCTGGGAGCATGCCTTGCAATACCACCTTCATCTGTTCGCCACAGTTGGCACCGTGGATGTCAGTCATACTGAGCCCCACTTCCAGGACATGCGCATCTGCAGGCGACGCGCTCGCCCGGACCAATTGTGTCAGATCTACCCCATCTGCAGTGGGATAGACCTGCCACACTCTTGCCATCCAAGAAATGGTGGTTTCCTGATTCAGTCGTCCCACCTGCTCAGCAATAGCTTTTGCCTGAGTGGGGGTCCACCTAACCATTTCCTTAATCTCTTTGTGGGTCGCCCTCCCTCCTGCTCTGATATGATCCATGTCTCGGCTTACAGTTGGGGCCACTGGCTCCACTGCTTACCAAGGGGGATTATACGGGGCTTCAGGAATGGCGTCTCTAGGCAGATTGGGCTCTTTCTTAGGGAACAGTATGGGCTGCCCTCCAGGTAGATCTTTGACTTGCACAGCGGTTACCAAGCCTTTGTGCATATCGAGTTCTTGCTGCAGCTTCTCTATTGCTGCTTCTCAGGCGTCATGGCTCACCACGACTTTAGCAGTCTGGGTTTTCTATGCCAGGAAGTGAGCTGCTGACTCGGCTTGCCCTAGCTGTTCCCGTGATCTGTCTAACTCCTTCTCTGCCTGCTCTTCCCTAGCCAGTGCCACAGTGTATTCCTCCTGAGCTTTCCTCAGGAAGGAGGTTAAGTTCCACTTTTCAGCTACCAGCTCGCTCTTGTCTCTCTCCAGCTCCTTACACAGAGCCTCCCATTTCTCCACCCTCATTCCTTTCCCCCCTGCTCTTTCCCCCTCTGCCTCACATTTCTGCCTAGTTTCCCTAAGCAGATCCAACAAGTCCCCACAAGCACTCCACAGCACCTAGGCTGCGCAGGCATCCCTTTTTCTGTCTCTGGGCTTAAACTTCTGGCAGTAACCATCATATGCTCTGTTAACTGATGTCACCGGGTCCTCAGTTTTAAAGCATACTGGCTTCCATTGGCATTCCCCCTTTTCTGCTGCCCATTTCTCTAATCTGATTGTCCCGGGCTCCTGGTGCAACATTTCCCCTACCTCCCAGATATTAATTGCTCCCCAAGAGCTTGTTCTAGTGTATCCCTCCTGTACCACCTCCACATTCCAGTAATACACCCCCCTGGAGGCTTACACAGTCCCACCCCAACATAGTTTTATCAGTCGGGGGATGCACACTAGAATCCCCAGGCACAAGGCAGTCCAGGCCACTCCCAGACCCCCGTGCTTTATCCAGCAGCATTCCGCAGGGTTCCATTCTGTCTCCATTGTTATTCAATGAATAAATTCAGCCTTTGGGGGAGGTTGTGAGAGATTCGGGGTGCGATGTCACCAATATGCTGATGATACTCAGCTGTACATTTCTTTTTCAACTTACTCAGACCCTGCCATCTCGGTGCTATCCCAGTGTATGGAGGCTGTGGCAGAATGGATGTGGCAGAGCAGATTGAAGCTCAACCTCAATAATATGGAGGTGATGTTGGTGGGAAGAGCGAGGGAGGTGTTGCCCCGCCTGATTTGGGGGGTTCACCCTCCTATAGCTCAGCAGGTTCAGAGTCTGGGGGTGGTAATGGACACAGATCTCTGCCTGGAGTGACAGGTGGAGGTAGTGGCGAAGGCCACTTTCCGCCAGTTGTATCTGATGCAGAAGCTGTGTCTGTACGTCCCCAGCCTGGACCTGGTCTCCCTCATCCATGCCTTTGTCACCTTGAAGCTGGACTACTGCAATGCTCTCTACGTGGGGCTGACCTTGTTCCTGGTGTGGAGGCTGCAGCTAGTACAGAATGTGGTGTCCAGGCTCCTTTTGGTGATGGGTCATTGGGAGCACATAACACCTGTGCTCCGGACTCTGCAATGGTTGTCAATAGCAAGCCAAGTCAGGTTCAAGGTTCTGGTATTAATCTATAAGGCCCTTCATGGTCTGGGTCCCTTGTACCTCAGGGACCGCTTCGCCCTCCGCACCCCAGAGCATCTCCTTCAGTCTGCCGGGGGTGCCTTCTTGGAAGTCCCCCATGTTAAGCAGGGGGCCACAATAGAGAGGGCATTCTTGGTGGCCAGGCTGCACCTTTGGAACTTCCTCCCAGAGGAAGCTTGCCTGGCCCCAAGCCTTTTAACATTCCGGTGAATTTGTAAAACCTGGCTGTTCACCCAGGCCTTTGGGTAGGGGGTTATGGGGGGGGGGGTTATCCCCCTTCACCCTTATTTATTGTATTATTTATCATGTTCCCTGGTGCTGTTTTAATTGTTGTATTTTATGAGTGTTTTAAATATTTGATGGTTGTATTTTTATATTTATATATATATTTATTTATTTCATTTATTTTATTTTATCAAATTTCTACCCCACCCCTCCTAAAACAGCTTGGAGTGGCTTACAAATAAAAACAACTACAAATATAAAATACAACTAAAAACAATTAAAACATTCCAAAATACAAGTATTAAAACAGGGCCAGGAAACACAATAAAACAATAAATAGGGTAAGAGGAGATAAAAGCCCACTAAACCACTAACTCCCTCCCTATATATATAGGGCTGGGGTATAAATGTAATAAATAAATAAAAATTATAAATAAATAAGTTCAAAGGCCCCCCCACTTGACATTACAGGCAAGATACCACAATATTCCCAGAGCTGTGCCAGCACCTCCTGAGACCACAACTGTCCCAAGATTTTGCTACCAATTCAAGACGACCCGCAAACTCCCAGGTGGGACCACAAGTCTCTATTAATTCCACAACCCAGTGCCCCAGACAATTCCTCCCCAAAAACCCAGACCCTGAATCCTTAAACCCACAGGTCCAGAGAAGAGAAAGGAGACACAGAGAAAGAAAAGAATAGAAGTTTGGGGTATTTGGCCAACTGCAGCTACGCATGTCTACGTGGACAATCCACCTGTGTCCTGTGCGGATTACCACATGACTGCCCATATTCTCCCCCAATCTGTTAAAAGGAGACCCCCTCTCACTTGTGTCTACTGGAGGCAATGCACCCCAATATCCACTGTTCCTTAAACTTCGGGGGGGGGGGATTAGTCTAATTACTTAAACCAGGGTCTCCACATGTTCAGAGGATCAGTCTGAGGAAAGTACGTGCTACAGACAGTTTATGTTACAATCCCCAAATTACAGAAAGAGAGAGAGACAAGTGTTCAATAAAAAGTGCAACAGGTTTATTTCACACACACACAAAACAGAGAAACACAGCCCCGGTCTGGCTGGTGGAATTTAAAAGGGGAAACACAAGCGGCTTGCAGGGAAAATGAAAGTGCGGTAGGAGAAGGTGAAGGGGATGTGTTCCGGTGTCGGCTCAGCGATGGGGAGTGAGAGAATGCAAATATGAGAGAGAGAGAGAGAGAGAGAGAGAGAGAGAGAGAGCTTCCCCAATTGGCTGGGAAAATCTGGACCTGTGGTTACCTTTCCTTGCCTGTTGAAACGGGACAGGCGGCCCACGGATCCAGTGGAGTTCGGGGGATGGAGGAAGAAGAAGATGCAGACCAAAGTCTGGGAGATCCCTCAACTCAGACACGCACAGAGTGACTTGCACGTATCTGGGTCCCAAAGTTTCTCAGAGGTTGAGGGAAAAAAACAGGGGCAGTTATCGGATGCTAGACAAAGAGTTTTGGGAGGCTACGAAGGGTTCTTGGGGGTACACAGTGGGTTAACATGGGGAGAAGTCACCACTTTTACTTCCATCACAAAGGTGACTCCAAGATATGCACAAGATATCTTTGACACACAGGGAAACTGTACACAAAAAGTGGAGGGAGGGAAGGAAGGGCTAATGACAGACTTCTAGGATCAAATAACTTTGTCTGGTTTCTCTTGGGGAATGCAGATTGCAGAGATAGGATGCTGCTGCTCTGAGTCATGGCTACCAGTCCTTTGTCACAACAGGGTGAGCACCCCTATCATTAATGACTCCATTCCTTATTCAGAGGGCTCTTCCTTCCAGTCCTTTTCTCAACCTTAGGTTGGTATTTTTCCATGAGTGATCTCTTTCAGCTAGAAGCTAGGGTGGTTGGGCCCGATCCTTATTTTCCATGCTTCCCCCGCCTCCTTGCCCTTGGTTGCCCCTGTGGGCTTTGCCCCAGGTCCAAGTTAGTCGGCTATGACATGGGGGGGTGCTAATCCATTTTGGGGGGGAACAGGGGTCCTGTCTAACACTGTAATTCCTTTGTTTAAGCATGATATACAGTTTTGAAACTCTGATATTTATTGACTTTTATAATGGCTGTTATCAAGTCTGATTATATCAAGGAAATATTTATTTAAATAGTCTTCATCACACAAACAATTACATGGAGGATGATCAACTACTCCTTATTTTGCTTTAATTTCATGAATGCTGTAGGGGTGTGCATGTCGTTTTGTTATTACAATAATTATAATGAAAATTGTCATTTTCACAACAAATAATAATAACAAAAATAGAAACAACAACGACATTTTGTTTTTGAAATAAAGGGAAAAAACTGAAACACGTATTTCAGGCTTTAACGGGTTTCTTTTTTTTAAATTAGGTGTACCAATTCCTGAAACTATTCATTAACAGAAACAGATTTTAGAAGCAAATGAATGTTATTATTTTAAGAAAATCTCCATACACATTCACGGCTACAACTTCTTTGTCTCCCATCCAATTTGCATGAAACCTACAAGTATCATATCCCTCCACAATCTTAATACACCTGCTAATTTCAGAAAGATTGGATGAAGTGTCTTGATTGTATAAGACATTAACTTGAAAATACATTTCCAGATGTAACATTTGTATGTTTCATCCTGTTTACAGGACATTTGGCAGGAATGTAACACATACCTTCCCTGTCATCTCTGCCAAACTACATGACAATTATATAAAGGGACCCAATTTTATAAGCAAATGATGTTGTCCCCTTGAAGACCATTATTCAGATAAATAGCAGCACATGCAGTTCCAGTCAGAGGCAGTCACCTGGCATGGCAGGGGGAGAGAGACTGTAGGATGGAGGGTGTGGATCAACCCAAAAGACCGACATACACATTCACTGGCCACTTGCTGCATGCTTCTAGCTTTACAGGACCAATCAGCAGTGGCTTTGAGGCGGGCATAGGGGTTGGCCCTGAGGCGGGCGTAGAAGGGACATAACTGGGACTTTGGGGATAGGATCGCAGAAATCAGGAGCCATAGTTTACACATCCAGGCTGCACAATTATCATCACAATCACATCCTGCAGCACTGTGACAGAGGACATAAGAGAATATCTATTGGCTTGGTGGCCACTCCGTGCCTCTGGAATTCCCTCCCGGTGGGGGCATGTCAGGCCCCTGACCTTCTGGCCTTCTGTAGGAACTGCAAAACCTGGCTGTTCCATCAGGCATTTGGCGAGGGAGAAGGGTAGGGTTGGTAGGGGTTGTGGAGGGAGGAAGGGAGAGTTGTTTGTGTTTTTTATGCTGTATGTTTTTATATTGTGTTTATATTATGCTGTTATGGCAGGATAGAGTGGTATATAAATTTTGTAAATAAATAAGTGAGGGAGAGATGTTGGGATGGTCAGATCACATAATGAGGATATTTAGTTAACACATTTCTGCTAGCCAATTGGCATCACAAACCAATCTTATACCACAGTGTCACGTAAGTGAATCCCTGGCATAGGCTCCTTCTCTACATATGCTGTTCAGGCTATTAAAATTGGAAAGCTTTATCACATCTTTCTGATATTTGGCAGAGATGATAATAAAAGTGTGATATAGAAGCCTGCCAAATTTCCTGTACAGTGGTTTGACTACAAAGTTGTTACAGTCAAACATACATTTACAAGTTAATTGCTTATACCACCAGGACCCTTTATCCAATCCTTCGGAAAGTATTCAGAGATAGTAAATATGAGAAGGAATATAAACTTGCAAAGTTTCATCTACATTAAATGTGAGGCAAAGAAGTTACACCTAAGAATGTATTTGAGGTTTTCTGAAAAATAAATTAATTCAACTGCTTCTAAAATTGGAGCCCTTTATACAATCTTTCTGGAATTTGGTACACATAATTCCTTCCATTGGAGGTATAAGAATACCATGTGTCATCCAAATATAGCAAAAACAAAAATGTTACAGCCATACATGTGTTTTCCATTGAAACCAATGGAAAACAAAAACAAAAGAAAAAAGAAAAATGTAAATAAAAAAACAAAAATGACATGGGCCCCTGGTGCACACCTCTAGAATGCTGTAGCATAGCAGATGAGATGCTGTATTGAGACCTGGGAGATTGGGGTACAAATCCTGACTTAGATGCAAGTTCTGTAAAATGGGAATAATCATAGGGTTCTTTGGGAGGGTGAACTAGATAAGGATTGGAAAATACTTTGAAAATTGAAAGTGATGATTCAGCACCATTTTGGAAAAGGGCAGCTATTCTGTTCATGTACAAATGGCATTGTTTGCGCATGTGCAGAATAGCTGCCTTTTCCAAAGTAGCACCAATGCTACTGGCACCATTTTGGAAAAGAGATATGCATGCGCAAATGGTCCCAGTGTCCATTTTGCACATGCACTCTGTGGAACAGGGACCTCCACTGCATACCACATTCAGGAATCCTGCCAGGGGGCTCCTCCATGCAGGATTATAACCCGTATTTTCAGTCAAGCCTACTGGACCTTTAATGAAGCTCTCTGAGGCTGATAAGTACCATACCAGGGCCCGTGTGGATGGGTGAAAAGATGAGTCCTGGGGGTGGGGGTGAAAGTAAAAAACAGTTTTTTTGTTTGTTTATTTAGTTATGGGTCAGTACCTTTACTCGTAATTAAGTGGGGGCGGGGGAGCATACCCTAATCTAACTACAATGAAAAAAAGGTTCAGGTTGATATCCCTATAGAACAGCTCTTTTCATATGTGCATAGCAACTATGATATGAAAAGCTATAATGGATTTTTATTGTTCCACTTCTCATAGAAGTTTCATTAGAGTCACTCAGTGGAATAGAGAACATTGGAATGTATCAAAAGTATTGGTCCAGAAGGTGCTATTAAATTTTAATTTTTATTTATGTAACTTACCTGTGATTCTGATTAATGTTGCTTAGTTTCTCTATGAAAAAAAACATCTGCATATATGTAGATGGATAATGGCAATTGTGCCAGTAGATAGCAACCAAGAATACACACTCTGATGCATTTGGTTTAATACTGTAGCCCAAATGGCTCCCAGTATGCCACACTTGGGGTGGGGAACCTCAGGCCAGATGCCAAATTTGACTTGCAGCTAAGTTTATATTTGACCTGCTGCTGAAACAGATACCCATGAAAACACTCAGGTATACCTATTGAAATTGCGGTACACAATTCATTTGGGGCAGATCGGTACTAAACATCACCCATTTAGTACCCAATGAGTTACTCAAATTACTGTTACCGAGTTACTGTTTTTCCATGAGTTACCATTATTCCAATATTCATCATTTTACTGATTACCAATTTACCTTTCTTCTGTCATTTACCATTCATCTAGTGACATTTCCATGTCAGACACTAAAACAGTAATACAATAAGTTGTAATGGGTAGGTTAAAACAAAATTCAGTAATGGTCATAGCTGGTGTTTTCATTTGTAGTCAGGGACCTGCCCTAGTTTTCAGGTACCAATTGCGTACCTGGTGGGTTTCCTGAAATGTCAAGTATTACTAGGGGTGTGCAGAAGACACATCATTCATTTTAGTTTTAGTTTTTCTTTACAAAACCCCATTTATTTGGTGTTTTCCCCCCATAAATGATCAATTAATTTTCCTCTCTTTTTAAAAATGTTATTTTATAAAGAATATTTTTTTTAAATAATTTTTTTAATCACTATGCATGAACAAATGGCCACCAGGGTGATTCTGCGCATGCACATCCCTTTTCCAAAATAGTGCCAGCACATCTCTTTTCTAAAATGTTGCCAGCACATTTCTTTTCCAAAATGATACTGATGCTGCCGGTGCCCTTTTCAAAAAGGGCATGAATACACAGAACAGTCCAGTGGCCATTTTGTGCATCTGCGGTGATTTTTTTCATTGCATGTGTGCAAAAAGTACACAAGACCATGCTATGGATGCATGCCCTTTTCAACATAGCGCTGATGTTGCTGGCCCAATTTTTTAAAAGGGGGCACATGCAGAGATGTAGCTATTTTGTACATGTGCAGCGTTTTTTCCTATTTTTATTATTTTTAATAAGTTAAATAAAAAATAAAAACAAAAATGAATGAAATCAAGCAAATATTTATTTATTTATTTATTTATTTATTTTGTTACATTTATATGCCGCCCCCCATGCCCACGGCATCTCGGGGCGGCTTCCAACACAATGTAAAATAGTTTTTAAAAACATTTTTTAAACATAAAACAATTTTAAAACACGCCTCACAAAAATTAACCCACCACCCCACCCTCCCCTCTGAAGGCCTGGGCGAACAGCCAAGTCTTACAAATACGTCGAAAGACCAAAAGACCCGGGGTCAGGCAAGCCTCCTCTGGGAGGGTATTCCAGGAGGGTGTTGTTTCTGTATTCATTTTTGTTATTTTATTTACAAAAACTAATGGGGCTTCTACTAATTAACCAATTAAAACAATACTATAGCAAACTGCAGCCTGGTGGAGCAGCTGCCCCTTTAAGATCCCAGAGAGGTGGGGAAAGCACTAACCCTTTAATTCTGACAGCCTAGTGTTCAGGCCATGCCCACTCCAGGGATATAAGAAGTCTCAGCAGAGATATAAGGAGAAGACATATCTCTGCTGGAGCCTGCATCCCTGCATAACACTTGACTGTGGTTCTGAAGCTGACAGGGATAACCAAGGAGGAAAGCCAACTGGAGTGCTGGAAACTGGACTCCTTGGTGCTGCTGCCCAAGATTCTGAAGTAAACTGCAATTGTGAGTAGCCAGTCAGAGGATTGGTGCCTGGTTGTGCTGTCTCTCAGTGTTAGTGAGGCTACCCAGAGATCGTGTATTCTGAAGATGCTACCTGTGGACTAGAGATCGTGTACTAGTGGTGGCTGGTGGGTTCCAAGGTTGGTGGGGGATCAGGGAAGGGCCAGGACAACGACAGGCACAGCCAACAGTAGGCAAAGCCACCTGTACACATGCAAATACTGAGCGAGCAAAGCAAACCATCTTAAGCCAACGTATTAGCACACTAGGAAAGCCCTTAGCACACCAGGAAAGCAGTAGCATTGATTTCCATTTGTCCCCCAGTCCCAAAATCTGTTACCCAATTGCAAGGTTTTGTAAAAAATCCATCACTACTCTGTGATGTAGACATTTGATGCCCCCAAACCCTTCCCCCAGCATCCCCTTCCCCATATGTCATCAGCAGACCCTTCCCCCGATTCCCCTTCCCCCCAAACCCTTCCCCAGCAGTTCTTCCCCCAAACCCTCCCCAGTTGACCCCAGACGTCCCTTCCCCCCAGTTGCCCCAGCAGTCCCTTCCCCTAAACCTTCCCCCAGATGACTTTAACAGCCCCTTCCCCCAGATTCCCCTTCCCTCAGATGACCCCAGCAGCTCCTTCCCCCAAACCCTCTCCCCAAATGCTTCCAGAAGCCCCATCCCCTAAACCCTCCCTATATGACCTCAAACAACAGGGTCCTCAGCAGCAATTCCACCTATCCAGCGGACACCCACCAGACACAAACCAAAAAGGGAGGATAGGGAAACACAAATGTATATTTAATATTCTATGCAATTACTTTCTAAAATAGGCAATACTGTATAAATGTGCATACCTCTGTTACACAAAAAACCTCAATCAATGAGAATTTCTCATAATGCAGCATAATATTAATATTCAAACATAAATTGTTGGCAAAACAACTTGATCACTTATGCACATACTCCAGCCATCACTGTATATGCATAAGCTTATTTGTGGGTTTTACGGTGTTGTATTTCACTGAAGAAGGGGGTGTCCCCGAAACGTGTTTGTTATTTTTTATAATATTGCCTATGACATTGGGCATCTTTAGACATAACAAAGATCAGGAGTCAAAATCCCTAAGCACGTGTTTGGCCATTATGTGTAAGCAAGCACCATAACAATCCCAGCACCAACTTACCAACCATTGAACAAGCAATGTGAACACTGTTGCATCACAAGGACACTCATTTCCCCTAGACGAAACAGCCAGGAAGCAGAGGGGGACTGTGCAGAGATAGTAAATATGGGAAGGGGTGTAAACTTGTCAACTTTCTTCTACATTAAATGTGAGAATAAGAAATTACAGTTACAAATGTATAGGAAGATTTTTGCAAAATAATATAATTCAACTGCTTATAAAATTGGATTCCATTATCCAATATTTTTTGAATTTGGTACATTTCATTCCATCCATAGTTGATACAATTCCTCTATGTTTCAGATGAATATAATGAAAAGCAAAAAAGTTACAGCCAAATCTGTGTTTTCCATTGAAACCAATGGAAAACAAAAACGAAAGCAAAAACAAAATTGAAAAATTGATATTTATGAAAACGAAAATGACATATTTAAATAAAGGAAAAAAAAAATGAAAAAAAAAATTGACATGGGCCCCTGGTACGCACCTCTAATGGTCAGTGACTTCTGTCTGTATTGTGGGAGAGTGCAGGAGATACCACTGTGTCTGAGGCATATGCATAGCCCAGACTGTTACCTCAGTTGGTTGAGGAGGTGAGAGTCCAGGCTAACTGCCAACATGACCCAGGATACCCTGAGTCAACATCTGGCTGCCAAAACCACACGTGACAGCAGCCCATAGGTCTAAACAGCCCTCTCTCACATCTGGTTTTACTCACTGTGTAAGTGTCAGTTCTAATTTGATTTTATCATCCCAGAAAAACTGTGGGTGCAGCTTTCTCCTGCAGCTTTAAAATGTGGCTCAGGGAAACCCCCACAGGGATGAATCAGATGCTCCTCCCTGGATCAGAAGTTACCCGGACACCATTGGAAACAGAGGCGCTGGGTGACTCCCAGAAGTTTTGATATGCAGACTAGGTAAGTCCCCGATAATTGAGGTGTTACCTAGTCCATGTCTCAAAAAGTCTGGGAGTCAACTGGTACCACTGTTTCCAATGGCACCTGGGCAACCTCCAGTCCAGTGAGGAAAATCTGATTGTCCCCTGCAGGAGTTTCCCCAAGTTAAATTTTAAAGCTGTGGGAGAAAGCTCTCCCATGTAAAAACGCCCTGTGGGTCTTATCAGGCTATTGATTTTTGGAACTATACTCCTCAGTTATTTCAGTGAGGGATTTCTGCTCCAACATCTGTGGTGCAGTTTGGCCTCCACAGATTGAGCACAAGCCAAAGCTAATAAAGAAATAACTAGCTAGTTGTAATACCCAATGGCTGGCATAAATCCTTGCCTTCTTTGCAGTGTTGGTTAGCAAAGAATTGAATTCATTTGTGTTCCTGACCTTCAAATGCAGGATGACCTTTCCCAGGCAGTCTCAAAGACCTTATTTTTATAAACGCCTCTAGAAACACTCTCCTCTTGACATGCTGGGATAGATGGCTATAGTAATCATTTATAATTACCCATCTCTTTTACTGTTTCCCAAATGCAAGCTTGGATGCTTGCAACACTGAGGCTTGAATATCTTGTAGATAAACTATTGCCACAAATTGAGTACAATAGAGCCAAATTCACTCCAAAGGCTGCCTAATAACAGATGAAGTCTGCTACAGGAAAGAATTTACTGCGCACTGATTTAACACACAACCTACATGGACAATGACATCTACCCCTAAACAGATTTCTGATGAAGGATGGGCAGACATAACAAGCTGTCCAATAAAACAGAGTTGTCATCTAGCATAAATCTGCTGTGCTGTGCTCTGTATCACACATAGATTTTCCATGGCCACGGCAGCCCTTGGTAGTCCCTGTTGTGCTCTCACCCACTTTTTCTTAATAAAGGACAAATGAGAGGTGTAAACAGATTTAAGTGTGTACAGAAAACTCTGATTTTTTTCAGTGATTGGCTCTTGTTTTACATTAGGTGTAACATTATTTTCACTTTGTGGGCTGTCAGCTGGTGCCAGCATCAGGTGAGGACTTGAGCTGAAAAGCTTTTTCTCTCCTCATCTAACAAAATCACCTTCGGTACCTCACTAATTTTGTTTGCTTTGCTCAATGTTTATTGAAACAAGACTACAATGAAGCCCCTTTGTTCTTCATCTGTGGTCTCCCATCTTGTCAGCTTTCCAATACTGACTTCACAAGCTTCTCCCTAAATTCACTGAAGAGATAGAATAACTGCTAAGTCTGGACACTTACTTGGGGAGCTCCTAGAAATATTGGCTATATCCCAACAGTATCCTTTGAAGGCTTTGCCCTGTGACCTTCCCCACTATGACCACAAATCAAACGGCTGTCTGAGTTAGGTCTGGATGACCTTAATTTTAAACACTTCCTTTGCTTAACCCTTTGGAGGGGGGCTAGAATAAATTATAAAGTGAGTGTCTAATCTGATACTTCCTCTTACATGTTTCTCTTTTCATTCAGTCTCTTTCAGTGGCTTGTTCAATTATAGATTTCGTCTAACATGAGACAAAAGCCATCATATCCATAGGCATCGCACTCTCAAGGTTATCTGTCCCTCACATCAGCTGCTGCATGGCATCTTGGGAAAGAATGGCATGTACAACCCAGATCTTCAGCAGACCCTTCAGATTCTTGTAGTTGTGCCCCCCTACCTTCAAGGCTCATACATCACTTGAATTTTTAAAATTAGTTAAATTAAGGTCAAACCTGCTACTGAAGGCTAGGTAGGGATGAGGCCTCTCAGCTCCACTGACGTGCAAATAATTTTCCAAATGTGCTGATTAACATGAAGGGGACCACTCAAATGATTAGAAGGTGGGGCCAAGTCAAAAAGGGTCCTGGAATAGGCCCACCCCTTGAGGTGCACAGTGACATGAGGACGCTCTTCAGCGCGAGGAAGCCACATCAGAAAGGAGTGAAGAGTCACACCTCAGTGTAGTCAGGGGCCATGGAACATCACTCCCTCTCCCCCCCCCTTGTGGGGGTGTGGCCTGGGGAGAACTCCTTCTGGGCTGCTCCCCATAACACTGGGGGTGGCGGCCATAGGGAGTGTTACAGACCTCTGTCAGAGGGTCCCAGAGGCGGTGCTGAGATCATCCCAGCAAGCAAGATCTCCCCCCCCCCTGTGACAAAGAACAGTGGCTGGTACTGGGCGAGGTGTGGTAGTTGGCCAGCCAGGGGCCATGGAACATCGTTCCCTTTTTTCCCCCTTGCGGGGGTGGGCCCTGGGGAGGACTCCTTCCAGGCCGCTCCCCATAACACCGGGGGTAGCTTCCAGCCATGCCAGAGGTATGTGTCAGGGACACGGCTTGAAGGGGCACGATCAAAGGGCCCTGCCCTTTGGTCATGCCCTTTGGTCGGGCCTGGAGGTTGCGATGGAGGGGTCGCTGGTGGGGTTGCCCAATGTGAGGTTTTTACTGGTGAAAGTTGTGAGGAGGTCTTCCTCTCCCCCTGGTGAGAGAGGGGTAGAGAGGGAGGACTACCCCTGGTGGCAGCAGGGGATGGAAGGAAGGATGGTTTGATACTGGTAGAGTGGGTATTGGGATGGGTTAGTAAGGCATATTGTTAGATGTTATTATTATTGAAATGTTAAATGGGAGGGTAGGGTTTTCTTGTGTATTATGATGTATTTGGTGTTAGGTTCCCACTGCATGGGATAAAAATCCTAATATTGTATTTATTATTGATGTGAGCCGCCTCCAGCTGACTTTGGTTGGGAGAGTGCGGGGTATAAATTAAAGAAGAAATGAAATGAAATGAAAAAAACATCTCTATATGGAATGTTCAGATATCATGACACTCTCACTGTGGAATGGGGACAGGCAAAGCCTGCTCCTCTCTTCTTCCCACTGCTAGCACCTGTGATACCTGCACTTTACACATGGATTAATACAATAAAAATAAAATATATTGTACTTCAGTTCTACTTAAGGTTTCTGCTAAAGAAGAGGTGTCTTTATATTCTATCCAGAAACAGTTTATCATATGAGTATTTGATTGATTGCCTGAAGAAGTTGAGCTGTCTTAGAAAAATCACCATTTGGAAAGTCACCATGAAAATCCTATGTTAGCTGTCACCATTTTTGAGAATACTTGCCAAATAGGAATTAACTCAGGAAGCTACAAGACGAATGTTGGTTTTGAGGGCAGGGACTATTATACCACTCTTTGGGGCCGAGCCCATGCCCTGCGGACTAGCACATGCAACACATGTGACACACGTGTACCCCCAGCATGAGTCCCACAGCATGCACACAAACTGTGAACTTGCGTGTGCGGGGCATGGGATCGACCCCACCATCTCCAACATTGACAATGTAAATTTCTTTTCACAATGTTGATGTTGAGGCAGAAGCATACTTTGCCTAGTGGGCTATGCCCCTATTGTGCAGTAACGTCCAACAACTGGAATAGTATATCTGCTAAATCCTGATGTACTAATCAGCTCATTGATAAAGGACTGTTGCATACCATTGGCATCCCTACTCCATTTACCTGTGACATTCTTCACTTTGCTTCAGCAGTATTAAGGAAGAGATAATAAGATAATTCAACTGCCAAGTCATTACTAAACTAATTCATAAGATGGAGATACTTTGAAGTTGTATCTTCCTTCCAGGAACTTGAATTTTCAAGTTAATTTAGTTTTCCTAATATGACTTAGTGGCTGATAATAAGATTTCCTTTCTTTTCCAATAACTGGCCAGGAGAAGAGGAAAGATGACAAGCTCAAAGTCCAGAAGACCCTGTGAAATGGATTCTTTATAATTTTCCTGTGTTTCATCAAATCAAGCAAATAATTTCCCATTTTAACTTTATTAACATGAGGCCATGTTCCACAGATTAGCAACGGGGAGGAGGGAGGGATGGCACCAGCAATCAGAATTGGCAAAGAAGTGAGATGAAAGGGCACAGCATAATGAGCACTGAGGCCCGCTCCCTGCCTCTAAGCATGGGTGTCAAATGGGAGATTTATTTATTTTGCTATTCTTCTAATCCGCACCATCCTGCTCAGAAAGCAGCTCGATGCAAGACTTCACTTCCCCTTCCTCTTCGTAGCACTGTGATATCGTGACACATGACAGGAGGTGGAGCCATTTTGGAAAGGGAGAGGTGCCAGGCATTTGGAGGGTGGGAGATAGGCTTTAGGGAGATGGTGTTTTAGGCAGGGGTTTACATTTCTACTGAATTTTGTTTGTGTTGTAACCTACGCAGAGCCCTTGAAATAGGGCAAGCTATAAGGCTAAATAAATAAATAGATAAATAAATTAAATTAAATCAGATAAATGAAAGAAACTGTCCACCTATGTCTTAAACAGTTTTTCAATGGTGATATATATATGGCTGCATATGGGGTCAAATATTTCTATTTGTGGTTTTCAAATTTGTATTTATTTCTAATTGTATTTTTGTCTGTGTTCACTGCATATTCCCCATCACTGCCAATGTGGAAAACACAGGTCTCTGCATATGGGTTATTTTGGAGCACTAGTGCAGTGAGGCTCTGCCAGTTTGACAGACTTAGAAGGTAAATGCAGTCAAACATTTCTTCTGATTCTGCTGGCTTAGGGGGATCACTGGCTTGAGGAAGAGTGAGTCATGGGAGAGGGGAGAATGGAATATGGGGGTGACTCAAATGAGGAGTTGCTGGCTTGGGGATGGAGGAAAGGGGCATGGGTCTCACTTGTGATGTACCACTGACTTTGGGAGAATGGAGCATGAGACTAAGTTCAGAGGAGGTTACTGGCTTGGGGAGTGGGAATGGGACATGGGGTTGGGCTAAGGCAGGGAATCACTGGCTTGGGGAGGGGGAATGACATATGGTTCTAGCTTGGGGGTAGGGGTTTCTGGCTCAGAGGGGAGTCATTGTAGGGTGGCCACTGACAAATTGCCTGAAAAGAGGACAAAATGTGCATACAATTTACATGTGCAAATTTGCATTAATTTATGCAAATTTAGAAATAATTACTATAATTAAAATAGAAATTACTTATAACGGGGAAGGTTGTGACCAGGTCACCTGCACCTGCTCAGACTACTGTCCATTATAAGGTTTTAACTGTTGATGGGGAACTTCTCAAGGCCCCTGGTCTCCTTCCTGAAGTCCTTTAATTCAGTCCAAACAGCCTTCAATTTGACTCCCCTTGTTGCTGGTTAGCTTTACCACCCCATCTTTCAACCGCAAGTCACTGTGGGTACCTTGGGGCACCATCTTGAGCAATGGCAAATAAAACTCAGAGTGAAAGGGTGAGTCCTAGCTCCAAGCCTCCCTGCTCTAATCCACTAGCCCCCACTTCCCTGCCAGAGAACCCAGGAGTCCTGGCTTCCAGTCCCCCCTGCTCTAACCCATTAGTCCCAACTGCCTCCCAAAGAACCCAGGAATCCTGGCTCCCAGACTCCCTGCTCTAACACACTAGCCCCCACTCTCCTCCCAGAGAACACAAGAGTCCTGACTCCCAGCCCCTGCCCCCATCTAACCCACTAGCCCCCACTCCTCTCCTAGAGAACCCAGGAGTCCTGGCTTTCAGCTCCCCTACTCTAGCCTTCAGGAATCTAGCATTTGTAGATCCCTCTTCAGCTTTCTTCTTACAAATAATGAAAAAAATCAGCCAACGTATTCTTTTCAAATCCCTGCACCTTCCTCCTCTCCTGTCAAGCTGTCTCCCTTCTCATCCTGACTCGAACCCCCAGAGACTCATGAGGAGCCTCTCACTTCTCTTTCCTGCCTGTTTTCTCCTTTATCCCCTTCCCCCTGCTTAGTTCCTCTCCTACTTTTTGCACCTGTCTCCCCACCATCATCTCCCACATTTTTCCTCATCTCCCGTGCTTTGCCTTTCCCTCTCCTTCAGCCCTCCCTCTCTGCTCAGTTCTCTCCCTGCCTCATACCCGCTGGCATTCCCCTCTCCGTCCCCATTGCTCTATACTGTTTATTTTCTCCTCTCTCGGCCAAACTTACCTACATCCCTCTCATTCCTCCCACTCTTTTGCTTTTGCTTTTGCTTTGGGAAGGAAACTCCCTGAGCATGAGAGATCCCAAGTGATCCCATCCTGACCACCCCCAGCAGTAGCTGAGTGCCGGTAGCTGCTGCTGATGCATACTTCAGGTCAGGCAATGCCAATGAGAAGTGAAGTGCACTCAGAAGTGGGGGGGGGGCCGAGGAACCAACAGAGACTGCCCCTCAGCCACACCACAGAGCAGTGCCCATTGAGTTTTTCTGTCACTGGTCTAGAGATGTAAAATTTCCAGAAATTTTGAAGCCAAGGGGAAAAAACAGAAAGTTATTATGTATTCTGGAATTTGGACTTAGTTTCCTCCACAGTGTCAAGCAGATGCAGGAAAGCAATTATCTTCTAAGCTATCGCTATCAGAAGTTTCTGATTTTTCTGATTCTTCTGATTCTTCATTTTTATCATCTTCATGGACTTCAAAAAACTGAAGGTTTGCCTGGATTGAGAGAAGCTTAGATTATACAAAAATGAGGAAAAAAGAAAAAGGGCCTTGGTCCAATAAACAAACTAGGCAATTTTATATGAAATATTTATACATATAATGTGTAAACAATTAAAAAAACAATTTATCCAAATAAAAACATGCAAACGTATAATTTCCAAAAAAAAGTTTTGGTATGAAATATAAAATATAAAGAAAGCACATTATATTGTAATCAATCATGTGCAGAATATAAAATCCACAGTCCAAACGAGTTTCGGGGACAGGCCCCTTTCCTCAGTGGACAAATATGCAGAAAATCTAAAAATATCAATATCAAGAAGAAATAAGGCCTACCTGCAGATGACCATGACTCTTTTAATGTGCCGCCTTTCTCAATACCATGCCTCATCGCACTATAGATTCACCAATATTCCAAAGACATCAGCCCATATTCCAAACTGGTAAAATGCACTTGCAACTCCCTCTATTGCTGGCTGTATACTTCTAATTCTACTTGGGAAATCCACTTAAGTCCTCACAGTTTCAGCATGCCACACATCTTATGATCTTGATTCTAATGTTCAATGGACTTAGAAGAGGCAGTAAGGGACTGATGTTGCCTAAATGTTACCTTGGAGGCACCCATGATGGCTATAATCACTCCTCAGAGCCCTTGAATCTTGTCCACAGGCAGTCTTGACAAGGAATTACAGTATCCAGCTCTATTCCCAAATAGGTCAACCTGGTCGTGGGGCCCTCGGTCTTTTCAGGCGCCAACGGCACTCCTAGTTCTGCAGTGACCTCATGAAATGCGTGCATTGCCAGTGTGCATTCCATGGTCCCCGCCATTCCCACAAAGAGGAAATTGTCCAAATAATGTGTGATTCTCTCCCACCCTGCATGGTGGCACGTAATCCATTCAAGCACAGTACTAAATTTCTCAAAGGCCGCACATGAGATGGAACATCCCATGGCCATTGCCTTGTCGAAGTATAACTTCCCCTGGAACTGCATGTCCAGCAGCTTGAAGTCCTCAGGGTGCACTGGCAGGAGACCGAATGCGAACTTAATGTTGCACTTCGCGAGGAGGGCCCCGTTTCCACAGGAGCACACCATTTCAACTGCAGTGTCGAATGAGCACAGTTCTGGAGGTATCACATCATTCACCAACTCCCCTTTTGGGTGGGAAAAGTGGTGAATCATGTGGAACTCTCCCGGGGTCTTCTTTGGCACTATGCCCAGAGGCGATATCCTCAGTGTGGGCATGGGCAACGCTTTGAAGGGGCTTTGTATCCTCCCTTCCCTGACTTCCTTATTGATTTTTGCTGAACAAACTATTCCCTTCCCGCCACTGATTTCAAATTTTTGGTGCTCAGGTGTAGGGCTGTAGTGGAAAGTCACAGCGGTAGCTATTTCTGCTGGAAACAGCGTTTCTGCAATTAGTGGTACTGTGTGGCAGAGGGTTTAATTCTGCTAGTTTCATTCCACTACTTCTGCAGTTCCTCTAATTTCATTCTGCTACTTCCCCAGGCTTGACAAATAGAGGAAACATGCCATTTTCGCTACTTCCGCCATTCTGCCAGTGCCACAAAATAGCGGAACAGCGGTTTCCTGACAATTTCCGAAAATTACGCAATTTTTCCGATAGTTCCCGAATTTGCAGGTGGAATTAGCAGAATGTTGGCAGAAAAGCCATGGTGTGGCATGGACAATTCCGAAATGGCAGAATGGAATCGTGGTGTGGTAAAAGCTGCTGCCGCTTCAGCCCTACTCAGGTGATAATGGGGGCCCTCTGTTGGAATCCAAAAACCATACTTGAATCCCTTCACTACATTTTTGGAGACCACCTGATCAGGATACCCCCAGGTTGCTGCCCTCAAGGCATCATGGCATACTGGGGTTGGGGCCCTTTCCCATTGTCTGGGTTGCGCCCCCTTGGCTGACTGTGCTCTGACTAGCAACCATCCTTCCCCTATTTATAGCCCCATACTGCCTAGATCTGTTGCATCTGGAGGCGGCGAAGTCACCTGCACACTGGGTGCACACATGCTTGAACTTGCATTAGGCCCCAAAACATCTACCCCTATCATTATAGTCCCAGCACGTTGGCCCCACTCGGGATTGCCTTGCTCTCCCACTCTGTCCCCTATCTCCTCGCTGGGTGCTCCCCACATGGGAGAGGACATGCCCACTGTCAGATTGCATGGCGTATCTGGAGCAGCTGATGCACTCCAGCCAGATATCATGGGCGTGCATATCCCACCATAGCCACAGGTTGTTGGCTGCCCTGCGCCAAAATGATTCATCATAGCACAGCCAAGCATCAGGTCCTCCCATGTCAAAGGCTTGGCACACTATGTCCGAGTATTTGAGCATCTCTAACTCCTGCTCCGGGAATTTAAGCAACGTCACCCCCGTGTAAATTGTATAGGTCACCGTCCATTTGGACCAGGTGCGCTTGGCCTTCAGCCTCTTAAACCTCTCCTTGTCCTTCATCTCCTATGTCTATATATTCTCTGCTCCAAATCTTCTCCTTCGTGGCCTGTAGCAAGTGCTCCCCTAGCAGTGCCGACACATCCGCACCCAGCCACAATTGAGGTGCGCGAGCAGGGAACCTAAAATGGCGCCCAGGAGTTCCCGCTCTCGCAAGATTCCTGAGCACCTGCTTGCAGTTGCCAGGCAACCGCTCAACTACCAGAAACCCGGCAGCCCCGTGGCCTCCCCACCTCCATCTTCTCCCTATGGGAGGGGGAGCGCCGCCAAACCCCTGCCACTATAAGCACGGAGGGGACTTAGACTTGCTCTGTATCCTCTCCTGGGGCTATTGAGCAAGCAGGGCAATAAGTTCCTTGTTTCTAATCTCTACAGGAATGAATGGATGCTGCTGCCAGTGTCCACTCCCAGTCCTTTGAGACCTAGTCAGGAGGACAGGAGCAGATCCACCAACCTTTAGATCAAAAGCCAACAATAGAGGAAGCCCACAAACAAAAAGGGCACTGAATCCTTCTTTCTTCTCTTGTGAAAATGGCAGTGTCCCCTGGGGGCAGACTTGCATCTTGCTCTTGCATTTGAGAATTGTACTGTACTGCTTGTCCTCGGTGTACAGGAATTGTCATGGTCTTCTGATACTGTAGATAGTCTTACTGTCTTACATAAAAGTCTTCCTATTACATAGTTATTGCTTAGAAATCATTTTGGGGGAATAAAGGGTAGCAATATATGAAAACTTTGTCTTCAACATTTTATTCATCATTCTAAAAGAAAATATTTCATAAGAGGTTTTTTATTTTTTCCAAAAGTTTTCAATGTTTCCAATTTTGGGGGAAAAAAACATTAAAAAGTCCTCAAGGGGGGGAAATGGGGAAAAAAAAAATTTCTGACCTTCACATCTCTTCACTGGTCCATGTCCCATATTAGCAATGAGAATTTTTCCATTCAAGTCTCATAGATTTGAAGCGTTGTTGAGCTGAAGACCCAGATCTGTAGGGAAAGTCCCCTGTTCCACACACACACAGAGAAGTGACCAATGACACCCTTTTCCCCAAAGTGAGGTCCTGGTGGTTTGCAACCTGCTCAGGGAGTGCTGGCTACTGCCTTTTCTCTGAAACACCGTGCACTAAGTGTACAAGCCCAGGACCCCCCTCCTCCCAAATAAAGGTCCAGTGGCATGGAGCGAGCCCTCGCTGTACTAACCCGGGTTTGTTGGGATATCTGAAAAACTGGGGAAAGTTGTATGCATAGCGCCTCATGAAAAATGGAGTAGCAAGAACCAGGGGGAGTTTAGACACACAGGGATCTGCTCCGAATTGTAGAAGGGAGCTCTGCTTTCATTGTAAGCCTTCCCTTCCAGTTCCGTTAATGGGATGGGGGGAGGCAGAGTAGCAAGAATCACAACATCAATCTCCCCACCCCCCGTAATCCCAAACTAGCAAGGTTGGCTGCACCATCCTTCAAAGGACTGAAGTTCAACTCCTCTTCAAAAATCCCATCCAACAAGATCCTGCGTCAGCAAATCAGAAATGACTCTACTGAGTTACCCCCTGATAAATGGAATGAGATCACAATCAGACTCCCCTACTTTGCCCTTCTACATTGGTTTAAGGCTCATCCCCATCTCACTGCCAAACACTTCTCCTCCCGCTTTGCTTCTGGGACAGTGAGCACTGCATGGGGAATAGATCACAACAAGGCCTGGCTGCAAGAACCTAACTGCTGCTTGTCCTGAAGCTAGTGAAGACAGGGGCTGGAGCAGGAGGAGCCCATGGGGGTGGCCCTGAGCAGACCACACTGCTCCCACACACACTGCACTGAGGCAGGGAGGGAGGAGCAGTCAGAGAGCAGTCCAAGCTGATGTGACAAGTGCAAAGCCCCCCAACTCTACAGCAAGAGCAGCAGGAGCATTACTTCCTAGCTCAGGTGATGGTGCTCCACACCCACACACCACATTGTCTTTCTGCTGTGCTGAATAACCACTCCCACCCAGAAGTCAGCTCAGAGTGAGGCTCTGATGAGTTCCTGTGGTGTGCAGCAGCGGCAGCAACAGTTGCTGCTGGGCTGTGGGGGAGGAGGATGAGGGGGCCTGGAGGAGGATGAGGGGATAATTCTGGACAACACTACATCCAGACCCAGCCCATTTAAAAAAAATAATAGAGGGTTGTCCAGATCAATTCCAGAAAAATGGCCAAACTTAGGGATGGGCGAACATGGTTCAGAAGTTCGGAGTTCGGACCAAACTCGAACTGTTCGGATGACCGAACATGAACACGAACGCAAACAAACTGAACAATCCGAACACTGAACGGAGAAATGACAGAACAGTTCAGTAAGTTCGGATCACGTTCGGATGAGTTCGGGTGGCAAAAAAAGGTTCACTGGAAGGTCAAACATGACAGGGAGGTGTAGTCACTGAGGAGCAGACTTCCAGGCACCAGGGGTGGAGAGAGACTTGCAAGAAACGAAACTAATTATCTGTCCCCCCCTTCCCAACACCTTCTGAGCTAGTCACTGTTCCTGAACAGCAGGCGTTGAGTAGGATTTTTAGATTGCTTTAAGTTTCATTTCAGTTTTGTTCTGAAATAAAACTTAAACCTTGAACTGAAACCTTGTGTTATGCATTTCACTGTACAGAATCATTGAGTATGTATGTATTTCACTACAGACTCCTCTTCTGTAGGAGAAGAGGAGTCTGTAGTGAATGACCCCCCCTCATCCCATATATATGGGATGTATATATATCCATAGATAGATAGATAGATAGATAGATGTAGAGAGTTGTAGGAGTTAGCTTAGTGATAGAGATAGCGTTAGTGATTTAGTGTTAGTGTTTGTAGGAGTAGGCCTGTGTACTTATTAGATAATCCATTTAGTTCATAGCATTTAGAATAGTTAATAGCAGTTAGATTTAGTGTAGATAGATATATATAATATTAGATTTAAAAAAATTAAACAACCCATATAAAAAAAAAAAAAAAAAAAAAAAAGAAAACCATATAACACCCCCCAAAAGAACAAAAAAACATATAAAAAACAAAAAGCCACCCATAGCAACATTTCCCGAACGGCCGAACGGCCGAACCGAACAGCCGAACACCCTAACTGAACGGCCTGTTCAGACGACTGAACCGAACAGCCGAACCCGAACTCGGCGAACGAACCGAACGGCCGAAATGAACAAACAAAACGAACGCAGCCGAACTGAACGACAGAACCGAACAAATGAAACAAACGCAGCCGAACCGAACGGGCGAACCCGAACCGCGATCTGTTTGCCAATCCCTAGCTAACCTAAGTCATTGGCTTATGAAAAGTGGGATCCATAGGCAGGAATGTGGCATAGGACTAGTTCGGGGCTGGGGTCATTGGATTGCCAGAAACTTAGTGTCTTTAGAACATGAGGAATGTAGTTTTCAGGACTCACTGTTTCTCACTGCCTGGGCTGGCCTCTGCTGATCTGGGCCTGACTGCAGTGCTGTACACTGCAGTTTATTGATGATGATGATGTGCCTGGCCTTTGGCTCCTTTTTCTCCGGTTTGTTGGAACTTTGATTTGTGTGTATTTCTCCTGTTTTATATTCAATTTTATTTGTACTTGTATTTGTATTTGTATTTGAGATAGCAGATGTTGCTGATTCAATAAATCTATTAATTATTATTATTATTATTATTATTATTATTATTATTTGTATAGCACCAGCTGTGTACCTGGCACTTTAGAGAACAATAAGATAGATGTGGTCCCTGCCTACGTCTTACAATCTAATAGATACGGAGGGGGAAGACAAGCAGAGGAAACATAGGGAGAGACAAGGGGTAAATAACATTCAAGCGGATGCGAAGTCTCGGGTGCACGTGCTTGGCTTGGTTGCAGTTAGGCAGGAGTCTGCGGGGAAGGCAGACAGTAAATATTGAAGGGAAAGTTCTAACAAATGTTGAGAAAGGCAGCGAGGAAGAGGTGGGTTTTGAGGAAGGATTTGAAGGTGCGGAGGGAGGGGGCAAGGCGGATGGGGCAGGGAGGGAGTTCCAAGCATGGGGGGGCAGCAAGGGAGAAGGAACAAAGGCAGTTAGGGGAGCAGGGGAGATGAGGGAGAGCGAGGTACGGGGCAGAGGAGGAGCAGAGAATGCATGCAGGAGTGCGTAAGGAGACTCAGGTTGAGACGTAAGGGGGGACAGGTTGTGAAGGGATTTGTAAGTGAACACCAGGAGTTTGTGAATGATGCATTCGTGAAGGGGAATCCAGTGAAGCGAGGAGAGGAGAGACTGTATGTAGTCGAAGCAACGGGCTATGTGGATGACCCTAGCAGCGGAGTTTGGGATGGTGATAAGGGGGGACAGGTGAGAGCAGGCGAGGCCAGTAAGGAGGAGGTTGCAGTAGTCAAGGCGAGAGATGACCATTGCGTGAACAAGGATTTTGGCTGAGGGAACTGAAAGAAAGGGGAGAATCCAAGCAATGTTGTAGAGGATGAAGTAACAGGGCTTGGCAACAGAGTCGATGTAAGGTTTAAAGGAAAGGTGAGTATCGAAGATGAAGCCCAAGCTATTCAAAAATGAAGTATTCGAAGATGAAACCCAGTTCTGAGACAGCAGCAGCCCCTGAAGGTGGGGAGGGTTCACTACATAGGGATATGAGAACACAGTTCGGAAGTTCGGGTTCAGCCTGAACTCAGCCAGTTTGGATGGCCGAACAGAACGCCTGAAACCCCGAACAGTTCGGGCGTGATCGGATGACTGCGGGCAGGAAAAAAACTGGCTGGTCGTGGAGGGGGGGTGTAGAAGCTTGAACTTGGAGCCAACCTGCCCAATCACCATCTTTCTTTTCCTCAGACCACTGGTTTGGAAGTCTGCGACTGGCCATGGGCTAGGCTGCACAGAGCCAATGGGGCTTGTGGTAAGGTGGGCACAGCAAGTAACCAAAGTCATTGCCCTCCCCCCCCCTTGCATATCTTTCTGAGATAGCCACTGATCCTGTCAGCAGGCATTTTCAGAACTCTCCCTCTCCAAGCAGTTTGTGTTCCTCCCAATCCATTGTCATCCTCCTCCTATTTCACCCATTTCCACACATTTACTTCCATAGTTTCATTTATTTAGATTAGATTATAGATATTTAGGTGTTATACCCAGCATCAAGAAGTAGCCACTCCAGCACCAGGTCCCACCATCAGGGTTCTGGGGCCTACGTTACAGGGAGGGAGGGATGTCCATCCACTTCATCAAGAAGCTGCCACTCTAGTCCCAGGAACCACCATCAGGGTTCTGGGGCCGTTATTCGACTCATGGGGAGCTGTCATTCCACGGCATCAAGAAGGAGCCACTCCAGCCCCAGGACCCATCCTCAGGGTTCTGGGTCCAACATTCCAGGTAGGGAGGGTTGTCCATCCACATCATCCAGAAGTTGCCACTACAGCCCCAGGACCCACCATCAGGGTTCTGGATTGTCATTCCACTTACAGGGAGCTGTCATTCCATGACATCAAGAAAGAGTCAGCCACTCCAGCCCCAGGTCCCACCATCAGGGTACTGGGGTCTATGTTACAGACAGGGAGGGCTGTCATTCCACTTCATCCAGAAGATGCCACTCTAGTCCCAGCACCCACTGTCAGTGTTCTGGGGCCATCATTCCACTCATGGGGAGCCATCATTCCACTGCATCAAGAAACAGCCAGCCACTCCAGTCCCAGGACCCACAGTCATGGTTCTGGGGCCATCATTTAGCTCACGGGGAGCTGTCATTCCACAGAATCAAGAAGCAGCCACTCCAGCCCCAGGACCCACCATCAGGGTTCTGGGACCTACATTACAGTCAAGGGGAGCCATCTTTCCAAGGCATCAAGAAGCAACCACTCTAGTCACAGGACCCACCATCAGGGTTCTGGGGCTGTCATTCTGCTCACAAGGACCCATCATTCCACCACATCAAGAAACAGCCAGCCACTCCAGCCCCAGGACTCACCATGAGGGAGGGTCTCTATTCACTTACAACATGGCCCAGAGAGAGCCAGCTCTGCTCCTGTTGGACACAGACAGCAATTTGGACTTAGAGGAGGTATCCAGCATCATAAAATATTACCTCTCAGTCTCCTCACTTCAGAGGCAGCCAGTCACTCCACACCCAGGACTCACCGTCAGGGTTCTGGGGCCTACATTACAGGCACGGGGGACTGTCCCTCCATGTCATCTAGAACTGCCATTCTAGTTCCAGGACCCACCATCAGGGTTCTGGGCTCGTCATTCTGCTCACAGAAAGCTGTCATTCCGTGACATCAAGAAACAGGCAGCCACTCCAGTCCCAGGACCCACCATCAGGGTTCTGGGTCCTATGTTTCAGGGACGGGGGGATGTCCATCCACGTCATCTAGAAGCAGCCACTCTAGTCCCAGGACCCACCATCAGGTTCTGGGGCCATCATTCTGTTCACAGAGAGCTGTCATTCCATGACATCAAGAAACAGGCAGTCACTTCTGTCCCAGGACCCACTGTCAGGGTTCTGGGACCTACGTTCCAGGCAGGGAAGAGGCCCAGCCAGGGCTTTGTGGCTAGCACAGTACCCATATGGGGTCGGCATTGCAGGCTGGAATCCTACCCGCCAGGTATCAACCAACTCTTCAGAAAATTGGTCAGGTAGCCTTGCCCGGTGATGATTCACGTGGCCAGCCAGCCAGTCACCACCTGCCATGATGGCGACTAGAAATGGAGAACCCAGCCAGCATAGAGCAAGAAGAACTGGAGTCCTGCCAGCCTGCAATGCCCAGCCAAGTAGGGGTGCCAGGCCTGCCACCGAACCCCAAGCCTCCCGGCCTCTGTTGCTGATGCTGATGCTGCCGCTGGGTCTCAGATGGCCAGCCCTGGTGCCATGGGCACCCCCAGGGGCCAAGGGCCAAGCCTGCCTGCCCAGGCAACCTGGGGTGCAAAGCACCAAGCCTTCCCGATTTATACTGCTGCTGGGTCTCCGATTGCCTGCCATGCCACCACAGGCACCCCTGGGGGTCCCTGGAGTACCCCATGCCTCCTGGAAGGTCCAAGCTCTGCTGAACGTTCAGCAGGACCAAACTCTGGTGGACCGAACCCTGAAATCCGAACTAGGTTTTCGGGCCAAACGGCCGAATGACCAAACATCCAAACCCCATTCTGTTCGCACAGCCTTTTCACTACAGGCTCCCCAAGTAGGAAGCTACGCTGAGAGTCAGAGAGCAGCCCAGCTCCAAGCTGGATATGTACTGCAGTTTGGGAGTTCTAGTTTGAGATCTTGGATATTATATTTTTCCTGAAATGCAGGGTTCACTCAAAACCCAAATACATAGACCTGGTATTCATATTTTGACTATGGAACCTAAAAAAAGTCTTTCCCACATCTTTTTGTATTTTATCGAAACCTGAATGAACAGTCCTATACATATATAATCATTGTTCAGACTGTAAGCTGCACTGAGAAAGGATCTTTTCTCCCTTTTTGTGTAGTAGAGCATTGGCAGGAGTGGCAGAAGTCAAACATTATTATTCCTTACTATAAAATACAGTGAAATAACGTCAGCAGTTGATGTTCTAACACTTTTATTTTAAATAAGCAGTAGTTTGTAATTATTCACTAGCAATTATTTTAAGAAATGGAAAACTAGGGGTGTGCATGTCATTTTCGTTATTAAAATAATGAAAATGACAATAGAGAATAACAACAATTTAAAAAATGACAATGTCGTTATTCTTGTCATTATTAGTGACACAGTTGTGGTTTCATTTTGGATGGAAATGTGAAGAGGGGAGGAGGGAGCAGACACATCATAACCCTAAAGAGGCTTGAACTCTTGATCTGTGCCTGTGTTGGGAGAGGCGAGCAGCTCAGCAGTATCTGATGGATGTATTGCTGGCCAATGAGCAGCACAAGCAGGCCCCAGCAGTCTCATGGCACTCTGTGATTGCTCAATGCCAACTGCCTCCCAGAACCAATCAGGGGGCTCTGGGGAAGGGCACTGCAACCCTTTATAATGGGAGGTCCATATTTTTTCTCTCTGTTCTATGAGAGCTCTCTGCTTGTCAGGTTGTGTTTTACAGACCTGGTGCTTCCACACAAAAAATCCTCCCTAGCCCTCATTGTATTACCAATTCCTTTCCTTCCTCATATACCCTACCTTTTACCTTCCCCCTTTCCCCGCCCTTCTCCCCCCTGTACATTATATAGATAGGTATAGATATATACAGATATAGATATAGATTATAGACATCTAGATTTAGATAGATATTAGTTGTGTACAGAGAGATTAGATATTATATAGGTATTTAGGCTAGTCTGTTCTATGATATATATTAGGATTATAGGATAGTAGGATTAGGTGAGGTTTAGGTTAGGTTTTGTGTATATATAATTAGACCATCCATTCCTTCTTTGACTGTGTGTGCACTTGTGTGTACAATGAGAAAGGGAAGGACTACTAGTTCAGCCTCTGGGCCAGATTATCCTGGCAGAGGGTAAGGCCATGGGCGAGTTGGCAAGCCTGCTGCCACTTCTGCCACTGCTGGCAGCCCACCACCCAAGCTGAAGAGACTTGATTTTTTTTCCCCTCAAGGCAGCAGGTCTTATCAGCAGAAAAGGCTGCAGCAGAGATCTCGGGAGTGGAATCTGTGGAAGACAGGGAGCCCCAGTCTTCCAGAAGCAGTGGCACTGGAGGAGGGAGCCACGGGCAATGGGTGTGTGTGCAGCAGCAACACTACACCCCCTCCTCCTGAAGCACCACCAGCAGCTGGCGCTGCCAGCAGTGATTTTTCACTAGGGGCAGCATCAGATATTAATATGGGGAGCCTCAGCAATGATGATGATGTGGGTGCTGTTGCTGGGAGTGGTGCAGGGGCAACCACCTTTCCTGAGCAGGCTCCTCCCTCTGGCGCACAAACACACAAACCCTAAAATGTTAAGGATTTGGGGGAGGATGTATTTGAGGGCATGCTTTCCCACCTTGCCAGCAGCAGCTCAGCTTCAGCAAGTATCAGCAAGGCATCCTCTCCTACCATGAAGCAAGATGGTAGCAGCAGCAGCTTCAGCAGGGGGGGGTCATGGAGCTGGGCAGCAATGAGGGTAATGAGGAGGAGGTGGAGGAGACTCCCATTGATGATGATCCTTCTGTGGCCACATTGGGGATAAAGGCAGCGGCCCCCAGCAGTGGCACGAAGGGTTCAGGAGGGGACCCTAGGAGGCTTGTGTGATATCACTCAAGGGAGTGATCCTAGGTGACAGCAGCTGGGTGGACTGCCTTCTCTGTGGGAAGGTAGTGTTCTGTGGGAATAATAGGGGGAATTTAAGTAATAACGGCATGAATTCCCACATGAGGACCTGGCATAGGGCTTTGCTTCTGCAAGAGACACCAGAGAGTGTGGACAGGAATGGGTTTCCTACTGCAGTAAGCATGACCAGCAACAGACCTTCCTCCTCTGCTCATGGCAAGGGGAAGAAGGGATAGCAGCATAGGTCCCACCTTGAACCCCTTGTCAGTAGCAGCAGCAGCAGCGTCAGGTCACAATGGAGGATCTGGACTTGGGCAGTTGCGTTGTGGTGGAGTGCATCATCCAGCAGCAATCAATATCACCAGGCGGGTGGGGGAGATGATTGTCCTGGATGACCATCCATTTAGCATTGTGGCGGACCCGGGATTCTGCTGGCTTCTGCAACTGTTGGCATCCCAGCACCAGCTTCCCTCATGCACCACCTTCAGCAGGCAGGTGATGCCCTCCCTGAACCAGGCATCCAGGGACCGGGTAAGGGAGCAACTGGCCAGGGCCGGTGGGGCAGTTGTGCATTTCACCACAGACATTTGGAGCAGCCAAAATACACAACATGCCTACCTGGCCCTGACTGTTCACTGGTGGCAGCTGTGGGTGGCAGGAGAAGAAGCAGCAGGGGCGAGGAGGCAGGGTATAGTTGGGCCCTGCTTCATGTCCAGGTCTTTGATGAAAGTCACACTGCCGTCAACATAAGGGAGGGTCTTGGACATCATGGTGGAGGGGTGGCTAAGAGAGGAAGCCCCATTCATCAGGGGCTTCATTGTCACAGATAATGCTGTAAACATGAAGAAGACAGTACTGGAGGGCGGGTTCCAGCACATCTCCTGTGCTGCCCACACCTTTCACCTGGTGGTGAGGGATGCCCTGGGCCTGGGGGAGAAGTCAGCAGAGCACAGCACCAGCCCCTTAACCATGTTAACTGAGAAGGTCAGGAAGATTACAGGGTACTTTAACAAAAGCGTGAAGGGTGGTCACCTCTTCAGGGAGAAGCAGGTGGATCTGGGGGAGCAGAAATACTGCCTCATGCAGGATGTAAGCACCAGGTGGATCTCCACCTATAGCATGATGGAGTATCTGATGGAGCAGATACAGGTCCTGCATGAGGTAGCATCAGAGGGGGGGATTGGGGTGGAAAGGCAACTAGGGTGGGAGGAGTGGACAAAGTTGGCCCAGGCTGTGCATGTCCTTAAGCACTTTAAAGACATGACAAAGAGCCTGAGTGCTGCAACGGTCACCCTGAGACACGTAATCCCCCGGGTCCAGAGTCTCATCAGGAGAATGGAACGCTTCCTGAGGGACCAAGTCAGTGGGGCAGAGCAGCAGCAACTTGTACTAGAGGTGGTGGCCCTGGTACAAAAGTTGAAGGAGGGTCTGATCAGGCGGATTGACCCTGTTATATGCAAGGAGGTTTACGTACTCTCCAACATACTGGACCCTAGGGTGAAGGTGAACGTGGCAGCTCACATGGCAGATTTCGCCCTGAGAAAGCATGCTCTGGTGGAGAGGGTGTGGGCAGTTGAGAGTGTCACACAGCAGCAGCAGCAGCAGCAGCAGCATCCAGGAGGGGAAAAACAGCAGCAGGAGGGCAAAGATGCAGAGCACCCCCAGGAGCACCCCCAGGAGCAACTCCTCAGACATCACCCCCCCTGAGTGGACCACCCCAGGGCAGTCAGTGTGGGAACATGCAGTTGGGGAGGATGTTGGCATCAGGAGTCAGAGTGAGCAGGAGCATGTCACTGGACAGAGAAGAGGAAAATATGGCAGACCCTGACCAGGGTGGCACAGAAACTACTGTCCTGCCAGGGGCAGTGCACATTGCAGGGCACCAGGGACATTGCCCCTCCTGGTTTGATCTCCCTCCGCATGCTCTTCATGATTTTAAAAAGAAAGAAAGGAAAAAAAAAACCTTACCTGAGTGCCGAAGGCACCGGAGGGGGGCGGGGGAGCTGGCAACCCAGTCCAGACTTGTTCAGAGTCATCCACACTCAGCATTCAGCAGATTAGCATCAGCTGAGTGCTCTGCATTGTTTTTGTGCCACCCTGGGCACATGTGCAGGCAGGACCTGAGGGCTGGGGTGGGGGCCAGTGCCTCCAGCTGAGCCTGCTCTAAGGAGTCCTTAAGGGACAAAAGCAATTAGAGCAACTGAGCTTAGAGCCCATGCTGCCTGAATGGGGGAAAGTACTTTGCTTTTCCCATAAGTGGGGGCAGTGTTCCACAGAGCCCTATGGGCTTCAGTGGAAGACTTGGTCCCGACTGCAGACCTAAATGCCCAGGCAGTGTGTGTGTGCGCCTGGGATTAAAGAGAGCTCTCCTCTTTTGGCATGCTGGTGATCTGTGCCATTTTGGTGGTGAGAGAGTGCTGGCTGGCCTGGCTGCTTTGTGACTTTGTTACCCTACGTTGCTGCTGGACCTGCATCAGACACATCCCCATTGGTGAGTTAGTTATCTTTAGTTATTTTTCTGGGACACACTGGTGAAAATGGGCCCTGGGAGGCTAAGGGGGGGGGGATGTGGTTTCGGGGGGGGATGGGGCTTCTGGGGGTAAGGGGAAATGCGCTGCTGGTGAAAATGGGGTGAGGGTTGGGGGGAATGGGGATGCTGGCAGACACTGATGAAAATGGGGCTAGGGGTTAAGGGGATTCAGGGGGAAATGGAGCTTCAATAGAGCTGTGACAGTGAAGCATCTTTTGGGGGACAAGTGGAATTCCTCATTGCTGCTTTTGTGGTTCACATAGCATAGTTCAATTGGTTTAAGATCTGGTTTGCTTTTGCTTGTTCTGTGTTTAAGTTTGCATGTGCACTGCTGGCTTCCCCCACTCTTCTCCCAAACCCCTCAATCACGTGGCCATTTTCTGGTGTCTCCACTGGCCATGACTATTCTTGGTTAAAATTGGTCTCTTTCCTGGCTGTTTTTGACATAAACTGTCTTCTTTCTGTTTTATGTGTGGGGGACCTAGGGGCTTGGATGGAAGGGTTTCCAATATTTTTATTTACTGAAATTTTTATTTATGTTTTTATTTTATTTTATTTCCAAAGCTTTACTACCCTACCCCTCCTGTCACAGGCAGCTCGGGTTGGCTCATAATTCATAAAACATTAAAACAGTTAAAACAGCAATTAAAAACAACTAAAAGGAGGAAAAACAAAAAAGTAACCCCCTACCCCAAACCCTCCACCCCCTCACCAATCTCCCCTACTATATGCCTGGTGGAATATCCAGGTTATAGAGCTTCTTCAAAAAGAGGGGAGATCCGGGGCCAATCGGGCATCCACCGGAAGGGAGTTCCACAGCCATGGTGCAGCCACCGAGAATACCCTTCCCTGCATGGCCCCCCGGAAGATGTGGGGCACCTTGTGGGAATGTTCCTTGCATTTTAAAATAGCCCTGCCCTTTTCAGTTTGGTGGGATGTTGGGCAGACTTTTTCCACTAATGACTAGTCCTTGTATGAATGTTCCCTGTTTTGTTGCATCAGTTGTCTCTTACATTGCAACAGAGGTGTATAGCATGTTTTGGGGGACAAGTGGAAATCCTTGCTGTTGCTTTTATGGTGTGCTAGGGACTGCACATAACATTGTTGCCTTAATATGGTTTGCTTTTCTTGCTCTGTGTTTGCGTGATGCATTGCTTCTTTCTTTCTCCCTTCCCAAGCATGAGTAGAGAGGCCATTTTGTAAATTTGTGGGTCTACTGGTCATGGCTACTCTTTTTTTTAAAATGGTCACTTTCCTGTTTCACTGCTGCTCCCTGCTGGAAAGAAGTTTCTTGCCTATCTGCTTGTGACTGTGCTTTTGAACATCTTGCCTGGGATTTTATTGAGAAACAGAAATGCATTGTTTAAGTTTAAATTTTGATGGGACTGGTTTGGTGGCAACAGAGGCCTGCAACTGGCCAAGCTTTTTTAAAAGGTCTGTTTCTTTGGACGGGCATTTGGCTGCTAGGGATACAGTGTAGGTACTGGACTCAATGAGCCTGTTTTGGTGGTAATGCAGCCTTGAAACTGGCCAGACTTTTTAAAAAGGCCTGTTTGCTTGGACAGGCATTTGGCTGCCAAGGATAAGGTGTGTGTACTGGGGATGCGGGTCTGGATGGACCTGGTTTGGTGGCAATGCAGCCCTGAAACTGGCCAAACTTTTTTTAAAAGACCTGTTTGCTTGAACAGTCATTTGACTGATGGGCTTATAGTGTGGGTACTGGGGATGCAGGTTTCAATAGGTCTGATTTGGTGGCAATGCAGGCCCGCAACAGGCCAAATGTTTTTTAAAAAGGCCTGTTTGCTTGGACAGGCATTTTACTGTCAGGGATAGGGTGTAGCTACTAGGAATGCTGGTCTGAATGGGCCTGGTTTGGTGGCAATGCAGCCCTGAAACTGCCCAAACTTTTTTATAAAAATATCTCTTTGCTTGGACAGGAGTTTAGCTGTTGGGGATAGGGTGTAGCTACTAGGGTTGCTGTTTTGGATGGGGCATGTTTGGATGCTATACAGGCCTGCAACCGGTCAAACCTTTAAAAAAAGACCTGCATGTTTGGAAAGGCATTTGGCTGCTGGGGATACAGTGTTGGTACTAGGGATGCTGGTTTGAATGGGGCATGTTAGGTTGCTATACGGGCCTGCAACTGCTCTCCTTGTGAACAGAGGAGAAAGTAGGTAGGAGCATGGCAGAAAAGAGGGCTGCAGACAACATGGAGACACCTTTCTCCTGTCCCCCACTGAACCCAACTCTTCCCCTTCTTCTTCTCGTGCACCAAAACCAAACCCTTTCCCTCCTACTTTTCCTCTGTCCTGTCCTTCTCTTCCCTTTAATTCTCCTCTGATTCAGCTTGTCACAGGACAGGGAGCTAACTCAGTCCTCCAAGTTCTCCAAGCCATAAGGAAGGCTTGTCCCAAAGCCTACACCTTCAGCAGACTACAGGTGTCCAAGGATGCCATGAAGATTGAGGATTCGATGGTTCCTGATAAAGGTAGGTGATGGCAATGTGATCTATTTCTGTAGCTTGCTATGGTTAATTTAAACACATTGGGAAAGAGAGTTTGGATGGGACCCCAGTAAGAGGGCTCTCTCTTCCCCAGTGGCAGTGCTTCACACAGCAGCAAGGAGTTCTCAGTGTTAACTAATGTAATGTCCATCCAATGTTAACCCTGTGAACTCTTTTCTGCTGGGTTAAGTCAAACCACTGGCCTACTGTTGCCCCGGCTCTGCCAACCGTTGCCCTGGCTCCATCTCTAGGCCAGGTTCCACCTACCATTGCCCGGCTCCTCCCCTAGGGTCATTGAAGCCTCTGGCAGTAGGTTCAACTCACCCACTGCGCCACTAGCCTCAAAACCCACCAGCTGCCACTGTGTCCTGCCCACCAACCAGCATGCCCAGCAAACAGGTGTTTTTGGCAGTGGAGGACATCGTGAGTCCTCACCATTTGAGGCTGGGAACTGGGTTGGTGGAGCAGCTCCTGTTCCTGAAGGTCAACCTGCCACTGCTGGGTTTCCCTGTCCTGGCCATGGACCCATAGTGACGGCAGGGGCACACTTGGAAAAGAGAGAGAAAGGGGGGCTTTCACCCATGCTGTCACCTGCCGTACATGTTAGGAAGTCCCCCACAGAGTGAGATTGGCCACCCACCCACTTGTGGAGACAGAATGCAGACAGGCCTTAACAGACCATGGGTCTGATGCAGCATGACACTTCTTATGTTCCTATATTTCTAAGTTCTTTAGATCTGTGAAATTTAGAGAGGGACACAAAGGACCAGATCAGGGCTGATTGTCCACATTGAGATGCTCCACCTCACTGAGGTGAGGAGGGATGCATCTTGTACTGGCAGGAGCAGCACTTGCAGGGAAGAACATGGGGCCAAGGAAGGGAGGAAATCATGCCAGAAGAAGCGTCACCCCAGTCCTTCCCCCTCCATCTCCTTAGAGGATTCACTAGCCCCACAGGAAGAGGACACCCCCAAAGTCAGGACATATATACTTCTAGCTTCAAGGCCCACATGAGGAATGTGGAGGACAGGCTGGTGGAGTGATTCCGGGAGCTCCAGATCAGGGAGCAGCAGGCCCAGGCTTACACAGAGTACATAGGTAATAAAAGGGATGCTCTCGAGGCATTCCACCAGTTCCTGGTGGCCTAGAAGGAGTCCATGGTGGGAGTCCTGGATGTTGTGAGGAACATGGGGCAGAGGTCAATGACGTCCCACACCTCGGTCCCACACACTGTTGTTCCCTTTTCCCCATGTTCCAGGGGACAGGTCCACAGAACCCCAAGTTATTTTTCTCTTCTTTCTTATAATGTTAATGCTTGTTTTGATCATAGTTAAAATGTGTTTTAAAATGTTTTTATAAAAGTTATATTTGTTACCAGCCAATTTTTACCTCTCCAATCTTTTATCTCTCTTTGCTTCTTCTGGCAGGTAGCAGAATATCATTATATATACAGTTTGTCAGATACCTACCTGACAGCAGCAGCACATGTAGTGTATTAGCCCCAAGATGTGCCAGCAAGGTCTCAACTTTCAGACAGCCCCCCAGAAGGGGCAGGGCTTGTGTCTGTGTGGGTGTGTCAGAGAGTGAAAAAGAGGCTGTGACAGTCTGGCAGAGGCATCAGTGGGCATCAGCAGGTGCACTGTTTGCTCTCACAGAGATCAACCCACAGGGGGCAGTCTTGAGAAGTCCCCGAGTGGCGAGGCAACTTCAGCTCACTGAGAGATTGCCCCTGAGTGGTGGGGTGTCTTTAGCTCACAGAGAGATCACCCCATGAGTGGAAGCCTTGGGAAGCTGAGGTGTGATATATAATACTTGGTTACATTTGTTAGTTGGTCTCTTTGAAGCCCTTGAGTGGAGACATGTGTTCAGCTCGTAGAAAGATTGAAACGCAGGGGGAGAGAGGGAGGCAGATTTTCAGACAGCACCCCAGGTGGAGCAACCAGCCTCGGCTATTTTCTGTGAGGGGCTACCAGAGAGATAGAGAGAGAGAGAGAAAGGCTCTTTGGCAGTGGACAACAGGCGATGGGTGCTGTTGGGTAGAGGGGCTCTTTCAGCAGAGATAGGGAGCATCAGTGGGTGGCAGCGGAGGAGTAGACTTGCGGGGGGGGGAGGCTGGTGGGCGCCGGTGACCAGTCAGGCACGTAGGGATGGGCGAATGCAGTTCGAAAATTCAGAGTTCAGACCAAACTCGGTCTGTTTGGTTGACCAAACCGAACTTCTGAACCGAACTTGAATTTCAAACCAAACCGAATCGAATTTCCAAACTCCATTCTGTTTGCCCATCCCTAGTGGCAACACACACCAAAAAACCTGGTTTTGAATGACCGAACTTGGTTCAGAAGTTTGGAATTCGACCCAACTTGGTCTGTTCAGTTGACCGAACCGAACCTCTGAACCGAACTCGAATTTCAAACGGAACCGAAGCAAATTTCTGAACTCCATTCTGTTTGGCCTAGGGATGGGCGAACAGATCGTGTTTCGTGTTCAGCCATTTGGTTCGGCAGCGTTCGGTTCATGTGTTCGTGTTCGTCCGTTTGGGTGGATCGCCGATTTTGAGTTTGGCCGTACGGTTCGGCCGCGTTCGGGTCATGTGTTCATGTTTGCCCATTCGGGGGGATCACCGCATTCGCATTTGGCCGTTCAGTTCGGCTGAGTTCAGGTTGTGTGTTCGTGTTCGGCCGTTCGCTGTTCGGGTGGATCGCTGAGTTCGTGTTTGGCCTAAAAATATCGCGAACGCATGGGAAGCTGGAAATTGCGCTGGAAACCAAAAATTCGTGTTTGTGTGAGGCATGTGAGGCGAGTGGGTGTGTGTTTGAGTCAGTGGCTGCTTGGTCTGTGTATTTTGGCTGTGATTGTGTTGGGTTTGGCTGTGTGGTGTGTTTGGGTGCGTTGGTGTGTGTTGTGGGTGACTATTGGTTTGTGCTGTGTGTGGGTTTTGTAAAAAAAATAATAATTAAAAAATGAAGAAGGCTGCTCCTGCTCACATCCTCCGGCTGTGGGCACGTTTGCTGGTGGTGGAGGAGGAGGAGGAACTGGTGGAGGCTGCTGCCCCTGCTACACCTCCCGTGGCATCGGTGGCACAGGCTTCCTCCTCAGACAAGGAGGAAGCGGTGGGCTCTACTGCCATTCCTGCCAGGTTTGTAAACCTTTTTCTTACTTGTAAGACAAGAAAGTCTGTATCAGTTAGAGCAAGCTCAGCTCACTGGCATGTGGGTGGGTGCGTGGGTGGTGGACATCAGTCAGGCACAAACAGTGGCCAACAGCAAGTGGCAGCGGTTGTCTGCCACAGAGAGAGAGGGTACTGTAGTGTGGGGGAGTCTTCCAGCAGTCAGGCATGAGCAATCCACCCAAACATGTGCCAGGCTATCAAGGGTCTCCACTCTCCAGTTGCCATTCCATTCCCTATGCACCCCCAAATAAGGACAGTCTCATTCCGCCAGCCAGGATCACATCTCGCGTCACCATCCCTAGCACCCCAAGGAGAGCAGCAGGATTTTCACGTGCCAGCCAGGGGCTTTCTACTTGCAATATCTAGCATCCCCTAGCACCTCTGGGAGGGCAGGATTTGCATGTGCTTTATGGGTTTTTTAGTTGCCGTACCTTGGACCCACAAGGAGGGAGGATTAGAGGCATCATCATAAATGACTGATATTTACTTGGTGTTCTTATGTGTTCCCATTTCAGAGAGGAATCGGATGATTCTGGCCCCGGGTCCAGCCCTGCTTCCAGGCCTAGGACGACAACTCATCACTGCTGGACCCCAAGACGGAGCTCCTCAGCTTCACCCCCAGACATTCGGCACCAGTCGTCGGATGTCTGGCGGTTTTACACCCAGAGCGACAGAACCGCCACATGCAAGGTATGTCACGGGGACTAGAACAACAGGGAATTAATTACCCTCTGACCTGTTAGGAATGGAAGTCCCCTGCAGAGAGAGATTGGATGGCCACCAAGTCCACCCACTCGTGGAGTCGGAATGCAGGCAGGGCTTGACATACCATTGGTCTGACACAGTATGGCACTTCTAATGTTCCCTTCTTTTTCTGCTCTTTCTTGATCTGCAAAAAAGTGTTCCGCCATCAGACGGAGGGGACAACATCAGGGCTTCTCAGCCACAGTGAGTGGACCCACGAAATGTGGGTGAGGCGGGCGGGTGAGGAGGACTCCGCTGCAGCTGTGCCCATGGAGTCACAGCACATGCAAAGGGGGGGGAAGGTTACCAGGAAAAGGAGGCTTATAAGCCCTTCCCCTCCCCCCGCCTCAAGCCTCACTGTGGAGACCCCGGGGATCCCAGAGGATGCCGCGATAAAAGCCCTTAGGACCAGGTTGCGCAGCAGCACCCAGGGCCACGTGGAGGAGGTCCAGCGCTCCACCGCCGACCTGGAGAACTGCCTGGTGGCGGAGATGCAGGCGGTGAAGGCGGAGCGGCAGCGGGTGGTGGCATATGGCCAGTATGTGTCCGCCGATCTGTGCCGCATGCACGTCTACCACCAGGCACTCTCCAGGTGGCACAACATCCTAACAGAGGTGGTGGAGTATGCGGTGGACAACAGCATGGTGGACCCCTCCATGGTGGACGTTTGCCCTCTGGAATGCGAGCTGCACCAAGGCCTGTTGTCTTACCCCCAAATACGGGGGGAGAGGCCCAGTGGCAAAGATAATGACTCTTAGGTTGTTTATAAGTTTCCTTTTCATGATTGCTTTTGTTTTATTAAATGTCATTGTTGTTGTTGTTGTTTTCCTGTATTTAATTTGTAAATAGTTTTAAGTAAAGTTTTCAAATTTATTGTTACGAGCTTCATTTTAGTCCTCTCTTTTATCCCTCCCTATGTGCTGAAGTTCTGGCTGGCAGGTGGCAGAATCTCATACAGCTACTAGATCCCTTCCAGCAGCACATGCCACCTCAAATAGCATAGTAACCCAAAGATGTGCAGTGCCAGAAGCAGGGTCTCAACTAGCAGAAAGCCCCCAGGAGGTGCAGGGCTGGTGTTTGTGTGGGTGGGTGTGACAGAGAGAAAGAGAGACAGGCTCCTCGGCAGCGGGCAGGAGCCGGTGGGTGCTGGTGGTCGGAGGGGCTTTTAGTGTCAGCTACCATCATCAGTGGGCATCTGCGGGTGGGTGCAGAAGAGTAGGCTTTTGGGGAGGGGGGCTGGATGGCATGCGGACACTGGGCTTCTGGATGTAATGGCATGGAATGCAGCCCCCGTTACTGGAATGATGGTCCCATAATCTTGTTTATGGTCCCTGGGACGGGCAGGCATCAGGGATAGTGGAATGACAGCCTAAAGACTATGGGGGACACTTCATTTTATCAGGCGCGCCACACTAGGTGGTAGCAGGGAAGTAGGTAACGACACACACAGGCAGGCACTGGCAGGTAGACAGGAACATATAATATGTTGTGGGTCTATTCCATCTCATTTCGGTAGGTTTGTTTGTGCTAGATGTGGGCGATGGGCATTAATGGGCGCAGCACAGTTGGGAGTTCTTATAGTTTCTGGATGGTGGCAGCTAGGATATACCTAGCTGAGCTCTCCCTCTCTAACTAACTCCCATCTCCCTGGTTGTAGCTGGGAATGGGAATCTCTCTGTCGCTCTCTCTCTCTCTGGCCATATAGTGCCGGTGACAGCATGGGTGGAATCGTGTCTGTCTTTCCTTCAAGCAGTGGGTCGGTAGACTTTCTCTCTCTCTCTTTCTTGGCAGCAACCTGATCTGGCAGACAGGCACCTTTGCATGAGAGGCAGGAAGGTGGGCTGAGGTAATAGAGGCATGCTTTCATTGCTTTGAGCTTGGCAGCCACCGGGGGTACAGAACTCTGGGGACAGACAGCATATAGGTCTGGCAGCAGCAGCTACTTTCTTAATGCCATTGGCATCATGGCACAGATAGCATATAGGCCTGGCCTGAGGGCCATTTTGGCACGTGAAGAAACAGACATTGGTGGTCAAGGTACAGAACCCTTGCTGTGAATAGCATGTAGCCCAAGGTTCTCTTAGAGAGCCGATCCAAAGAGCTAGGCAGCCATTGTTGTGATTGTGAAGGGACCAGCTGGTGACTAGTTCTTTGGAGAGGGAGGAGTAGGCAGAGCCCCTGGGGCTAGTCCTGGGGCAGAAGTGGCTGCTTCTCGGTGGGGTGGAATGACATTGCAGTGTGAGATGAATGACAGCCCCAGACCCATCACAGTGTGTCCCAGGGTTAGGGTGGCAGTTTCCAGGTATTGGCCACAGCCCTCCCTGCCAGTAACATGGCCCCGGGACCCAGGCGGTGGGTGCAGGGGCTGGAGTGGCTGCTTCTGATTGAGGTGGAATGACATCGCAGTGTGAGATAAATGATGGCCACAGACCAATCACGGTGGGTCCAAGGGCTAGGGTGGCAGCTTGTACATCTTGGCCACAGCCCTCCCTGCCAGTAACTTGGCCCCGGCACCCAGGCGGCAGGTGCCAGGGCTGGAGCGGCTGTTTCTGAATGAGGCGGAATGACATCGCAGTGTGAGATGAATGATGGCCCCAGACCCATCACAGTGGGTCCTGGGACTAGGATGGCAGCTTCCAGGTATTAGCCACAGCCCTCCTTGCCAGTAGCTTGGCCCCAGGACCCAGGCGGCGGGTGTCTGGGTTGGAGTGGCTGCTTCTGATTGAGGTGGAATGACAGCACAGTGTGAGATGAATGACGGCCCCAGACCCATTACGGTGGGTCCTGGGCTAGGGTGGCAGCGTGTACATCTTGGTCACTGCCTTCCCTGCCAATAACTTTGCCCCGGCACCCAGGTGGCAGGTGCCAGGGCTGGAATGACTGCTTCTGAATGAAGTGGAATGACATCGCAGTGTGAGATGAATGATGGCCCCAGACCCATCACGGCGGGTCCTGGGGCTAGGGTGGCAGCTTCTACAATTTGGCCAAAGCCCTCCCTGCCAGTAACTTTGCCTCAGCACCCAGGTGGCGGGTGCCAGGGCTGGAGTGGCTGCTTCTGAATGAGGTGGAATGACATTGCAGTGTGAGATGAATGATGACCCAGACCCATCACGGTGGGTCCCGGGGCTAGGGTGGCAGCTTCCAGGTATTGGCCACAGTCCTCCCTGTCAGTTGCTTGTCCCCAGGACCCAGGCAGTGGGTGCCGGGGCTGGAGTGGCTGTTTCTGATTGAGGTGGAATGACAGTGCAATGTGAGATGAATGATGGCCCCAGACCCATCACGGTGGGTCCCGGGGCTAGGGTGGAAGCTTGTACATCATGGCCACAAACCTCCCTGCCAGTAGCTTGGCCCCAGAACCCAGGTGGCAGGTGCCGGGGCTGGAGTGACTGCTTCTGATTGAGGTGGAATGACAGTGCAGTGTGAGATGGATCCTCGCCAAGTGTGTCCACTCTACCTACCTTGGTCCATCACAGCTGCATTCTGTCCCCACACTTCTCTGGAGCCCCACATGCAGAGCTGGGAATAGGGCATCCCCAGCCCTTCAGGTGGTGGGGTGTATGGAGGCCTTGCTGCTGCTTGGTAAGGAGAGGGGAAGGCAGAGCTCCCCACCCCCTCAGGCTGGGTACAAAGCCTACAAGGCCCTCAAAGATAATGAATTGAGACACATCACGGAGGGTGCTGGAGCTAAGATGGCAGCTTCTGGAACTTGGCCACAGCTCTCTCTGTAGATTCCTCACGAGTAATGAGAGAACAGGGCTGGGTGGGGATGCCCACTGTGATTTCCCAGAAAGCTGTTCTTTTTCTTTTTGGGAAGGGGAGAGGGTTTGTCTTTGGGCTTCTCCCCCACGAGGACCAGGTTAATCTGTTTCTATCGTCAAAGAAAAAGGGAAAAAGAGCTAATCCAAGAAACAGGGCTTCCACTGGATGCTTCACTTAATGGGGGATATTTCTGCTGTGCTGACTAATGATGCCCCCCATGCAACCTACTACTAGCAAACACAGAACGGCATGATGGGGCTGCCCCTTCCACTGCAGGAAGCAAGCGTCGCTTGTGGCCTTCAGCTGGGTTTTGTTTTTTTAATGTACGCTTAGGCGCCTTCCAGAGCACTTGTTTCCAGGATGTAAAGAGTTTTTTAAAAAAAATAAAAAATACCAGCCACTCCCGTGTTAGTTTTAGAAATTTCAAGTGAAGATTTGGTAGCCTGTGCAAGTTGGATCCAGTATGCTGCCTCTAAATTAATGGGCATTGAACCTGCCCTTGTTCATAGCCAAGACGTTGCCACCATCTCCTCGTGGATCCCAGAGAGGAAAACACTTTCCTTCCAAGAGAAGAATCCATTGTGAATCAGAGTAGGAAACAGGACAAAAAAGATCAGGGGCAAATTCCCCTCTTCCTTGAAATGCAGCCTTTAAAATGTTTCTGTTGTTAAAAGCCCTGTTGATGCATCTTGGCTGTTCCCTCAATGCTCAAGTGGTAACACTGTTCTTTTGGAGGCAACATGCCAACATTGCCCATTAATGAGATGTCCATCTATGATTGACCCAAATGGGTATTTCCTCATGCCCAGTGCAGCTCAGTAGGTTTATTTATAATGCCTTTTTTTTAAGAACCCCCTTTCTATGCCACTTGTGAATAGGGATTGCTGAGTGGGAAGAGTTGTGTCAGACCAGCAAACCCTCTATGTTACTATGTAGAAGGAAAAGTAAAAGTGAGGGAGGGTTCAAGCTTCACAACCTGGGCAGGCAGGCAGGCAGGCAGCATGTCATGAGAGGCAGTAGGTCTGGGCAGGTGGGCTTGGGAAGGCTTTTAGCTAGGCAACCTGGGTGGGAAGACAGGCACCTTGACATGGGAGGCAGGAGTGATGCATGCTTTGAGCTTGGCAGCAAGCAGGTCGGGCATTCAGACAGAGTTGCATGGGAGTCAGTAGGGCAGGCAGGCTGGGACATTGGCAGCAGGGAAATCAGATAGGCTAGCAAAGACTGTGCAGCTTGAGAGAGTGAGAGCCACTCAGCGTCACATAGGCAGGCCGAGATCGTATGGCATTGGCTAGCCATAGGCCGGCTGGCAGGCTTACAGTTTGTTTGTTTCCTAAGCTAAGCCTGCATACTGAGATCAGTCAGATAAGGCATCCAAGGCCATCTAGTATGAGAGAGAGAGAGAGAGAGAGAGAGAGAGAGAGAGA
>QEPC01014787.1:1658633-1675379 GCA_003113815.1 Sphenodon punctatus
TAGGATATAATGTAGATATTTGAAGTTTGGTATCAATTCTGCCTTTAGTCTTCACTTTGCTAAGCTAAACACAGGGCCTGTGGAATACTAGTGCAGCTGCTGTAGGAATGAAGAAGCCTTACTGTAGGATGCATAGCAAGGGACAGAGTGATTTTGGGTTGGGGGCCATTGAGCACTAAAATGGAGTGATTTGGGGAGCCAGAGCACTGAAATAAGGGTCAGTACCCCCACCAGTGGCAGTCTACCTTCTGCCAGTCCCCCATAACCTCCCACTCACCCCTGCCAGGCTGCTGAGGATCTGAGTCTGGGGACTCAGTTCTGCTAGGTCCCAAATCTGGTGCACTCTGCCCGCCCCAAGCCACGCCCCCCAAGCCACGTCCCCTTGACCCATTTCCAGCCTGCCGGCAGATTTGCCTACAGCACAGGGCCATTAACACTATATTTCCCCAGGCCACTTTGATTTCCCAATCCGTCCCTGGCTGATCTCCCCCCCCGCCCTGTGCCTGCCTGTGTCAGGCAGTGGGTCACCAACTGGCTGTGGTCACGTTTCTCCCACCTGAACCACCCAAACATGATCTGAACTGAAGGAACTGTTCGGTCATTTCAGAGTTCAGAATCAGGTTCGGTTCGGTGGGTTCAGGTTTGGGTTCAGTCTTCCTAACCGGCCGAGTTCAGGCCGAACTCCGAACTTCCGAACTGCGTTTGCCCATCCCTAATCTTGCCCTTCCTGGGGTGCTGCTGTCTGCAAGTTGAGACCCTGGCTGGCATGTCTCTGGGTGGGTGCTGCTGCTCATGCCTGACTGCTCGCTGGTACATGCTTGCCTGTCTGCCCGCCTGCCTGCTCCTTCTCTGACACCCGCTGATGCCTGATGCTGCTGAAAGACACCCTCTCTCTCTCTCTCTGGAAGACCCAGAAATAATTCATGTGCAAATTCTGGCTGGTCATGGCTGGCATGTCTCTGGGTGGGTGCTGCCACTCCTGCTCATGCCTGACTGCCCGCCGGCACCCACCCGCCTTCTCCTTCTCTGCCACCTGCTGAAGCCCACTGCTGCTGCTGCTGAAAGAGCCCTCCCCCCTCTCTCTGGCAGACCCAGAAATAAGACACATGCTAATCCTGCCCCTCCGCTGCCACCTGCTGCTGCCCAGTCTGCTGCTTGTGCCTGACTGCCCACCACCTACACACCAACAAGCTCGCTCTAAAGAATAGTATTCTCATTGTCCTCAAAGTTTTATGGAACACTAAGTAAATAAAAATAAATTTTACAAAACTGGCAGTGGCACCTTCTCTGCCCTCTTCCTCCTCTGGTGAGGAGCCCACCTCCACCACCTCACAAGATGGTCCATCCTGGGCTTCCAGAATTTGTTCCTTCACCTCCTCCACCTTGACCTTCCTCCTCAAATTCTTCTTCCCGCTTCCTTCACCTTCCATTCCCACATAGACACACACAACTTAAACACACACAGCTACAACAGACACACACAAGTTTACAACCCAGTTTTCACAAGTTCACATAAGCCACATAGACACCACGCCACCACACACAACAAATGGTTATCGTTTTCGCTATCAAAATGTGTCTTTATCATTATTGTTATAACGATAATTTCATTTTTGTTATTGTCATTATAGATACCGGTACCTGTTTCAAACAAAGATTTTGTTTTTGGTATAGTTATCATTATCAATATCGATTTTTGGTGTCATGATCTCATGACACCAAAAACCGGAAACGGCTCTGTTGCACATTCCTACCGAAAACTGGCCTTATAGGAGACCGATCTATGTAGAGTTAGGACTAGATGGAACCACCTGCAAAACTGAGGAACGCTTCCCTCCATTTTCTGTTTAACCAGTTTAGGAAACTGAGTACTACTGTAAAAGCTGTTCAAAGGTTCTGAACTAGTAATTTTTAATCCCTCCATTCCAATCACCCCACTCCACCCCATTTTTGAGAACCTTTGATCAGGATAAACTGTTTCAAAATAAAATGCAATAAATGAAGAAATACTCTTGCTGTATTTTTATTTTTACCAGTCGTAGGAAACACCTGCCATTTCATAAATCTCAGGTGATTTTCATTTATATTTTCCCAGGTTGCTGTATACATGAAGGGGGATAAAAACCATTTGCTTTCCCACATGGTGTTATAAAAAACAGTTGAAATGAGTATCTAGTTGGAAAGTGCAATTCGTATTGTTTTAATTATTTACAAAATCAAATGGTGCCCCATTTGTTTTCAAAACTAATGTAATGAAAAGAAGTGAATATGCAAACAACATTCATTTGATTTAATTCATTCTCAAGTTTCATTTTTCATTTTATGAAAGTGAATTTTTTCATACATTTTATGAAACAGCAGCTGGAGATGTTCTGCACATGCGTGCCCTTTTCCAATATGTTACCAGCAGTAGCTAGCCTTATGTCTATTAACACCCTATATTTCTTCCTTTCCTGAATCTCTCATTTTGTCACCAGTGGTGGCAATAATTATTTCTAGTTAGTTGCCTACTGAGGTTACCTCATGGAAAAGGGGTTCTTTATTTGCAGCAGTAAGCTCACTGAGTTTTCCTTCTGTTTGGAGAAGACCTTACATGCTTGAGTTAGTTTTCCCTAAATTCAGTAAGCAGAGCACTCCAGCCCACAACCAAACACATCCCTATTTTTAGCAGGCAACTCTAAAATATTAACAATTGTAAATAGTTCAAAAATGTCCCCTCTTCCATCTGCTGTTTCCAAGTTTTCCAAACAAATGGTTACATAGTCAGGATGTGAATTGCTGTAGCGTGATCAGTACAGTGCCTGGGTACTAATCCACCAGGGACAATTTGTACTGTATGTACCTTCAGTGTTTGTACCTAGTATTGCTCATCATGAACAGTGAAAACATTAACCTTGATGACAACTGCGAGTACGCTACATTAATACAAAACTTTTGATTTTTTGCTGAAAGAGAAATTCTCATTTATAAGCTTTTTCCTCACCCAATTTTTCATCCCTGGAATGATAGGGTTTTGGAAAAAGTAATACAGGAGGGCCAGAAACCCTTTTCTGTTTTTGCAATTCAAAATTACTATTATTAATAATCATTTATATAGTGATTTCACTGTTCAAAGCATTTTATAATCTTTATCTAGTTCACCCTCACAACAACCCTCTGAGTAAAGTCATTAAAATTCTCCTTTTATAGATGGGAAACTGAGGCTGAGAGATAGTGACTTGTCCAAGGAAACCCAGGGAGAACAGGGCTAAGATGGGATTTGAACTAGGGCTGCACCAAATAGGCCATCCAAGTATTTGGAATGAGTTCTGAAGTTCTGAGTACCCGGTTCAGGTACTTGGCCAAACTTCTGAACTTTGTCCGAGGACCCAGAACTTTGTCAGAACTTGGAACTCCGGACCTCGGAAATCCCCAGAACTCAGAACTTTGGAACTCTTTCCTTTAATGATTTTAAAGTGCACCCACTTTAAATCATTATGCCAACCAAGTAGTGCCCAGAAAAGCAGGCTAGCAAAAGTGGGACAATTGCTCAAGAAGACAAACCCACAGAAGTGCAACTGCAGGCAGAAATCCAAAACAAAAACAAACAGTACCCAAACAGTGCCCACCATCAGCAGTGCACCCACTTTAAAATTATTATGCCAACCAAGCAGTTTCCAGAAAAGCAAACTAGCAAGAGTGGGACAATTGCTCAAGAGGACAAATCCACAAAAGTTCAACTGTGGGCAGAAATCCAAAAATGTTAGCCCAGTAGACATAATAACAACACCCAGAAGAAAGAAACTAGACATTCATTCTCTCTCTCTCTCTCTCTCTCTCTCTCTCTCACACACACACACACACACACACACACACACACACACACCTCCATTGTGCTTTCTCAGTGCCTACCTAAGCCCCCTCCACACACACCATATTATTTTAACAAGATAGGAAGTTTGGGTATTTTCAGATGTTACGAGATCATGCTCAACCACAGTGAACCACGGTCAATCCCGCAGTGGGGCCAAAGTGCCCTGAACATCTGTTCAGTGGCTGCCAGATGTTCACCATGGTCAATACCCAGATGGGGTCAATTTCAACCATGCTTCCAGAGCTCCCTGCCAGACAATCCCCAAAAGCGTGGTCAAAGAGATTCCCACTGGGAAACAACAAAAAGTAACGCCTGGACGGCAATCACCGGCCGGAATCAAACAAAATGATTCCCAGGTGGGGCCAAAGCACGCAATGGGGTTGCCAGGCAACCAGCAAAACCACAGGCACTGGAGGGAGATTTAAAGGGCACACAGCGGCAGGCAAATGTGGCAGAATGGAGCGAGGAGGGAGGTGTAGGAGNAAAGGGCACACAGCGGCAGGCAAATGTGGCAGAATGGAGCGAGGAGGGAGGTGTAGGAGAGCGGTGGGAGAGACAATGAAGGAGGAGGAGGCAGTGGCAGTGGTGGAGGAAGCGCAGGCAGAGGAGGGGGAGGTGGGGGCCGAGCTGCGGATGGAGAACGGTGAGGGACAACAGCAGCAACAGCAGCAGCTGGGACAGGCCACTCCAGGGACATCAGCAGGATCAGGGGAGGAGGCACCCCGGAAACGGGTAAGGGGAACCAAGGGGAGGGGAACAGGTGGCAAAGGGGCACCAAGGGGGCATTCCCAGAAATGTGGGGGGATGGGGGAAGGGGGAAGAGGGAGGGAGGTCTGAAGGGGGGCACTATGGGGGTGGGGTCAGCGGGGGTGGAGGGGGGGATCGGGTGCGCCAGTAAATAGGGGGTGAAATAAAAGCATGTGCCACAGTACCGCCTCCTGCGACCATTCATGGCTGAAAGGGATGGGGGGGTCTGGGTCAGCTCCCGTGTAGGGGCTTGCCCTGGGATCCCCCGGGGGCACCACGAGGGTGGGCCGAGTGGTGATTGCCCTCATGCCTCGGCCTCCCGGCTGATATGCCTTGCTAGGACGTCTCAGATGAGCTTGGCATAACGGTACTCCCTCGGGTTGTCAGCATTCACATACAGAGACACAGGGCCGGGGGGTGGGGACGGATGGGCCCGGGGTATTCCAGGGCTGCCCCCTCGGTCTCGCATATGCTGTGCAGGACACAGCAGGCCCCAATCACCAGGGCCGAGGTCTCCACAGTGTAGTACATCTGGCCCGCGAGGCTCCTCCAGTGCTGCTTGAGGGCCCAGAAGGCCCGCTCCACCACAGTCCTGCTGGAACACAGGCAGGAATTGTACAGCGCCTCCACAGGGTTGCGGGCAACTCGGTACACCTTCATCAGTCATCAAGTGAGGGGATAGTCCGGGTCACACAGGATACAGGGGGGCATCGGTACCCCCTCGGTCCAGGTCATTCCCATGTCAGCAAATTCCCCCCGGAACATCTGGGCATAGAAGCGGGAGATGGTCATGATCCGGGCATCGTGACTGCAGCTGGAGTGTCCTGTGAAGATGTCTATGAACCAGCCCCGGTGATCCACAACTGCCTGCAGCTGCAGTGAGTGATACCCATGCCTGTTGATATACTCTGCGGCCTCCCCTGTGGAGGGGCGGAGGATCTCAATGTGGGTGCCATCCACTGTGCCCATGCAGTTGGGGAAGCCTCCGGCCATGAATCCGGCCATCACAACCCCCTGGTCCACCAGCTGGATCGCTCTGTCCAGGAGCACACCCTCCACAGCTTCGCACACATCCCGGAGGATACAGGTAATGGTGCTGAGGCCGACCCCGAAGTGCTGGGAGACGGATTGGCAGGAGTCAGACATTTCCAGGGCCCAGACTCCAATTTCCACCCACTGGATCATGGGGATGGGGGTCTGCATGGGTGTGTGCTGGCGCTCCAGCCAGGGCGTGAGGAGCTCAGCAAGCCACAGCAAGGTGAGCTTGTCCATACTAAAGTGGCTGCCTACAGGCTGCCTCGTCCCACTGGGCTAGTGCCCTGGGCCACCACCCCTGTGCATGCTGGGCAAACCATATCCGCCTGTCAATGGGCATAGCAAGCAGGACAATCCAGCGTGAGGCCTCCTTCCACCATTGGAGGTGCCCAGCCGCCTTGCAGATCACCGCTGTCCATCTCCGTCCATGGCTCACAGCCTGCTGGTAAGCCCTGGACACCCTCATAGGCCTGAGCCGGGCTAGGGCTCACCTGTGGCCATGGTGGGCCCTGAGGGACCATGAAGCACTCCAGGCCATGGAAACCCACAGCTGGGTGCCCAGGTGCACCTCTGTGGTATGAATGCACAGCTGGTCAGTGTAGGTGTGATACCACTCTGCTGTGAACATGAGGTTCATCCAGTAGGCAGGCGCCCTGTCCCGCTCCATGGTGTTGGCAGCCCCAGGGGTTGGGAGGGGGGATATGCAGCCCGGGCCTCCCACTGTGGGGTGGGTGTCCTTGGGAGTTTGGTCGGGTGCACCTGCTGTCCTTGCATTGGGCCTGACGCACGGACGGGCGCGCACAGCTGTGTGTTACTGTTGCAGCTGCATGACTTCTGCCATCAACCCCCCACCCTGTTTGCAACACCGTGTCCTTGCCAGCCTGATTAGCGGTCCTGTCTGGGTGCTTGTTTCCTGCAGCTGTTCCGGGTCCGCACCACACGTCTCGCTCTGTTGCTCTACATTGTTGCGGCCCGTGGCTGCCTAACTTGTCCTTGGGACCCCTCCCCCCCGACCCTGTAGGGAATGTGTTCCCCCCTGTCCGTGGTATTATTCTCCCTGGCTGGCTGGACCATGGCTGGTTGTGCTTCCACTGGACTCCCTCTTCCCGGCACCATGGGGCCCCCCATAGCTGGACGCTCCACGAGACCATGACCCTGTGTGACCTGTGGCATACCCTGGCTGTCCAGCTGCTCCTGGGCTGCCCAGACAGCCAGTCGGGAGCCTGAGCTCTGGGCTTCACTACTTCGGCTATGAGGCGAGCGCTCGGGATTGCCGGCTGCATGGGGAGACACTGGGGATGGTTCCCTTTCCCGATTTGCGCAACCCAGAGATGAGGTGCTCTCATGTGGCCTGGTCAGCAGCAGAGACTGTGTTTGCCCTGTCTGTGTGCAGCCCGGATGCCTACACAATCTGCCTTGCATAGGGGGTCCCTGCCTTTGCCGTGTCCTACTTTGGCTGTGTTCATGGGGCCCATGGGTACCAGCAGTCTCATGGGGTGGTGTATCACTGACTGTTGGAGCTGGGTCAGCTTCCGTGGCCCCCTGCTTCTGACTTCTACGTGACTGAGCCTACCATGGCAGAGCTGTCGGCACTGTCGGGTGTGTGGTCCCATTCGGATGTGCAGTTGGGGCTGTCCATGCAGGATCCCTTCGAGGCCTACTACCTGATCGCCTACCACATGTCCTTGTTGGGGTATCACCGGGGCATGATTCATTGGACCCACCTGTTTCACTGGGTGGGGCACCCGGCCTCTGGCCCCATCGTGGCCCCCAGCAGCTGGCTGTGAGTCCTGGTGTGCCTCTCGGTTTCCAGGTTTCCTGCCCCCGTTTGGTGTCTCGCCCCCGCCCGTGGGCTGGGTACCGCTTGCAGATCTATCCCTGCTGTCTCTGCCGTGCTGCTGTGCTGCCTGCTTCCCAGGGTGCTGCTGCCCCTGCCTGTGGCCCCGGGCCCCCTCCGGGCCCCCCTGTCTGACTCCACACCCAGTGTTCCCCTCCGTGGTTGCCTTCCCTGGTTCCTGGGTCTGGCTCTCTGCATGGCCTCACCAACTCGCCTGGTTCCAGTTGACTGTCCTCACCCACCAGTGCTCCCTCCAGCAGCCCCAGCCCGCCCTTGGGTGTCTGTGTGACCTCGGGATTCAGGGGCCCCCAGACTGCCCCTCCTGGCTTCCTCAAGGGGGTGGGAGGGTCTGTGTCTTTCGACCTGCTGTGCTGCACCGGCTCTCCTGCCTGCCATCCCTCACACCCTCGCCGTGGTGTGGGGCCCATCTGTGCCTTCTGGACTGTTTCCGGGCTGCTCCGTGGTCCATGTGGGCTCCCGCTGTGTCTTGGGCCCGAGCTCCTCGGGGTCCCCCCCATTCCTGGACTGCCTGTGTTGCTGTGGGGGTGTCCGTGCAGGCTGTTCTGCTTTGGGGGTTGTGGTTGCCATTGCCTGTGTTCTGCCCTGCCCATGTGCCGTTCCCCCCTCTCCCCTGTTCCATGCCCCCCCTGCCCTGTGCCTGGTGTGCCCTGTGTGCTGTCCGGGCGCCCATGTCCCCCCTTCCCTTCCTTTCCCTTCTGTGTGTATGTGTGTGCCTGGGCATGTGTGTGTGCTGTGGGTTCCACTGTGCCCCCGTTGTCTGTGTGCCCACTGTGTGTGGTACCTGGCCGACTCTTCTCCCTCTCCCCTCTCCCTTCCTGTTTCCCTTGTGTGGGCTTTCCTTTTTGTGACTTCTGGCTTTGTTTACCTCCCGGCGGCCATGTCTGTGTCCTGCCCCTGCCCAGTGGCTTGTGAGTATATTGACCATGGCCAGGAATCGGCAGCACGTCTGTTGCACTACCCTGGACGATGATCTGTCACCCGATTCCCTGCCATAGTCCTGGTCCCGTCACGTCTGTTTGGGGCTGTTTTTGACCATGGGAGGTGTTTGCTCAATTCACCCCCACTGGGGATCTACTGTGGTGACTCGGGACCACGTAACATCTGAAATCACCCTTTATTTCCCCTGTGCCCCTGCTCAGTGGTCAGTCACATCTTGGCAAATTTGAAACCCCAGAAAATGTACAGTTCTAGTGCCCACAAAAAACACAGCAAAAGTGATCCTTCTTTGGCCTCTATGGTGCCAATTTGCTAACAGGCAGTGCAAGCAGCAGCACCCAAAATTTAAGTATATTTGGCATTGGTCGCAACCCCCAACATTGTCCCTAGTATATGGACAGCCCAGGCCAGGGGAAGTGGAGCTAAGCAAATCCCTCTGGTCACCATGGTGCCAAGCAGTGAAAACAGCAGGTAGCAGTGACACCCGCTTATTTTTTTAAAAGGCATAGCATTGGTGTGGCACTGGTAACTTTGACAAGCCAGGGCAAGTGGGACAAGGCATATATCCCTCTGGCCTCCATGGTGCCAAGCAGCAGGCAGCAGCAGTGTGGCACCAACATATTCTTATTAAAAAATCATGGCATGGTGGAAACAACTAACCCCCATTCCCCAGAATTGCCTCTATGGACAAGCTATTCCTGTTCAGGGAAGGTCAGGACCCCTCCCCCCCTCAAGTCAATTACTTATAGATCAGCAAGGTAGCGCACACAGCCAAATTCAGTAAATAATAGAAAATGGTTGTAGAGCCACTTCTATTTTCCCCCTGACAGCCAATCAAATCTTGCTATCTGGCTTGACCATCACTCAACTGTCCCCTCCCATACCCCTCTCCTACCAAATATGGCACTAAGTTTTGGTTCCTATCTCAGAGAAGCTAGGGGTTAACTGTCTGGATTATTCCAGTCACATGGGCAATGGTGCCAGCACTCAATTAAGGCTGCCCAACTTTTCCAAAGGTTTCTATGAATCAGCCTTGGTACTCGGAACTTCAAACTTTGGAAATTCGAAACTGAGGACTGGAATCCCTGGTGGATTCCAAAGTTTTTGAGGATCAAGTTTCAGTTCTAATTTGAACCCTTGTCTTCCAGGGCCAAATCCAGAAGCTTATCTACTTAGGTAACTCCTCAATTAGAAATAGAGTGAAACTGGATTTTAATTTAATTTAATTTATTTATTTATGTATGCTAGAACAGGTTGAAGGTTTTTTTATCATGTAGACCAGGGGGGACAAAAACTCCCAACACCAAGAGCTGTGTGCCAAAACCTTCATATGGTCGAGATCCACAAGACACATGTGCGCAGTTACAAACATCTCCTGGTTTTTGGTTGTCTGGTTGAACTGGTGCTCTGTTGTCTTGCCTGTGTGAAACTGAGGAGCTGCTGTAATTCAGCTGCTGGGAGTCGACTACAATGTATTAAGAAACAGTCGGTGCAGGGCCCAAAACTAACTATGGCCATTAAGAGACAAAGCTGAACTACCCAAGAGTTGTACATGGCTCTCAAGCCATGGTTTGTCCATGGTTTAGAGAAATTGAGATCTTTAGGTAAATAAGTTCCATAACAGTGGTTTCTAAGGTCTGTGCCTGTATGGCCCTAGCTTGAATTTAGATGTAGTCCTTTGTCCCCAGTCAACAGTAAAGACATATTGTATATGAAATAGTTGGGATTGTGACCCCCCCTTCCATAGATGATATGAGCTCAATTGGGGTCCTAGACCTCAGCTAGAAAGCCTCTCGTCTGAGAAGAATCCCCATGTTTGTCTGCGCATCCGAAATGAGACAAGTACAATGTTATTGGATTTAAATGCCCTCACTCTTTATTCAAATTGGAATAATGAATTGAGCTGGTGGGGGTTATTGCCCTATGGCAATTCAGGTCCAGTTCCAATAAACATAACTGATTAACCATAACAGCAAATGGGAGTGGCTTGGATGTGCCCTCCAATGCCATCACTGATCGCTTAACTCAAACGTCTCCACTCAGGTCTAGGCTAACTGCCACTGCCAGAGGGTACAGTGTCCTTTCAGATGGAAGTAAGGAATTGGGGTACCACCAGCTTGGGGACTGTGCCAAGTGGACCCTGCCCGCCCGCCTTTGCTGGGCACCCCTCCCAGGGAGGTAAATCCTGGCGCTGGCCATGCCCTGCCATGCACCTGGTATTGCCTCCCCATCTCTTATGGAGATGACTCCTCAGACTATTTAATTCTTATCTAAAAATTCAATAGAGCACTGAACCCCTGAAAGAGTGTGACAAGAACCATAATATAACTATGAAAAAAAACATCCCTCTGATTCTAACTTCCTGACAAGAGATCAGCCTAATTATTAGAGACACTGCAAGGAAGGCAAAAAACAAGAGTCCTTTTATGGCCCAATGAAGTGCTCCTGCCAAAATTGCTTCCTGGCCCCTATTGGCAACCGGTTATTACCTGTAGTGCCCCTGGGAGGGAGGGTTGGGGCTTGCAAGTTCACTGAGCACTCCGAATCAGCCAGAGGAGGCGCAGCGGGCGGGAAGGCCCTGCCCAACTCCCGGTACAGAAAAGGAGGGGCCCCCAAGCCCGCGCCCACCCATTGCCCAAATCCCCATTGCTGGGCAACCTTAGCTGGGCCACCGATCTTCCCGCCACGGCCCGGCTCTCTGCCCAGATACAATTCACGCTGCAGTCAATTAGCTGCAGGACAGGGAGTACGGCCATTCTCTCCTTGCCCCATTCCCCACAGGAGCTCAACATAGCCCTTGGTGGCCGCCTTTAAGGCTGGACAAGGGGCTTTCTGAAGAACATTATTCAAATCACCTACCTTATCTTTGCAAGCTATGGATCCATTTTCTCATTATGCAGCCCACACTCTTTCCTATTGTTTTATTAATTTATACAGTGAGCATCTGTTAGTAGGCAGCCATGCAACTGCCGATTTATTCAGATGCAGGTTGTTCACACTGACCTTTAAAAAGCATTATCTGGTATACAGAATCGCAGAGTTTAATGAAATCTAGTTATGTGTGAACAGGTCTGTCCAGGAATAATTACGAAGGCACTTTTCAAGGTCTGCAATTATGGAGAGAATAAAGAAAGGAAGCAGAAAAAACTAGTCATTCACTCTCTGGAATTAGCTCACATTCTCTTTAATTTTCACCCATATACAAGCTCTAGCAGGTAGCCAGTCCTTGAACTCACAATAATTCTAGCCAGGCACCAGCCCTCTGACTCCCAAAGCTCCATATAGGCAGACAACTTCCCTCTGGCTCTCTTGAAACTCTCTGACTCAGGCTCTGATTATGGGTGTATGAAATTTGTTTTTTTTAATTACTAAAAAGACTGATGACCTCTTCATTTTAGTAATTAAAATACAAAAATGACAGACCATAGTGATGAAACGGATGAAAATGAACAAAAAAAGTGCCCGTTTTTATTACCAAAATAAATAATAATAACATTTTTAAAAAATCTGCATATGCACAAAATAGCTTCCAGGGCTTTTCTGCACCTGCTCAAAATGGTGCTGACAGTGTTTGTGCCATTTTGGAAAAAGGCACCATTCTGTGAATGTGCGGCAGCTATTTTGTGCATGTGCAGACAAGCTGCCCTTTACCAAAATGACAAAATGGGATTTTGAGAAAGGGCTGGGCATGCACAGAATGGTCTGGCAGTCACTTTTCACATGAATAGAGATTTTTAATTTTTTTAATTAAATTTTTTGTAAAAAATAAAAATAAACAGAAAAAATTCCAAAACAACAAAAATAATGCTTTCCTTTACTAAAACCCACCAAACTGAAGGGGTTTTGGGAAACAAAAATGAAAACAATAACACATAAATGGGGTGCCTACTGAACACCCCTACTATTCCCGCAGCCAGTGTCCCACTCCCAAGCACAACACTCTCTCCTTGGTTGCTTGGTTGCTCTCCTTGCAGAGCTTCCGGCTTCTGCTTTCCCCTGGTGCCTCCTTTGCTTGAGGCTTCTAGATGCCTCCAAGAAATTCCCCTGTTTGAGGCAGAGCTCAGCTCCTGCCTCCCTCAGTCTCCCCAGCACTGAGCTCTGGCACAGGCATTTATTCCTCTCTGGGCTGGTGCTGCCTTGTCCAAGCACAGCTACTACACCTTAGGCACTGTCTTCAGTTTCTCACAGTTCCCACAGTCCCTTACCCCCTGTATCCCAGGTGGAGCTAGTTCTCTTAAAGACCCAGTAGCCCACAGGCACTCTTCCCAGTCATATACCACCCCCTTCTTGGAGATGGGACTACCGCAGATTGCTCATCTGCCTGGACTGACTCAGTCACCTTCATCCTGCCCAGCAGCTTTCTCTTTGTTGGTCCTGGAGATCTGCACTCCACCCAGGCTGTTCTAGATCTCTTCCAGGTGCTGGTTCAATTTCCCTCCCCCCTGCACCTAAGTACTTTTGGCCCCTCTGAGCTATATCCCTCCCTTGGCCCCTCTGGACTCTCCCTCCGTGGTGGCTCCCTGACTCACCACTTTTGGTTATGTTATGGCCTCTTCCTCCCCTATAGCTGGCCCACACCACTTATAACATTTACATATAGTACAATATCACCTATACATAGAATAATCCCATTTACATATTCCATTCACTATTCTATATACTTCGCAGTCTTCTTATTGATGTATGGCTCTTCCACTTACACCCTACCACCAAGACATTCCACTCCAAGAGCTCCCTGAGGGTGTCCCATTTTTTAAAAACAGTACTGCCTTGTTATTGGCAGCCAACTCTTCTGCCTACACCCTGTCATCTATTCCTTGAATATCTCCATTAAATCACCCTCCCAGGGCTGGCTTATCTGCCTATATGCTACTCTGGGGATTTAACATACCTCCCCACCCCCAGGCTCTCATCACCCTCCAAGCGCTGTCTCATTCGCCTACACATTACCCTGCAAATGTAACATAAATTCAATTATCGTGAACCTGCTTATCATGTATCACCATCCCCGGGTCAGTTCTATTGCCTTCACCATACCCCGGGTTGTTTTCTCCAAAAGAAGTGGGGTGCTGTCCATGCCAGTCACCCTGCCCCGGGATCTTTAACTCGTTACCCTTGGGGCTTCCAAACCATCGTTTACCTTTCTCATTCTCCCAGGGACGGTTCCATCTCACTCATTTATTTCTGCTCTTTGGTCCCATAGCTGGCTAGGAATCAATCCTCTTGTTGATTCTCTACCACATCTACTGCTTGGGCCACTTCGAGCTGCCTTAGCTGCCTGCTCTTTCTAGACCAATTGTCCCCATGATTTCTCTTTTGCTGCTTATGAGCTGACCTGAACCTCTCTTTGAAGTATCTACTCTAATCTAAACATCACCTCTATGATTTGTAAGAGCTTTTCTAGCCATTCTAGTGTCAAGCCAATCAGAGTGATGCCCTCATCTGGTGTCTTTATCTTTCACTTTGTGCTTGCTTGACAAGCCTCTCTTCTCTGTCCTCTGCTATAACCTGGACCCCTATATTCTCTCTGGTTTATACTCCCACCTCAAATTCCCTATCTCATGACAAATCCAACAATTTTTTTCCTTTCCATTTACCCCAGTCTGGGACCCTTTGTTAGGCTAGGTTCGCCTCATGTGCCCTGATTCAACCTCAGAACCTCCTTAGTCCTTGGTGTTTTCTTCTTTCTCAAGGACCTGGCTTGAGGGACCTACCTCCCACTAGGCTCTCACTGACCTGGTTTCTCTCTTTCTCCAGCTGGGACTGTGCCTCACTTTCTCTTGAGTGCAAGCCCCTTGCCTAAGCCTTGTACCCCAACAGGTCCAATAAGGGTCAGTACAATCTGAGACCCTATGCCCATAGTTATTCCCCCTCTGGTGCTCCAGAGTCTGGGTGTCTTTATCCTAAAGAAAGTAAACCACCTCCAGAGGTTTCCCTAATTTCCACAACAGTAGAGATGGGCAAACAGATCGTGGTTTGGGTTCGGTCGTTTGGTTCGGCCCTGTTCCGTTCAGGCCAGTTCCGTTCAGGCGTTTAGTTCAGGCATTCGGGTCATTCGCCAAGTTTGGGTTCAGCCGTTCAGTTCAGTCAAGTTCGGTTCAGTTGGGGCATTCAAAAAAAGTATCACAAGAGCACATGATCACGCTGGAAACCAGAAATTCGAGTGCGTGTGGAGCTGTGTGATGAGAGAGTTTGTATTTGGCTGGGTTTCTGTTTGGTTCATGTGTTTTGGCTGTTTGTGTTTGATTTGGCTGTGTTGTTTGGCTGGTTGGTGACTGTTGGTGTGTGGTGTGTGACTGATTGTGTGTTTTGGTTGGCTGCGTGATTTAAAAAAAAATGAAGAAGGCTGCTGTGATGATTCCCCGGCTGGGGTCCAACTTGGTGCTGGAGGAGGAGGAGTTCGCTGCCCCTAGACGTTCGGTGGTGGTGGTGGCGGACAGCTCCTCGGATGAGGAGCAAGTGGTGGGCTCAGGAGGTGCTGCCAAGTTTGTAAACTTTTTTTTTTACTTTGAGGACAAGAAAGGCTCTATCCATTAGAGCAAGCTCAGTGGCATGTGGGTGGGTGTATGGGTGGTGGGCATCAGTCAGGCACAAACAGTGGGCATCAGCGGTTAGTTTAGCAGCAGGTGTCTGCCACAGAGAGAGAGGGTACTGTAGTGTGGGGGGATCAGGCACGAGCAGCACCCCCACCCAAAAATGTGCCAGGCTAGCAAGGGTCTCCACTCTCCAGTTGCCATTCCAGTCCCTATGCAACCCCAAATAAGGGCAGGGTCTTTCCATCCAGGGTCACATCTCCCGTTGCCATCCCTAGCACCCCAAGGAGGGCAGGATTTACACGTGCCATCCAGGGTCTCTCCATTGCCATTCCAAGCACCCCAAGGAGGGAGGACTAGAGGCATCATCATAAATGCATGATATTACATTGGTGTTCTTAATGTGTTCCCATTTCAGATAGGAATCGGATGCTGGCCCCAACACTGGTGCCAGGCCAAGGAGAACCCTTAGCGGAGGTCACCAGTGAAATCCCAGACATTTGGGGGACAATACCAGATCTCTGGAGGTTTTATGAGATGGGTGACAGAATCGCCACATGCAAGGCATGGCACGGGGACTGGAACAACAGGGAATGAATTGCCCTATGACCTGTTAGGATTGGAAGTCCCCTGCAGAGTGAGATTGGCCATCCAGTCCACCCACTTGTGGAGACAGAATGCAGGCAGGGCTTGACAGACCATTGGTCTGACACAATACGCCACTTCTTATGTTCCTATCTTTTTATGCTCTTTTCATATCTGCCAGAAAAGATTTAGCCTGCAGAGAGAGGGGACCACATCAGGGCTCATTTCCCACATTGAGAGAAGGCATGGCAGGAGAGTGAGGTGGCAGGAGAACTCTGGTGTGGCCATGGAGTCTCAGCCTCAGCTTCACAAGAAGGGGGGGGAGGCAACCAAAAATGATGACATGTACCCCCTCCCCCCCCCAGCCTCAATGTGGAGACCCCCGGGCCTGGGAGTCTGCTGAGGCCAAGACCTTTTGAGCCGAGTTGGAGGGGCCCACCGGGGACTTCATGGCTGGCCTGCAGCAGACAGCAGCCACTATGGAGAACCATCTGGTGGAGCAGTTCCAGGCAGTCGAGGTGGAGAAAAAGAAGGTGGAGGAATATGGCCAGTACGTCTCCGCCGAGATGGAACACCTGGAACTATACCACCAGGCACTCTCCAGGTGGCATAGGGACATTGAAGGGGCCGTGGAGTTTGCCGTAGCCAATGGCTATGAGTTTGAAGAGGACAGAGTGGCTTCCCCTCAGCCCTGTGCTGTGTCCCAATGCATTTTGTCTTTCCCCCAAGTCCCAGGGGACAGGCCCAGAGTCTAATAGTTTAATTTATAAGTTTTCATTCAATGTTTGGTTTTGATTTCATAATATTGTTGTTGTTGTTTTGTTGTTGTTGTTGTTGTTGTTGTTATTTAAATAGTTTTAATAAAAGTTGTTATATTTCTTGTTATGAGCTTCATTTGAACAGTCCAATCTTTTATCCCTATGTGCTGAAGTTCTGACTGGCAGGTGGCAGAATCTCATATAGCTTGTCAATCCCTACCAGTAGCACCTGCCACCCCATGTAGCATAGTTATTAAACCAAAGATGTGATGTGCCAGCAGCAGGGTCTCAACTTGCAAACAGCTCCCCAGGAGGTGCAGGACTTGAATTTGTGTGGGTGGGTGTGGCAGAGAGAAAGCGAGACAGGCTCCTTGGCAGTGGGCAGCAGGCAGCAGGAGCTGGTGGTTGGAGGGACTTTTATTTCCAGCAGCTTCAGCGGGC
>QEPC01014787.1:1675479-1695089 GCA_003113815.1 Sphenodon punctatus
TAATAAACACTATCTCTATCACTAAGCTAACTCCTACAGCTATCTATCTATCTATCTATCTATCTATCTATCTATCTATCTATGGGATGGGGGGGATCACAAACAACACAAGGAGGGGTAAAAAACTAAAATAAAACCTAAATCATTTTAATAATCCTACTCTAAATGATTAAAAAAACAGGAGAAGGGAAGGGAATCAGGGATGGAATGTATATAGAGGGAGGGGAGAGGGAAAGAATTCAATGGAAGGGGGACGGCGGAAGGAAGATTGAAAACAGGGATCACAGGGAGGGATAAAAACAAAAAATAACAACTAAATCTATCTAATCTAATCTAAATAAATGATAATATGGAGCTAGATGGGTTGGATGGGTGAAATGGGAGGAGGATGGCAATGGATTAGGAATAGGAAGGAACAGAAACTGCTTGGAGAGGGAGCCTTCTGAAATGCCTGCTGTTCAGGAACAGTGAATAGCTCAGAAGGTGTTGGCAGGGGGAAGGGCAATGAGTTTTGTTACTTGCTGCTCCCGCCTCACTACAAGCCCCATTGGTTCCATGCCGCCGAGCCCATGGCCAATCGCAAACAGTGAAGTCAGTGGATTGAGGAGAAAAGGGATGGTGATTGGGCAGGCTGGCTGCAACTCCAAGCCTCTCCACCCCTGGAACCTGGAAGTCTTCTCTTCAGCTGACCACCCCCTTACCTAGGTCATGCAGTGGTCAACTGGTCGCTCACAGGGCATCGAACCATCTGAACTAGAACTGAACTGACTGAACTGTTCGGTCATTTTGGAGTTTGGAATCAGGTTCCGTTCGGTCAGTTCTTGTTCGCATTCGGTCGTCCGAACAGACTGAGCTCAGGCCGAACTCTGAACTTCCAAACCACGTTCACCCATCCCTACACAACAGTAACAGTTCATGTGGGGGGACTCTGGTACCTTTGTTCCCATTCTGTCTGTCTCTGCTGAGTATGTGGCTCCAAAGGAGTTCCCAGCCTTCATGTCCCTCAGGTAAACTCCTCTGCCATTTCGCACCATACATGTTGCTGGCACTGCCCCAGCACTACCTCTATTCAGTTCCACAAGCTTATCTGATGTCTCTGTCCTGGACACAGTCCTTCACTCGCCATGCTGTTCCTCTGTAGATCAACCTTCCAATGCTTATCTGGATCCATCTCATTCTGGCACCCGGGCTCAGCTTTCCCTCAGGGAACTCATACAGGTGCTGCTTGTATTCCTCTCTCTTTTCACTCATTCCTCAGGTAACTCGCCAAGCCTTGGGTCGCTCCCCTTTATACTGATGGTTTGGCGGCCAACATTAGGGGTGCCTGCATTCTCCACCACTTTGGGTGATAATAAATGTGCTGCCGGCATGCCAGCTACATGCTCCGGGGATTGGGGGGGGTGCATCTTGGGTGCTGTCTTTTGGTTTTCACAGTATCCACTACAGCTGAAACTCAATTCTCACTTTCTTCCATTTCTGGACAATAATCGGGATTCTCAGTTCATTTTTCCAAAAAAGAATGAGCTGAGAATTCATCCCCCATGCCCAAACCCCAGCTAACTCATCTGGCTGCTTGTCCAAGTCAGGGGCTTTTCCAGGGAAGCTCTTGGACTGCTCTTCTCGCTTGGCTTCTTAAAATCACCACACATGTGCAAAATGACTGCCGGGGCTGCTTTGTGCATGTGTGGCTCATTTCCGAAATGGTGCTGGTAGCATCACTGCCATTTTGGGAAAGGGTAGCCCGGTCTGTGCATGTGCAAATGGTGTCACACATGCACAGAATGGCTTCTCTTTTCCAAAATGGCAGTGATGCTCTGAATGCCATTGTTAAAGAAGGCCACAGATACGTAGAATGGTCCAGCAGCCACTTTCAGCATGCATAGTGTTGTGTTTTTTTGGTGAGATATCTCATGTGATTTTGTACAAATCTTGAAAGATTCTCATAAGAATCAAACTTATTGTTATCCAACTGATTCTTGCACGTGTTGGTGCTAGCTCTCATAAAGGCCCAGTATCCCACGGGACTCTGTCTTGTCACAAATGTTCTGTAGTGGCATTTCAGAATTGGAAGGTAAGATAGATTAGAAATGTATTTTTCTCACTTTCTAGAAAGGCTTGGACTATAGTGTTTGGTTCCAAATCTGAAAGAGACAGCATACAAGTTAAGAAGCTACCTTCTATTGGGCCAGTTTATCTTGGCAATGAGAGTATGGAAGTTTTTGAGCTACACAGGTTCCTCTTTCAGGTAAAAATTGAAAAGGTCAGAATTGAAATTGAGCAATATGCAGGCTGGGTTTGATTACCATATGATAAAGGGGAACTGTGTTCACTGCATTGACTGGGATCCTGCTCTTCATTGCAGTCAGAGTCACTTGTCATGCTGATTAGATCTAGCAGCAGTGAAACTATAGAAGGGTGAACACTTTAAATCCTCTCTTTTGTTAGAGATAGCAGTGGCCAGTTTGGGTCTTTTTAGAGGGACATGGAGATAGCTTGCCCTCAGAGCTGCTCTAGGATTGTACATCCATGACCTCCAGCTTCCAAACCCACCTGGGTCTATTTAGATGAACCCACCAGGTTCTCAGTCCACGGTTCACCTGCGCATTACTCCCCTACACCACAAAGATTTGAGCCGTCACCCGACTTTCTATACTGTTGCTTGGGCAATGGGCAATGGGAATCTAAGAGTGCCTGGGGTTTGGCCGGCGTGCTCCACTAGTGGTGTTCCAGGATGTTCCAGAGTGCTGCCAGTGGTGCTGCCCTGGAAGATGCTCACCTGCTCCACTTCAACATTTGGCAGAACATCTAGATAGCTTGGCCAGACTGGAGGTAAAGTGGGCTGGTGCAGCCTCCCCCAGAGCTGCCATCCATCTGTTTACACCCTTTATTACTAAGGAGCTCTCTAAACATTTTGTTTGTTTAAAGACATTGGGCATTTTTACATGAGAGACATTTCTCCATCGGTTTAAATTTCTGGCTTGCAGAAAACCCCTCCTGGAGGGGGTGGAAATTTAGACACTCCTTGTTGGACCATAAGTCACCTAGGTGCCATTGGAAAAAGCAGTGCTGGGAAACTCCTGGAAGGTTTGAGATGCAGACTAGGTAAGTCCCCGATAGCCAAGGTTTTACCAGTCCACATCTCAAAATTTCCAGGAGTTGCCTGGCATTGCTGTTTCCAATGATGCCCAGGTGACTTGTAGTTTGTCAAAGAGTGTCTGAATCCCCCCTGCAGGGGTTTCCCCATCCAGATTTTTAAGATGCATGAGAATGTCTCCTATGTAAAAATGCCCAGTAACGTATTGAGCTCAATAACACTTTCTTTGGAGTTTACAGTGTAAATGGCTTTCCCCTCTTCCCTTCGGTGTTTCCTGAAGAAATAAAAAGAGATGGTCTTGCTGGTTTAGATGACAGCCTCTTTCCTAATTCCATGGTCACTGCTACAATGAACACAGTCTGCCCCTGCTTCTGGGTTTATACTGCTTGGGTATCCAGGGGAAGGAATGGGGCTTCCTCTGTGTGTGTGTTGAAGGGGGTGTTTCTGTATGGGGGTGGGGGTTATGGGTGGCAACTTATATTTAAGGGGTGGGAAAATGGGCCCTCTGGACACCAGAAGGACTGAGAAAGGGGAAAGTTTGTTATGCTTAATGGGTTGGAGGATAGGAGGCAAGATCAGAGGGTAATTTTGAGGGACTTTGCATCCGGTGTGTTTTGGAGCTAGGTAGAGGGTTTTTTGTGGTTTCACAAAACCTGTTGCAGCTGCATGTCAAGAAACAAATGTACATAATTATGAAAATAAAGAAATTGCATATTTATTTTGTTCAAGGTGAATTTGGCTTTTATGGCTGAAGGCAGTTGGATTTTTGCCACATGGAACATTGGTCCCTGTTTACGTTCAACATGATGTTTGTAGCAATTTCCCTTTTTGTATTTAGACTGTTTAAATGGACTTTTCTTTCTTCAAATTTATGTTGTAGTTGCTACGGTCATGCTACTCTAAGCTAGTCTTCTTCAACTCACCTTCACATCTGATCTTCTTTATTCTTGCTGAAATAAGAGATTTGTGTGGCTCAGAAGCTTGCCCACACTCCCCAGTTGGAAGTTGGTTTAACAGAAGGAATCTTTTAAGCCATTTCAGCTCCTTTCTCATCTGTAAATGTCAGCACCCTGGTCTAAACTGTGCCCAGCTTGGTTGTTTGCGCTGGGGAAAAAAGAGTGTTGTGTGAATCAGCCTACTGTTTTTTTCCTGATTGCCACCCTTGCAAACTCAGGCCTCATTCACACAGCACCCTTCCATCTTGCAAACTCATCACTTGTTCCTTAATCTGTGTTTGCACTAGATCATGGCAATGCATTCACATAGCTGCTGATTTTCTTGAATTTGAATGGCCGAACCCTGTCTCCTTCCATCAAATGACAGAGGACAAAAGATCGTCAACATGCACAGGAAGTGGTTATTTCCCCCTCCTCAATCACCAGTAATAGTTTCTATGAGAGAGATTAGTTAGCTATTTGTATTCTGCCCTTCTCCAATAGCTGAGAGTGACTTACAGCATAACAACATACAAAGATTATATAACCCAGTAAAAATATGAAACTAATTAAAATTCAACTTAAAGCCACCTGGAATTTAATCCCCCAGGGGCTCTGGCCAGTTTATGAGGAATTAGATTTGAGCCCATGCATACTTCCAGTTATGCACCATTCAACTGCTTCGGTGCATAATCAGACTATGGACCTGATTCTGATGTAAATATCTCCTTACTGAATGGCCAAACTCAGTAGGTGATTTAGTTCTGGCCTCCAGGCTCCCCTCCAGACAGGCCTATCTTAACCAGTAGTGCAAGAGTCAATCATATAAATTGGTGCAAAACCCCTTTAAGTCCTAGGGGCCTTGTGCAGCCCACAGTCCTTGAAAGTAAAGACAGGACAAGTCCCCCCTGGTTGTAAATTACAGCAAATTCCCTGGAGTTGATCCTGTACTCCATTGATCTCCTCTGTATCACCGTCATCCTGTCCTGGGTGTCCCATTGTGGAGGTGCTTCTCTCATAAGAACCTTCTCCTATAGCCACACAGAACCAACTGGACTGTAGGCTTATATAAGCCTCACACATGCACAGTGGTGTGCGGTTCATCTGAGCATGCCTAGGGTCTTAGCCTTTTAATTCAGCCTGAACACTCAGTGAGGATGCCCAGGGTCTTAAACCACTTTCTCATGTGCGCTTAATATGCACCTGTATGCACTAAGGGGAAGTCCGGGACTCATGACACACATCTTCGGTCTCATGAGAAGGGTGGAAATACAGATCTTTGTCTGCAAACATGCGTGTCTGGCAGGGTAGGGAGAAAATACTCTGCCAGATGCACTTGTTTGCCGGAAAAGAACTGCATTTCCGCCCTTCTCACAAGACAGAAGTTGCATTTCTTTTGAGTCCCACACTTCCCCAAGGCACTGATGGGTGCATTATTAGCACATGTGAGAAAGCACCCTCAGGCCATTTTTAGACAATCACAGCCATGGCCATGCTTGTTTTGAAAAAATGCCGGGAGCCAGGATCAGACGATACACTCCCAGTAATCACGCGCCCGGAAAGGGGACGCACATGCTTTTCCAACTGCAATTTGACCGGGTTGAAAAATCTACCCAGTCAAACGCAGCCGGAAAAGCATGTGTGTCCCCCTTCCGGGCGCGTGATTGCCGGGAGTATTTCGTCTGATTCCGGTTCCCGGCATTTTTTCAAAACAAGCGCGGCTGCAGCCACGATAATCTAAAAATTATTCTAGTCTCTGAGGCTTGCTCATGCTCCTAGTGAGCATACTCTGGGTCTTAGCATCTCAGCCAGACAAATTCCCCTACACTCTGACACCTCACCCCAATACCCACCTGCTAAAAGCCTGGCCAAACAACTAAGTCTTTAATTGCCTCTTGAAAATGCTCAGGCTCATACTTTCACAAACCTCAAGAGGAAAGGAGTTCCAAAAATTTAGAAGCTCCTGTGTGGAACCCCAATGCAACAAATGGGTTGGCACTGCAGCTGAAATGGTAACTAATTTAGTACTCACATGTAATACCCACATTTTGGGGTGCCATGTTTGGGTACCCAATGGGCTACCCATATAATCTGTCATTTCTGTTACCGGTTTACTGACTTGTTTCCAGTTACCAGTCAGTAAATTGGGACAGAAAACTGAAAAATCAGGACCGGAGGTGGATATTCCAGGACTGGAAGTTCACATTTTGGGACATCAGGTACTTGAATTGGGCCCTAATCAGACATCAATTCGCTTCCAAAATTTTCAGGTCAATTCAGTTACTGGAAATTCGATGGGTATGCCTGGTTTTGTGGGTACTCATGTTAACTTTAGTTGGCACAGATAAAATGGATTGCAATTTACTACACAATTATTGTACACAAGGTGGAATACATCTCTACTTTACTCATTATAGTGATGTGCAATTTGTTTCTTTTGTATTAATTACTAAAATGAATGGAGCCCCATTCGTATTAGTAACTACTATTCTGAAAATGAATGAATAAGCAAATGACATAGATTTGCTTTCATTTGTTTTTGTTTATTTTTTTCATTTCATTTAATTTGTTTAATGTTTTAAATTACTGTGTATGTGCAAAATGGCTGCCAGAGTCATTCTACACATGCGTGGCCCTTTTCCAAAATGGCACCAGCAGCATAGTTACCATTTTGCAAAAGGGCTGCACATGCACAGAAGAGCCTCAGTGGCCTTTGGTGTATGTGCAATGGGTTTGTTTGTTTATCAAATTAAATGAAAAAAAGAAATGAAACAATGGGTTTTTAATAACCCCCCTGAAAATTGATGGATTTTAAATCCAGAAAAGAAAATCTAAAACTAAAATGAAAGAGGTAAGTGCTGCACACCCAACTCATTCCTAACTCATTCGCTCTGTCATGCTAACCAGAGTAAACTGTATTACCTTGTACGTCTTGCCACCAGAATAAGTGGATTTGTGCAACTAGGTGTAAATTGCACAGCTGCTTTTCATACCAGAGCAGCAATTTAATGACATAAATAACTATGCTCTTAAATGGCTTCAACACCTGTTCTGTTTTCTGCAGCTGACTGTCTAATCTGTGTGTGATCTGAAATTGAAAGTAGTAGCAAGCATGTTCTAGTCTGTGTGACAAAGGTGGGTGATATCTGTAAATTAGATGTAAACATGCTGCAAATTATTTTAAAAGATAAATCAAGGTAGGCTCTCTTTGAAAGTCTTAGGAAACCTTTGTGGTGTTTAAGATGCAAGAATATACCCAATTTATAGGCAGGTGTTCTTTAGCAAACAAACACCTGCAGCTCATTCCATAATAATTTTTGTAGGCCCATATTTATTTATATATTTTATTTATTTATTTGGATTTATAGACCACCCTGTCTCAGGACCTTTTCAAACGGGCTGGTAGTGCAGGGGGATGGGTGGGGGCCACAGTAAGTGGGTAGTGCATGGGGGTGCATTCCCTCGGACCCCCCCACACACCTCCACCCATCTGCACACACAGAGCATCGGGCACTGCTGCTCGTTCCTCCATGCATGGGTGATGGGTGGAGATGGGTGGAGCGCAGGAGCACGGACGCACCTCCACCCACCGCATGCAACATCACCATGGGCCCACACCCATCCCCCTGCACCTGCCACAGCATTTGCATGGTCACCCCCTACCTGCACATGTGTGCGCAGGGCGGGGCACATCCATGTGAAAATGGCCTCATGGTTTCAGGTAGAATTACAACTAGAGCTCAAATGAAACAAATTTTATCTTCTTGAGACAAATACTGAGAATCGAAGAACTGGGACTGAGATCTGAACTAGAGCTGAAGTGGCAGCATTATTTTCTGTTTTGCTGTTTACTGTTGATGTTTCAGCACTATTGCTAATGATTCAATGATAATTTTTGTCAGAATAGCTTGAACATTTCAAGCCCTAAATGGCTTGGGACCCACTTATCTGGAAAATCACATGGCCTAACATGTCCCATCGTGCCCTCTACAGTCGGCTGCGGATGCCCGTCTCGAGGTACCAGTTTTTTTGTTTTTTTTTAATTAACAATTTTCTTTTATTTAGACAACTTTACATACATTGGTACACGCTAGTGATATTCTGAAAGCAGAATATCAGCCCTGGAAGATAGCACTCTGAATGGCCAAGACCAGCAAGCCACAATGATGAATTTGATAAGAACGCTGGAAGCCAGGTGTGAGGACCAGGAAAACAGAGCGAGAAGATCTAATCTAAGGTTGGTGGGCATCCCTGAAAATGGGGAAGGGAAAGACACTATACAGTACATCTGGAAAATGTTGGAAACCCTGTTCCCCGGGGAGCCCAGTATCCACAAACCAAAAATTGAACGAGCGCACAGAGCCAGAGGTACCAGTTTTTAATCTCGTCTCTATGACATGGAGAGCGTTCTTGGCTGCCACTCCACAACTGTAGAACTCCCTCCCCCAGGAGATTTGTTTATGTCTGGGTTTGAGTGTCTTTAGAAGGCAGTGTAAAACTATCTTATTCACAAGAGTATTTGGCAGGGGGGGGCTAGGTTAGGTGGGGAGTTGTGTGGGATAATTGAGCGAGCGGTGGCGATTGAGCTCCAGGCGCATCTAGATGGCATCAGTTTCCTAGACCCTTTTCAATCTGGGTTCCGCCCAGCTATGGCACGGAGACAGCATTGGTGGCCTTAATCTCTCCTCCGCTGGGTGATGGATGCAGGATGTTTTACCTTTCTTATCCTGCTAGATCTCTCGGCTGCTTTTGATACCGTGGACCATGGGCTGCTGTTGAGATAGCTGCGAGACTCTGGGGGGTCTGGACGGGACTGATCTTGAATAGTTCCGCTCATTTCTCAAGGGGAGATGCCAGCGGGTGGTGTTGGGGGCTGAAATATCTTGTCCCCGTGCCTTGTCCTGCGGCATTCCTCAAGGTTCCATCCTGTCTCCACTATTATTTAATGTATATATGCAGTGCTTGGGGGATATCGCGAGAGGGTTCGGGTTGCGATGTCACCAATATGCTGATGATACTCAGCTGTACCTCTCTTTTTCAGCTGACCCAGACCCTGCTGTCTCATTGCTATCCCAGTGTTTGGAGGCAGTGGCGAAGTGGATGTGGCAGAGCAGACTGAAGCTCAACCCCGATAAGACAGAGGTGATGGTGGTGGGGAGGGCGAGGGAGGTGTCGGCGCCCCAGATTAGGGGGGGTTCGCCCTCCTATAGCTCAGCAGGTTCGGAGTCTGGGGGTGGTGTTGGACTTGGATCTCTGCCTGGATCGAGAGGTGGAGGCGGTGGTGAAGGCCACCTTCCACCGGTTGTATCTAGTGCAGAGGTTGTGTCCATACGTCTCTGGGCTGGACCTGGCCTCCCCTACCATTCCTTCATCCCCTCAAGGCTGGACTACTGTAACGCGCTCTACGTGGGGCTTCCCTTGTTCCTGGTCTGGAGGCTGCAGCTAGTGCAGAATGCAGAAGCCCGTCTCCTGATGGCGACTGGTCATCAGGAGCATATAACACCTGTGCTCCGGACTCTGCATTGACTGCCAATAGCATGCCAAGTCAGGTTCAAGGTATTGGTATTGATCTATAAAGCTCTTCACGGTCTTGGCCCCTCTTACCTCAGGGACCGCCTCACCCTTCGCATCCTAGAGCGGCTCCTTCTGTCTGACTGGGGTGCCTTTTTGGAGGTCCCCCGTGTTAAGCGAGGGGCCACAATGGAGAGGGCATTCTCAGGAGCCAGACCGCATCTTTGGAACTCCCTCCCGGAGGAAGTTTGCCTGGCCCCAAGCCTTTTGACATTCCAGTGGGCTTGTAAAACCTGGATGTTTGCCCAGGCCTTTTGGGAGGAGGGTGGGAGGGTGGGTTAGGGTTTTATATCTCCCCTTACCTTTCTATTTTGTGTATCCCAAACCTGTTTTGGTTTTAAATTTCTGGATTTTTAAAAATGTTTTTATTTTTTTTTAATGTTGTTTTTTATTGAATTGTATGCTTCCCCGGGATGCCAATGGCATGGGGTGGGGGTGGGGTGGCTAATAAATGCATTAATTAAACAAATAAATAAATAAATAAATAAATAAATGCGATTTGGGAGGTAGCTGGTTTGGGGTGGGAGATGGGTTGGGAACTTGGGGGAATGGTGTGGGGCCTGGGGTGTTTTATGTTTTTGTGTTTATGGTCTATGTTTTATATATATTTTAATGTTGGAAGCCGCCCTGAGCCACCTTTGGCAAGAACAAGTGTTGCAGCCAGGTTGGGAAAAGGCAGCTGGTCTGCGCTTGCATGAAATGGCCACTACACATGCACAGAACAGCTTTTTCCCCCCAAAATGGTGGCAATCATGCCACCACCATTTTGGAAAAGGGCTGTGTATGCGCTGAACAACCCAGCAGCCATTTTGTGCATGCACAGTGATTTTTAAAAATATTTTCGTTCTCATCAAAATTGAAGCCAAGATTTGGAAAACATCTAGAGGAAGACAGTCCTAGAGCTGTGGGGCAGGCACCAAGAAAACCTCACTTTGGGCCTTGACTGTACACACTTAATGCCATGATGGAATTAGCAGGTGGCTGTTCTCAGATGACCTTAAGGATTACAGTAGAATATAGGGGAGGAGACATTCTTTTAGTTACATTGATTCATATTCTTATAGATATGCTCCAAGCTATTTAGGACTTTTTGGGTCAATAAAGCACCTTAGTTTGTGCCTAGCAAGTTATTGGAAGTAGATATCTTTCAATGTGGCCTCACACTTTATACATTCAGGCTGGGATACATTGGGTTTGATTATCAGAGATACTAAACACCCATAATGGCCATAGATTTTGAATGCAGGTTTCCATTGCTTCATAAGTCAGATCCATTACACCTTGTATTGGAAACTTAAAAATAAGACATTATTCTTCAAAACATAATTTCGTAATTATGGGTGTGACACCGCCCACGGTCCACTTCTGGCCCATTACTCCCTCCCAACCTGTTGTGGCTTTTCCTGTCTCCCTTTTAATGCAGGCCACTTTCCTTTTTGACTGGACCACAAAGTGGGTGCAAACCCACTCTCTCAGGGAGGCTGTGGTGAGAGTGCCCTGGCAGTCCCCACTCTTCACTCTGAATCGCCTGTGTAGCTTGTAAATATTTCCAAGTTGCCTGAAGTGGGGAGAAGGTTCCCCGTCCCTGTTCTCCAAATCTTCCAGTTAATACTTTCTCTATGATGCTTGATTACCTAATAGAATCAAGAGTGAATTATCGGCTCTAAAGACAGATTATATAAGAAGGGGAGAAAATCTATTCATGTGCTTAAGTATTTGTTTGCAGAAATAAGGCATTAAGTAAACAAAAACACTACGGGATTAGTTCTCTCTTTGGTATTGTGTTTAACAAATTACATCTTCACCCTTTTCTATTATCTTCAGTCCCAAAATCCTGGCTGTTTAGAGGCACAAATTTATGCTTCCTTGCTACTCTCCTACGAGGTAGGTAAATATCATAGGGTGTTTTCAAACAAGATGATTAGCCCGCTGGGGTCTGTGTTTGTTCTGTACAACTCCCACTCACCCTCCCCAACTCACATGTTTTAGCATTTACAGCTAATAAATTGGCAGTCCCTGACCACATTTCATGTGCTGGCAGTAGTCGCCACAGGTGGCAAAACTCAGAGCTTTTCCCCTCCCCAGCTCTGGGTCTTCCAGAATCCAACAAGTACCTTCTGGTGAGCTCAGCTCCCAGTCTGGCTCCTCTTCATCTGTCGATTGCAATTAATCTTCTCAGCTTCTCAGGCTGTTTTTAAATGGACATGTCTCAGAGGCTGGATCCGTGAAGGATGGGTGGAGCAACCACACACCCACCTTGGGTGAGTGGGGAGGGATTCAAATGGGCACCAGTCAGGGAGGTCACAGAAGGTTCATGGGAGGTCGAGGTTCCCATTCACCCAACCCCTACCCACCCAGCCTTCCACTCATCCACCACACTCACTGATTACATGGACAGCTGCTCCACTGGTTGGAGAAGGACCACCACACACACCTCCCCATTATGTGGCAACACTGAGAACTAAAGGCAAGTGAAGTCACAGATGCCATCAGTGCCCATTCCCAACTAGACTCTTTGAGGGAAGGGGAGGAGGGGTTGGAGAAGGCGCAACAGACCTACACACACAATCTCGAGACACAGCACACAAACCACGAGCAGCTCAAGGAACAAAAGGTGCCATGTATTGCAACAGGGAGACCAGTGCTACAGCATCAGGGAAGGTCATGTTCCAATGCACAGACACACCACCACCACCACCATCCCAGCAGGCTGATGGTACTGTCCCAAACACATGTCCTACACAACAAAGTAGCCAGGGAAAACACCAGTGGTTCATGGTGCTATGTATAAGTGGGATCTTGGCCGCTGGGGTGTTGGAAATGTATCCTGTACCGCAAACAGGGGGACTCACGGGTGGCTCACAGTGCAATGGGGGAGAGGAGCAGAGGATCTGCGGTAGCTTGGACCAAAGGCAAAGTCAAGTAGGGAGAGCTCGGGTCACAGGAATGTGGGACACAAAAGGGGCCACAGTCACATAGTGTTTGTCCAAGGATGGGTCATGACTGCTGCGGAGCCCGAGTGGAGAACCCCACACCCTGTGCATTCTCCACTCATGCAGACATCCCTCTCTAGTATCTCTTGACTGCATATGCTGATTCACCATGAAGTTCAGGTCAATGGGATCATTGCTGGCCAGAGTGAGTTGGACATCCACCCAACTCCAAATTTAAAATAAGACAGCCATCTTCACTGTATCAGGCACCACAGTCAGATAGGGATCCTCAGCCAGGGACACAAGCAACCTCAACTGATTCAAGCAGTCCTCGCACTTTCCGCGTTCCTCCTGTTAACCCCAGGCATGCAGCAGGGTGTTTTCAAAGGTGTTGTGCAGGGATGGGCTGTCACCCATAAGGCACAAGCGAAATTCTGAGTGGGCAGAGAAGTCATGCAAATCAATGCTTTCACTCACCTCCCACAGTAACAGCATTCCCATCAGAGGTCCCAGCACAACGGGCACCAGAACATGGAACCCCAACTCGTTAGCCCTCAGCTGTCATGTTTGCACACACGGTGTCCCAGATGTGTGACCATGGTACATGACAACATGTCATAGTCATCACGTGTAGGAAAGGGATCCGCAAGCAACTGCTGGATCACTTTGGACAGTAAAACTGTCCCACCAACTAGGGACAAAACGGTATAGCATCACGTCAAGATTTTCCAACGGAAAGCACTCTTCTGCTCAGAGCGGCATGGCATGGTAGAGAACATATTTTCCTAGCAGTGCTTGTGGCCTTCCGCAGTTTCTGCATGCTCTTTCCATGGGCAATGTTAAATATTTCCACTGGAAACTTTTCTGGCAGAAACTCCCCATACGAAGTTTCGACCCCCTACCATTCAATTTGATTGGTTCAGGAATAAGTTTCAGTCTGCCCTCCTTTTGAATTTATTTTTTTTCCCTTTAAATTGGGGGGCAATCTCCATTTCCTGCCTTTTGATGACCATACTCCTGTGATCTCCCTGCTTACAACCGTGTGAAGATGCATACCCATTGTTCTCTACTGCCTGAGGCTAAATTATTTCTTTCTTGTAAAACTTTCCACCTCTTCCCTCCCCTCCCCCGCCTGCTGTTTTTCCTGGATACAACTTCAAGTTGCAGGGAGGCAGCCTTTGCTAGTGCTACACATGTCTTGTTCAATTCCACTAATTGATCAGAAAGTTGCTACCTTGTAAACACAGTTCTTTGAGATGGCTCCAACCCTTCTCACAACTAGGTTGTGCATGCGCACCCTTCACTCATCGAACATTCCCAAGCCATATGAAATTTTATTTACCATGTGACCTCCCAGCCTATATAAGGCACCCACCCCCCTCAACTGTCAGTTCCTTCCAACCCCAAATTCCATTGCGAGACTGAATGGGTGGGTGTTGTGAGAATGGGCCGAGTCATCTCAAAGAACCTTGTTTACAAGGTAGCAACCTTCTGTTTTTCTTCAAGTGGCTCCTCCCATTCTCACAACTGGGAGAGTCTCAAGCTGTTAATAATGGAGGTTGGAGGAATTCATAAAATCACAATGTAATACAGATTGTGAGATAGCCTGAAATAGACAATCTCTCCCGAACCTATTGAACCAGGGGTTCCAAACTGTGAGTTTATTGTTTGTCTCTCAAGACTCCCCTAATATTTTTTTTTGTATTTTTTTGGTTTTCTTTCTAAGCAAAACTTTATTTTCCCAAATCCCAGTCTCCCATACACCCCTTGGTCTGCTGATGGGGGATGGTCCGGGGGGTAGAGGGGAGATAGAACAGGTGGTGACAGGAGAATGGATTCCTTGTTATTGTGGCTTCTAAGATTTGGCACACATGGCATTGATTTTACACCATGGAAATTTTACCACTATTTGAATATTCCACTGGAAATATGGTTTTGTTTGCCACTCCAGCAGGAAATATGGCAGTAAATGAGATCAGCTGGGGTAAATCACAGGACAATCGCAGGACAATGAATTGTTGGGGTTCAAGCCACACCCCTGTCCCAGAAGCCATGCATGCCTCTCCCCCAAAAGTATGTCAGCGGGAACTGAACCCCCATCTCTGGTTAGCACTCCAATCACTTGATCATCCTGCCACTGTACAGCTTAGTATGAAACTGTAGTTCTAGTCATTTACTCCAGCACAGGGAGCAGGGCAGGAAAGTCATTAATGAAGGACAAATAAACAATCCAGGGTTTACTTTCTAACCTTGAAATAGCCAATATTGGCTTTTGCTTGGTCTTTTCCTTGGACTCCAACTGGGACTATTTCCCGGGGCTGACCCTCCCATGACTTTTATTGCTGGGTCTCAGGCCTGGAAACCCTGCCTCAAAATTAAGCCCTGGGAATATCCCGATAGTCATGGGTGATGGCACCATTCCCTATGTGAGGGGGGAAGTGGCCCAGGTAAACTTGGAAAGGGAGGGGTTGCTTCTGCGGCAACTAGATCTGGCATATGAGTGGGGTTGGAGCCACTTGCACCTGTGGAAGTGAATGGCAGGATGATGGCAGCCCTGCACCATTACCATGGTGCTTGTCACCATAATGTGATGGAGGAAGGAGTGCTCTACATCCAGTGACTGCTCCATTATCTGGAGCATGCGAGCGCTCACTCTCTCCATCACATCATGGGAACATTGATGCTTGCAGAGGTGGATGGCAGCATGACTTCTCTCCCACAGGTTAGGGATGTGCGAATAGAACACAGTTTGGCTGTTCTGACATTCAGTCGTTCGGTTTAAAACCTGAGTTCGGGTTTGGCTGTTTGGTTCGGCGGAGTTCGGTTCGGCCGAACTCAGCCAAACATCCAAAAATAGCGCTATCGATACTGAAATTGATACCAAATTCAAAGATTTTTTTCCGGTATTCATATCATTTGGCCCTGGGACCACCCCTGGTCTCCACCCCTGGTGCCAGGAAGTCTGCTCCTCAGCTGCCTCCCCCTTCCAGTCATGTTTTTCCTGCCCAAAGTCACGTTTTTCCCGACCCCAAACTCATCCGAACTCACCCGAACATGACCGAACTGTTCGGTCATTTTTGAGTTCGGTTCGGATGTTCGGTTCGGACTTCTGAACAGACCGAGTTCAGGCCAAATTCTGAACATCTGAACCACATTCGCTCATCCCTACCACAGGTGCTCAGTCCCTGCCTGAATGGCAAGACCCCACAGGATGAGAATGTTTTCATCATGGGCCCTTGCCATCTCTTCCTGTGACCCCCAGAACTCATCCCTCTGCTCATCTGCAACTGATTTCTTCCAGAAGCTCCCTCCATATGTTCTCCCTCCTGAACTGGTTCCTTGCCCATGCATGTGGTGGCCTCTGTAATGTTATCCTTGGTGATGTCTGCATGGGTGTCCCATCCCCTGATGTCTGTGGTCAGATCCCCCCTTCAGTATTTCCTGGTGTCCCTTGTCCCTGCAGCCCTGTGCTACTACACATCCTGCCGTGTCTTGTTTGTCCTCCCTGCCACCCCTTTGTATGGGACTTTTCATGTCCTGTGGTAATGGTTTCCTTCAATTTGGACGTTTGCCCCATTTCCTCCCTCCACTTGCCTTGTGCGTTCTGCTACACTGCTTCTCCCCCGTTGCACCATCCCTGTGTGCACCTACTGTCCCCCTCCAGGTCAAAGGGCTCCTGGGTGGCTCAACCTCTTCTTCCTCCGCCACCTCCTCCTCAACCTCCATGCAGGGTTGAGCAGTGAACAGGGGTTGTGGGTTTGTTACTTCTATTAGTTGTTGACAGGAATTTTGAGTTAATAGGTTCAGGCTTTGGAGGCCTAGATCATGGTTTGCATATTACCCGTATTTACTCATATATTTACTCACTTATATTGACTTATATTTACTCACATTCATTTATATTACATATACATATACATGCATTTATTCATTTGGAGTTTTAGTTAGAAATAGTGTGAAGTGGTGCTAGTGTGTTAAAAGGCAGAACACAGCCAGGTCATCTTAAGGCAGTTGTAGATGGTGAAACTGGAACTATGAGGTGAACAACAGGAAAAGAGGTCTTGAGGGAAAGAGCTACTGGAATTAAGAAATAACGGTTGAAACCAACCTTTTCATGATAGGAAGGAAAGTAGCTCACTGCAAAAAGTAGACATGTTTTAGTAATGTTCAAGTAACTTTCCATGACAAATTTATGGGCGTTTTATGATTGGTTGGAGGTATGAGATTATTATGGAACACGTAAGTTTCCTGGGTGGATAATGGGAGGAGATCAAAGGTAATAAAAACAGTGGACCAAATGCCAGAGGGCACTTCTCTTCACTTCTTTCCTATCTCTCTCTTGTTCTTACGTGTATTGTGGTCCGGATCGATCGACTCCCTATTCACTTCAGAAGCGGGTCTGCTGAATGATGATAGGTAACTATTGGTAAACTTTAAGACATGCACAGAACTCACAGCATTGTGTATAGACCAGAGACAGATAATCTTCAAGAATATTTTCAGGGACTGTACGCCCAATACTAGCCTATAAGATTGTATGTCCTGTTCGCTTGCATATCAATAATATTTGTGATTTTCTATGCAATCGTAGAGTTTTCTCTGTTTCTTCATTTGATATTGGCTTCTAATAAAACAGTTGATGTTTCAACAAATCTGACTCAGTCAATGTCTCTGAATTAGTGTTACCCAACAGGAGAACCCAGTAGTAATAACTAAATGAGTTTCTAAAGACACAAAGATAATTAGAGCCTCCAAAAATAATCAATAATTAGAAATAAATAAATAATCAATAATCCTGTGGGCAACATAGTCTTACTTCCGGTGGGGGTGGGGAGCTGTTCCAGTTGCCTCTCCCCCATATTTCCCCCTTGACCCTTTCTGGGGTGCTGTGTCCTACCTGGATACATTGGTTCCTTCTCCTCCTTGGGGGCATACCTTGTGTTGTAATCCTCCTTGTTTGCCTCCAGTCCTGGGCCAGGCTGTACCTGGGGGTCCTGGGGGGAAAACTTGGAGGGCCACACTGGGCATTTTTACACATACCTCAAAGTTCCGGATTTTTCAATCTTCTGGGTTCACAAGTCCACAAGTAAGTTCTGGATGCATTCTTCACACGCACACTGCCCTGAGGCAGTTTCTGGAGGCATTCTTCACACAAACACTGCCCCGAGGCATCCTAAATTAGCCACAGCTGTAGATGTGACAGGCTGCCATGGAAACCAAGTGATCACAGCTGCCTGGAGCAAAGCAGTTTACCAGGAGAACTTTTTACACACAAAAGTTCTGGGAGAAGTTCTATGCAGAAGTTCAAAGTTCCTGATGTTTAAGATCTGGGTGAGTGATTTAGACACACAGAAAGTTCAGGATGTAACAGCAAACATGCAGGAGAAATGTGTGTGTAAAAACACCCACTGTTGTTATGGGGGTTGTCCAGGGGGTCCAGCTGCAGGACAGGTATGTTTTTGCCCCCTGTCATGGGGGCAACTTGCCCAGGGGGAGTGGTCTCCTCTTCCCGTTGGGTTTGTTTAGTGGTGGTGTCTCTTCCACCTGTTTTCTCCCCCTGGTGAAGATGCTGCCCCAGGTGCAGGAGGTCATGATTTCCCCCTCCACACAGAGGAATGATGCAGCTCCTCACAATATGGAGATATGTGCAGGGCACAGCTGGACTCAGTTTTGGTCATGGATATTTTCATATCTAGCTCTCAAAATCCTTTGTCTGCTTCTGACATGTCGGAACATGGGACATGTCGCTATTGTACCCCAGCTATCACACCTCTCATGAAATGTGTTCATATGCCGCCTCATTGCAGTAGCAAGTCACAAGGTTGTGCTGCACAAACTTTCCCCCCCACAGATGGATGAAGCCCCTGGTCTCCTCTGGTGGAACTGGGCAGTGTCACATCTGAAAACACCCAATGTAATTATTAACTATGCGAGTAGTATCATTGGCTTAGCTGGGATGGCTGCATGATTAAGATTTGCTCCCAGGAGTTGATGTTTGATTAGGTCCTTTGATTTTTAAATTCCTCTGAGTAGCTGTCTCCTTTGTTTCTGCCTTTTAGAAGTTGGTTGTCCATGCTTAACAAATAGTATTAAGAAATGCCCTTTTTCCTCATGCTATACCAATGAGAGAAACTGATGAACAGAGCTCCTCTATACATTCTGCACCTCACACTCTTTCATTGAATTGTTTGCCAGACCATTCCCATTACATTTTTCAGAAATAATTGGGCCAACAGCCCCTGTATTTATCTCCATCCATCTCCTTGGTGGTAAAGGGCACCATAAATAGTCTAATAGTCTAGACTGACTATTAGACAAGAGAAACATTGCAGCAGCAAGCAAAGCAGAGTAGACAATGTGTTTTGTCTGTTTATCAATTTGAGGTCTCTTCCTCCTGTGAGACTTATAGTTTTATTGGCAGTCATTTTTTAACATGCACAACTTTTCTCCAGGCATGACATTCACTATTTCTATAATAATGATTATTTGCCTTCTAATTTAAACAATTTCAGCAGTACACCACGCTGTGAGAAGCAACTGCGGGCTTCACTTTCACATTGTTTATTGCCCTCTTGATATGTTGACATTTTGTAACTGTCAGTGACTTCTAGATCAGCTGTGATTTCACAAAGCTCTAGGAAATTACATAGTGGCTGATTCAGGCCATTGTTGTTGGGTGAATTTACTACACCTGCATAAATTCCTCCATTTAGCTCCTTTATTCAGATATTGGATCAATTAATGCTGAATTGTAGGGGTGGGAAACCGGTAGAATCCGGTATCCGATAATGCCGGTATTGGGTGTACCGGCATTATCGGATTCGGCCCGGTAATCCGGACCCGGTACCGGATTCCGGGGTACCAGATTTTTTTGCATTGCAGCCATTTTTAAATGGCTGCAATGTAAAAAAATTTAAATCCCCAGCCAAACAGTTTTTTAAAAGAAAAACCCTCCCCGAGTCCAGGCTGCGCGGGTGGAAGGGGGGACACCCCCCACCCACCCTGCCCAGCCTGGCTTTTTGTTTAAAAAAAGAACAGAGTCAGACCCGGACCCGGAGGCGAAGGCGAAGGCGAGCC